>CAOKZL010002099.1:0-553729 GCA_948472985.1 Iguana delicatissima
CCTGGCAGGACATACCAGAGCTAACACCTTACCTGTCTCCAGCCTCTGTCAACACTGGAGTACTCTGGCAGTGGTGTTCTCACAGTTACCGGCCCCCATGCTCAATGGCAAATGGATATATCCGGAGCTGTGTCACTGTTAATGGGACAGAAACAAAGCAGCTACTCATTTCCTACCCAGTGCTCATGTCACCCAGAACATACCTGATTTTAATTGAGGCTAAACATGGTTTGCCCTGGTGAATGTTTGAATGGGAGTTTCACAGGAAACACCACAGATTTCCAGGTAGGATTACAAAGGAGTACTACCTGAAACTCTGGAAAGCCATAGTATGGAGCTAGTTTGACCAAGGGTCTAACTCAGAATGACAGCTCCCTGTATTCTACCAGTAATTTGTGGTAAGGCTGTACAAGAGGGAAGCTTCATGTCTGCCTACTCCTATCACACAGGTGATCAGACTTATGTGGCAGTGGTGGTGGTGCAAGGAGGAAAAGACTGTGAGAGCGTGAGGCTTCAGGCTGCAGCAGTTTCACTGCAACTGTAGGGGGATAGCATGGCCATGGCTCACACTGAGATATAGAGCAAAATTTGCTCATGGTACCTTAGCACAGCGCCTCATTACACAGTACTTCAAACTTTTAGCTGTGGAGTGCAACTCTGTCAGATGATAAACTAATGCTTTCATTTAATATGTAAAAGTCAAAGTGTGTTTGTCTGTGTCAGGTGAAGACTTCATATGATTGGCTGCCTAAGAAGATTCTGTGGAATTCTGGGATTTGTAGTTTAGGGAGGGGCCTTTAGAATTCTCAGCCAGAGAGCTCTTGGGCCTCAGTGAACTGTCTTGAATAGGCCAGTTACTATGGAGATGAGGCCTAGTAGCAAGGAGGAGGACAGTGCATTCCTTCAGAAACCCAACCTATGTATTTTAACTCTGAATATGGATTGGATTGGGGAATATAGGGGAAAATTACAGGTAATGGACAGGACAGTTTGGGGAATTAGAGACACATGATCTCAAATCTTGGGCAACGCCAGGTGTATGCACTAGAGTTTATATAAAATTTGGTTTTATTTTCTGAAGGAGGATTGTCAAAGGAATAGCTCAGAACACTTACCTTAGATAGCATAAACATATTTGGCAGTAGGAAAGGCTTTCAGTAACTTGAGTCTTAGTAGAAGATAGACACATCTACAAGATAGTGTTGCCCTAAGAGGTAGGAGATGTTGAGGTCTACTCGCAATGCCAGCATCTCCTTAGAATTTGGGGTAATTATAGTTCAAAGGAGGCCTGTGAGAGGAGGGTAGTGGCAGGATCTTTTTGCCTATATATATCAGTAAGTACTAACTGCAGAGACAACCCCAGTTAAAGTTAAAAAAATTTTTTATTTGAATTGACAATAATACGAGAAATCAGACAGCTTTAAGAACCATACACGGCTGTCATAAAGTGAGACAGGAAGGGTTGGATAGAGAGAGATTGGAGTGGAAAGGATGATAGTTATCACTCTTGAAGAAAAAGGTTGCAGTGAAGAGGCTCAGACAGCATCTAAGGGTAGCACGGAGGAGCTGCAGTCTAGGGCTTTACATGCCATGTACTGCAGACTATGTACTACATACTACCATTGGCTGAGATTGAAGCTAGGATTTTTATACCTTCTTTCATACCCTGAAGGGGTGTGTTGACAAGGCCATAATGGCTTTCCCATGGGACTGACAAAGGAGTCCGGAATGGTCTGATTGCTTTAACTCCAGAATGACAAAACTTTGGTGGGATTTATGACAGTCTCTTAACATTCAGTCAGGTAGGGTGTATAGGGAAGATCTCTGTAGAGTAAGATTGAGAGATGTTTTATCTGAGCAGTTCCTCTTCCATTGTGTTTGAAAATGCAAAGGGCCTGAAGAGGTGAAGGGATTAGCACAAGTCCATCAGCATTGGGGTTTTCTGCATAATCCTGTCTTGACTCTCTCACCATCATGACCTTGAACGTGTCTCTAGTCAGCGTGACCCTGGTCATGTTCTCCAGTCAATAGTAAGTCCAATTTATGAAATTCACATATCTTGTAGGAGAGATGATAGTGTATGATAACAGCAGGATGGGAATGATGCAGCTCTCCAGATATTTGCTGGCTTGCAACTCCCAGAAGCCCTAACCAGCATAACTACTGGTGAGGGCTGGGAGTTGACATCTAGATGATCTATTACCCCACCTGAACATGAGCTTCATGTGCAGCTCAGTTTGATGGCCCATAATGGGGGAGAGAACCTTCAAACCTCCAGTTATTGCTGAATGTCTGTGTCTAGCATCCCCCATCACTGGCAGGTACTGATAAGAATAGGAATACTGATAGGAATATTGCTCAGCAACATCTTGATGGCTACAGGTAAGCCACCCCTTGTATAGAGCAACAAAAGCACAAGATCTTTTCGTTCAGTTTTTAAAATATATAAAGAAAGGGGGAAAAAGAGGGTGTGTACATAATACATGAATGAGAGCAGTGCCAAATGAAAAGATGCAGGGTTATAGCTAATACTCCAATTCTGGGATGGATTTTCTATAGAATATAGTTCAACATGGCCCTCACTTATCTTTAGATTGTCTCACTTGGTGGAGTTGTTGTATGCAATTTCATGAACCTGATTACTAGCACAGTCATTCATCTACAAACCTGGACAAGATTGGACATTGTTAAATCCACCTTCAGTAATAGTTCTGTGTCGTGTGTATGAATACCTGTAAAACAAACTGATAGTCCCAAACAAAACCAAATTATTTTTAAATGTATCACACTATAGTCTTGCATAAGCAGCGTGCCAGTTTATTTTAATTAGTTCACAGGGTATAGTAGAGAACCAGTGTAGCGTGGTGATTTGAGCATTGGACCAGTACCCTGGGAGGCCAGGGTTCAGACCCCCACTGTGCCATGGAAACCCACTGGGTGACTTTGGGCAACTCACACACTCTCAGCCTAAGAGGAAGGCAAAGGCAAACCCCCTCTGAACAAATCTTGCTAAGAAAACCCCATAGGGTCACTGTAAGTCAGAAATGACATGAACACACACAACAATAAGGCATAGTCAAGAGTTTGTCCAGGTAAACTATTATCTTTTAGAAACCTAAGAATATCAGTGTAGATTGATGGAGGATGTGCTATCACTATAATATTCATTTAAATAATTTCTACTCCACTTTTCAGTCCAGAAGTCCCCCCACTTAGGTAATATGACAATCCCTTCCCTTTCAGGCTTACAGTCTGAATTTGAAACATGACATACATGTTAGGCGCAGAGAGGGAGGACGAATGTCCACCTTACAGTCTGCTTCAGTAAAGTAGGGAGAAGGTAAGTTCTTAAATCTAAAACTTCTGTTGGTATCAAGGCTTCTTCCAATTCTGTTTTCCCCAGCCCGTGGGAGCACTTAGATGTTATGAAGGCAGCATCAGCCTGATGAAGAATTTAGAATACTATGCCACATTTGTGGTAGAATCTTGGGGGCTATGAAAAGTTCTGTCTCTTTGCATCTGCTTTTCAAGCAAAAATAGTACATTATTGGCTTCCCCTAGTCAGCTTGGTGTTTTCCCTTGTTTCCTGTCCAGCTGCATTATAGTCTATCAAAAAAAAATTTTTTAAGACAGTTTTCTGTTGTTGTTGTTGTTAGAGGAGGAGGAGGAAGAAATTTTTATTTGTTACCTGCCTTTCCCCAAGTCTTGCGCCAGGGTACAACATAAATACTATGAAAGACAAATAATAGTTAAAATACAAATATACCATAATTAAAATCTATCATAATTAAAAGTACAATTAAAAGTAGTCTGGGTTGGCCTGGCGGAAGAGGTAGATCTTTAGTACTTTTTTGAATTCAGATAGCATATTTTGCTGTTGAATCTCTTCTGGCAGGTCATCCCACAGTCTGGGGTGGCCGACAAGAAAGTCCTGTGGGTAACCATTGCCAGTCTAGTCGTGGCCAAATAAGTAAATGGTCTGCAGAGTACCTGAGTGTATGTGGCAGATTTGTGGGAGGAGGTGATCCTACAGGTAACTTGGACCTAAACCATGTAGAGGTTTAAAGGTAGTAACCAACACTTTGTACTTTGCCCAGAGACTAACTGGCAGCCAATGGAGTGGTTTTAATATCAGTTTTAAGATGCAGTTATGATCGTTGTATGTATGTTCCCCTAGCACTATCAAATAACGAATCAATAAAAGGCTATTTTGTAATGACCCCTACATATTTTCTCTGTTCTAAATAATCTCAGTGTCGTGCTGCAGGTGAAAAGTAAGAGCATTGGGTGGTTTTCTGTGTTGGCACTTTTGAGAGTGTTGTGAGAGTACTGATGCAGGCTTTGCATTCTGAATATAATTTCATTGCTGTTATTCTGATATTTAATTATTACACTGTGTAACCTCTGTGCGTGAAGATGCATGAAGTTGTCAATAAGTCTTGCAAAGAACACAAATTTGTGATTGTCCCCTTGTTATTCTGTGCTTGATTTCTGGGGCTTTAGGCCTACATATAAGGAACCACATTGGAACCTCAGTGCTGTCAGCCTTGTGTGTTCTGTATCAAATGTTCCAGCAACATGGCTTTTGAAACTGGCACAGCATTTATCTTGTACCTGGCAGCAGAGTTGTGGGCAGGTGAATTTTGTCTTCAGAGATGCACTTCTGACAGGTATCAGCACAGTGTTCTGCAGACTAGGAGAAAAACACAAACATTTTGTGAGTACAGACAAAACTCAAAGCCCATCTTCATTTGTATTTAGGCAAATCATATGTTTCTAAATGTGTCCAAAATGTTTGCTTCTGTTTATCCAGGGAGCAATCACTACTGATACTCTGATGTGCTTAAGTAATGGTGGGAGTATTGTTGCAATGTATTATGGTGAGCTTAAATATCAAAGGTACCAGTTCCCTTCTGATCTTGGAAGCTAAGCAGTATCAGCTTTGATTAGTACTTGTTTTGGAGACTGCCAGGGAATGCTTGGTGCCATAGACAATGTGTGAGAGGAAGGAACTGGTAAAATGACCTCTCAATATTCCCTGCTTAAGAAAATCCTATGAAATTTATGAAGTTGCTATAAGTTAACCAGCGGCTTAAAAGCACAAACACATACGCATTGTGGCAAGCTTACCTTCAGTTTGCAGGAGTCAGTGTTTTCACTACTTGAATCTAGCTTCTTTGGTTTCCAGATGCAAGCAACTAACCTTGACCTGTAGTATGGAGACACTTTCATACTGGGGATATCTTTGGCTCTACCTGGGATACTAGCTCTGCCTTACAGGGTCCAGGATCAGTAGGATCACCAAAGTTATGCTGCAAACAGGTTGAGCTGTCATAGATTAACAGAGCAGGATCCTGTGTTATTGGAGAGTGTGGTAGCTCTGTAAATTGACTTTTTAGAATAGGAATGGAAATCATTCAGTCCTCTAGATGATGTTGGAATGTAAGTTCCATTAGCCCTATATGGCACACCCAAATGGTGAGGAGGCTGCAGCCCAGCAACATCTAGAGGTTTGCATGATTCCGGCCCCTGTCTTAGAGTGAGCAGTCTCCCTGGAAGTGAATATCTTCTTTTCAAAATATCATGGGCTTTTTATAGTAACTAATCAAGACTAAATATTTGAAGAGACAAAATATCCTTTCCTGCACTGGCGATCTGTTTCAGGCTAATTGAGGCCCCACCACCTCAGCAAATCTAGAGGAGCGCATCTTCCTTTGTTTTCGAAAGGTCAGCTTTGGGGAGTCCCTACCACATTGCTGTGTTTGTTGTAGTTTTCCTGGGTTTTGCAGAGAACACACTCCATGTTTGGTTTGAACAAAGAAACTGTAACTGGACAAATCTGTTGAGCTTCACCGTTGCCCCTTGCAAGCTGAGTGAGTTGTTATTTAAAGATCCTTGCAGCTGCCTATTTTGGGGTAACAGAGAGAATATTTGAGAAATTGCCTTTCAGGATGCCCTTGCGGCTTCCAGGAAACCCCAGAGGTTTTCTAGAATACAGTTTTTAAACTGCTAGCAAACAGGAAGATCTTTGCAGCAGGTAGTGTTACTAGCAGAGCAGGTGGTACTCGAACAGGTGGAGATGCCCTTTAGTTGTAGAAGACAACAACACTAACACTTTCCCAAGGTACTGGTCTGGGTAACAATTCCTTTCTGGTCCACATTTGGCAGCTGGACTCCAAATATTAGTCATGGTATTTGTAGAATCATTCCAAGGAAAACTGTCCTTCACTCTTAGGGGGATGCCATTCTGTATCTGTAATCCATGTTGAAAATGCTGGTTTTCAGTGAAAGACATATAAAACTATTAGTATTAGAGGTCTATACTCATTTTGCTACGGCTATTACTTTCTTTAATTATGAACAATGGAGAATATTAGGTGTCATAGTGAATTATGACTGACAAAATCTAAAGAGGATTAATCCTGTATCTCTTGTCTGTGACTGCTATGGCTTTTCTTTTTCCAGCTGACCTGCGTTTTATTCTCTGGTCCAAGCATCCAGGTTTGTGTGGAATTTTCCATGACTGCTTAGCACTCTGCATTTATAGCAGCTCCCATTACAAAGCCGCTTTGCTCTTTCTCCTCCTCCTTCCAAAGCATTCTAGAAATAGCTGTTATATGTGCCTTTGTGTTAACAAAATGTTTTGTATACAAGGTACTTAACTCTGTTATAATTCTATATAAATTAAAGAGATTAGAATACTTTTTTTATTTACAGTTATTGACAAACTGAGTTTGTAACTGCAGAATAAGTATGTTGCATTTTCCCGAGTACTGCATACTCCATACTGTAAAATGTATTTTTTCCTAGCTGTAGCTCTGACATGCTTAATATGATCCCTCTTTGGCAGAGTCCTTTGTGTATTCCGTTACTTAGCCATTGCTAACACTTTCAGAGATAATTAGTAATTCTTCTGCATGAGGCTGTCATGAAAAGCTACGTGGGCTTCTGAAGACTTAGCTTTTCTGTATAAGAGACTGATGTCTGACCAAACATTTCTGTAGCAGTTACCTCTCATGCCTAAAGAAGTGTGAAACTGCAGCAAGTGTCAGTATCAGATTTGCATGTGTACCCCCTTAAAGCAGGAAGCATAACCCAGAAAAAAAACTATAGCTAGGGCAAGGTAACTTATAGGATTGCCAGGTTAGCTACATTAAAGACTTGCGTTCCCTTTTATAAGAGTCTTTCATATTGGAAGGAATAAGGGGGAGCTGCAATAAAATGTTGTAGTATGTAATGCTTCTGTTTACTGTTCTCATCAGCCATACCTCCACCATGATATTGTTTCATGTCCCATGTTCCTCTGCCCTCCATTTTCCATTATTTCCCTTCCCAACAGTTGTCAGCATTTTGTGGCTACTGAGCATGCTCAATTTCCATTGAGCTGCATTTTGTATTTTCATCAGGATTATCCTAAAGTTTTTTCAGTAGTTCTGCGAACTGGGTTCCCTCTCCTCCCTTCTGTGAGCGAGTGGTATTTGTGGCTCCCAGTATGGAACAAAACTCAAACAATCACACTGAAAATTTTGGAAGGGGGTGGGGATGATGATGTTGTTTAAGAAGTTTAAGATATCAACACTTAGAAGAATATCATAAATGGAAAAGAGATGGCCAGAATTAAGTATGGACATCAAAATGGAACAGGACAATTTCTGGTTGAGACATGCCTTCTGGATGGGTGCTTAAATTTTTCTGTCTCTTCTTTGAGTAGTATTTTGATTAGATATCAAATCTTTTAGCTGTGATTATTCTACCTCTTCCTCCTAAAATTCTTTGTTATGCACTAGCCACACATACATTATAAATTCCCTTAACACTCTCTTCTTGTCTTGCAGCTGGTTAATTGCAATCCTGGCTCAGTTGAACCCACTCTTTGGGCCTCAGTTAAAAAGTGATATAATCTTATATCTAAAAGAGCACTGGCCATAATGATGCCTTCTTCTATCGTGCCTTGCGGACTAGGTAAATATTGTTGACTTCTCTTTTTAATTATGTTTTTTATTTTATTTTTCACCTTTTGTCCAAGGAGCTCAAAATGGTGAACATGGTTTTCCCTTCCCCTTTCTTTTATCCTCCTAACAATCCTGTGAAAACAGCTCCACTCCACCCCACCCCTGACACAAAACTTAAACTGGCAACTCAGAGAGTGGTGCTTTATTTAATTCAAAATAGTTCTCACAGAAAGAAAACAATTTGCTTTTCTGGAAATAATAAGCAATGTTGATTGTGACAGCAAAACATATTTTTGCCATAAATATAACATTGTGTGAGTGTAGTTCTTGCATTCCTGACCCTATCATTTAGAATTTGATTGTGGTACGTTGGCTATTTAGCCTAAATGCTTAAAGAGCTTGGTTACTAACTGAAAGAGATCTGGTGAACAGGCTGGGAACAATAGGAAAAGATAGAGTTGAAGAGCAAGAGAAAGGGTGGACAGTGAGATTAATACATAGGCAGCTTGCAAAATTTTTGTTCTTTCATTGTTACCATTCTCTCTAAAATGAATTTTTGGATCAGTGGATATGACGTGTACCACCAGATTTGTCACTACGATATTCTGCATGTTTATAGTGATTTTCATGTTTTGAATGCTATGCCACTGATTCTGACTTACTTTTTTATTTTATATACACACACACACGCGTGCACGCATACATACATATGTGTGTGTGTATACATATACACACATGTTCTACTTTAAAGGAGAAGAATGGGTTTATTTCTTAAACATTATAGAAATCTCCCAGTGACTGCCAGGGATCCTGTTTAAACTGGTTTAAACTTAAGTTTAAATTGTTGTGGAGGACTTTGAACACAAAATCTACCAGATAAAACTAACAAGGAACAAACTTTTGTCCAGAAATATCATTAGGTTGCTTATTTGGGGTAAGTATCAATCATTTCTAGATGAGCAGACACATGGTGCTGCCAGCCCCCCAAATTATTTGTTGGAATCAAAGAGGTTTCCTGTCTGTTTGGGGCACTAATTTAGACAGTGGTGTAGACATTATTCTAATGTGTAACTGGACACATTTTGTGCAGTAGGAAATAAGTTTTCATACAATTGATGATAAGGTTTTCAGTAAGAACAAGGTTGTTCCTTAAAACAAGTACATAAGAAAAAGATAAAGATAGCAATAGTCTTTAATTTTCTATCTTTCATTCTTTATAACATTATTTAATAGAATATAAGGTTATAACGTAACAAGCTGACTTCTCCATCTATGACAAAGGAGACTATATATTCAGCTGCTTTGGATTCAGCTGTGTTGTTTGTCGTTAACTGATTTGTATCACAGCTACAGGATTTGCTGTTAACTAGAAAGTGCTGGTGTTGTGACTATGTTTTGTAAAGTCTTACACTGTTACATAAATTTCGTCAGTTCTTGCTCAGTCCCTAAGTGCCATCATGTCTTAGGGACAGTCCTACTGTATCTTCAGTCATTACCTTAGTAAAGCTATCTTTGTTACTGTATGCAAAAAAGGGCAACATGGTCATACAAAATAATACATGGTGCCAGCTGGGCCAAGAAACATCTCCTTGGTATCCAACTTCTGGCCTCTTGTGCCATAGGGGGAGAAGAAGATTAGCATAAACCCTACTATGATGTTCCTCTTCTCTGCTATTTTGATATTGACACAACAGATGTGCACCAAAATCTTTTGTACTCCGAATGTGTTTTATAAGGATATAAACAGTCTATCTGATCTAATTCAGCAATTGAGTTTTGCTATGGGAATGCTAAGGCTTGACAGCATTGCTGTTTTTTTGAATAAAAATGCTTGTTTCTTTTCAGTGTATTGGAACTGAAACTGAGGATTTTATTACCCAGATGATTACGCCAAACATCAAATCCATGAATTTGGTTTCTATAATGACAAATCTCAACCAATTCAGAAATGTTTCTCTTTCTGTCTTTAAGTTCTAGTTCCTCTTCACAGTGTAATTTTCTTTGCTAGAAAAATCTGAATGACTAAGAATGAACAGTTGATATGCATTTTAAGTGTTTGCCACTAAGCTTCCTTGGAGCAAAGCTCCAGTGTTTGCAGATCGGGTTTGAAATGAATTGGGGGTAGTATCAGGCTGCGGTGAGCATAGGACGTCTTACTTCCTTTTCTTTAACAAGTAACCCATAATTCTGTTTTGCAAAGCCGTGGTAGTAGACTGTGTGTTTGGTACAGTATACTGCTTCCTATCAAGCAGCAGTCTTGACTCGGAAATTGAAGTGCTGGCATGTATCTACCAGGTGACCGGAATTAATTTAGAAAAACAAGATCTTAGTCTTGCTAGTCAGGAGGCGTAATTTTGATAACAAGGTCCTCTTTTCCTACTTCCCTCTCTTAAAATAAATATATGAATACAGCAAATGCTTGTGGACTGTAGCTGAGTGTAGGTTTGTATTGATTTATTACAGCATTTAGTGCAGTTTGACTAGTCTTTATGATTGCTTAAAAGCACACAACCTTTCGAGATCCAAATGGCCTCCTGTAATGGTCATTGCAAACCTTTATCTAAAACAACAGTGATGCCTTGTGTAATATCCCCAGGAATCTGATATTTCAGTAGCTGACTTGTGAATTAAATGCCTCTGAGAAAGACTAAACTGCTTTTTACTTTCCAGGGTATGAAGAGATTTTCTCTATGGAACTTGATCCAAAGATGCCCTTAACGTATTTTGAATCCACCAAGTCTACTTTAATGCCTTACTGTTTTGTCCGTCGTGAGACTGCATATCTAAAACAGTTTCTGTGGGTTGTTTCCTATTTAAAGTGCCTGTTGGATATACTGTGCCTCTTCAGTATAACTTTGTGTTTCAGTGTTAAGTGTTGAAAAATATTCTGTCTCAACTTGCTCCCTTACTACAGTGGCTGGATAGAACCAAATACTGCCCGTCTCTGAACATTTCTTTGCCTTACAGTTTTCATAACAGACAGCCTAGTAACTATTTCAAGTATTTTCTAAATGTTATCTGAGAACTTGAATGAAGATTATTGTGTTTCTAAACTCTGGAATAAAATTCTACTCTGTTTAATGTTGTGTTTTTTGGCTTTCTTTAGACTATGTTATGTGCACCATATATGTGATAATTCATGTGTGACTCTTGGTACACTGTAGAGTTGTTTGAATGCCTCTACATGGGGTGGTTTGGTAGGGAGGTAGGGACTGAAGGGATGTAGCCAGAGTTCTTTCCTTCAGGAAGTCTATGTACTATGAGAAACACCTGGTACTATGATTCTGACATCTCAACCTTTTTTTTTTCTGGCTTGTTAATTTCCAGACACCTCCCCCTTTTTTTTCAAAGAGAGAGATAGGTTGGTTTTGTTTATAGATACCACTTGCTTAAATGAAAGTATAGGAACTTGCATGGGTTCCATTATGTTTCTGCATAAAAGAAAAACAGAATAAAACTGTGCCCTGACTTTGTAGATCACAAAATGAGTGGGTAAGAAGATCAAGTGGGGTATAAGTTTAAATTAGTGGAAATCATTTAGTGTTCAAATGGTTTGCTCAAAATATTTTATTCTGAATGCAAAGTTAAGCCCATTGTAAGTTCTATCGCAGTTGTTTAAAGTTCAGGATAGAATTTAAATTGTTTGAAATGATACAAGTAAATGGGTAATCGGAATAGAACATTGTGTTTACCTAGCTGTTCCTCAAATATAAAATCGGTATTTTGGGAGTTGTTGCATCTGCTATATTTGTTCATGAACAAAATCCCTGGGATTAGTTTATATGTGCATATTCTTAAACTATTTCTTACTTGCAACTGCTTGTGCAAACAAGCTCTGCAGAAAAGCATGGTTTGAGCTCACAGAATAGTTCTGTGCAAGATGTCTTGATGTAGCAAGGCTCAGTTGCACAGGTAAATCACGAAGTGATGCCTATGTCTCTATAAAACCTGCCTTTAGAGTGCTGTAGGCTCTGCTTCGACAACTGCCTCTCTGCAAAAGTCAGATGGATGATTGTGAGAGGGTGTGTTCTGTTAATGAGCGCCCTCTTCTCAAGAGCAACAGCCCTTGTCTGTTTAGGGAAATAAGAAACAGCAAATAATGTGCCGTGGCCACAGACATCAGCGTTCCAGCCAGTAAGGCAGCAACGCCTTCAATAGGCTGAGTGGCCATGTAGTCAGAAGACACACGAGCACTGCGCTAGAGAAGGGCAGAGTGGAGCCCGGGGACTCCCTGCGGGCCAGGCTTCCCTGGACCACCCTTTTTCTGGCACAAAAGTTGCGTTGCCTTTCCCAGAGCAGAAATTCTTCCTTTAAAGAAAGCAACAGCAGGCCCGCTGCACAGACAAAGCGCCCTCTGCGGAACCCCGCTTTCCCGCAGCCCTTGCGGCGTCAGGCAAGGCAACTGCCCCGGGACGTGTCAGCGCTGCCCACCGCCGGAGGAGTGGCGCGGGGGCGGCGCGGGCTGAGCGGTGCCATCGCGGAGCCTGGCAGCACCGGCGGGGCGCTCAGGAAATGTCTTTTTGAAGGCGCTGCGCTCGGGCGGTGCGCCTGCCTGCCTGCCTGCCTGCCTGCCAGCCAGCCTGCCAGCCTGCCAGCCAGCCAGCTGCACACACGGCTCCTCTCGTGGTAAACTAATGAGCTAAGCGGGTCTGGCTGGTTCAGTACCTGAGGCGGCAATTTAGAAAAGGGTGCCTAGCGACCTTTGGCCGGATCTGAAAGGAGACTTCAGCCCCCGCTCTTTCCACGGCGTACCCACGGCCTGTTTCTGGCCCCTTGCGAGGGAGGGGTTGCCGCGCCAAGCCAGCGGCTGCCTCTCTTTCCCGCCTCCCCCGCCCCGCTTCTCTCGCCTTCGCCCCGCCGCCGCCGCCGCCGCCGCCGCCGCCATCGGCGGAGAACAGAACGTTCCCTTCCTTCTCTCCACCCCCGCCTCCGAGCTATCACGTGAGAGGGGAAAGAGAGATTCCGCGGGCGCTGATTGGTCCTCGCCTCGGCCTTCGGATTGGCGGCTTTCGCTTCCTCACTTTCTGCCGCCTCTCGGCTTGGGCCTCCCCTCCCTGCCTCCCTCCCTCCCTCCCTCCCCCCGCCGCTTTTTAAAGCCCACGTGATGGGGGCGAGTCACGCGATTTCCGGGAACCCGTCAGGAAGGGACATAAACAAAACAAACCCCAGAGCGGCATGGAGGGGCCGGGCCAGGGCTACAGCCTCAGCAGGCGCGGGGCCCCGAACTGAGACACCCCACTCTCCCCCCGCTGGGCCGGGGCGCCAGGTGAGGGGCCGAGGGGCGGGGCGGGGGCCGCCGGGTCCCTGCGAGCGGGCGGGAGGAGGGGAGGAAGAAGAAACTCGGCGGGGGGGGTGTCACATGCCACGATTTGGGAGACGGCGGGGGAGGAGGGAGGAGGGGGAGAGCGAGAGTCCCAGCAGTTCGCTGAGAAGAGTTGGAGCCGGGGCCGCCCCGTCGAGGGGGCCGCCGTAAGTTTCTTCTGGGGTGTGTCGGGGTGGTGGGATTCGCCTCCCTGCAGACACGGCGGCGGGGGGAGAACCCTCCGGGACGACGGGAAGGGAAATTGTGGGAAGCGGAGGGCGTGAGAGGGAAAGTTCTTCTTCTTCTTCTTCCTGCCGCGGTGTTTGCTCGAAAAGGGGGCGTGGAGGCAGCCGCAGTGGGAACTCCTGGCACGGAAGGGTTGGTTCAGATAAGCCGCACCAGTCTCTGTAAAAAGTGCGAGTTTGTCGGAGAGCGTGCCTTTCATCCCAGCAGAGAAGGGCAGGGTGGGTGCTGTAAGAGAATCCTGCCGCCTTTTGGCTGCTCGTCCCTAGGTTAAAAAAAGGATATGGCAGAAAGGGGTGTGTGCTTGCATGTCTGCCCGAGAGGGTTTCATTTCTTCTAGGACTGCAGAGGAGCATGGGAGGCGGCAGGGAGGGGGAGCTTTAAAAAAAATCCTTTTCCTTGTAAGATGTAGCTGATGGTAGGTGTGGCCATACCGTAGGTACTTCTGTTTGCACCTTTGGAGTCTCAAGTTGATCTAGTGCCTAAAAAAAGATGCGCTTGTGTGTGTGTAACAGTATTGGTAGGTGCCGTTTCGTTTTCGAGCTGCATGGGCGGAAGGGGGAGGGATACGCCATGAGATAGATAGATCGGAGCTAGCGTTTTGGTGTTGTGCAGCTGTGTCGATCAGATTTTTACACCCTGTCCCTTACTTGTGGATGACAGTGTTGCCAGACGCTCCTCCTTGTGAAAAGACTTACTGCTGCTGAATCGCTGGAAAGAACTTTCAAAGAGCCTTGGTTGCTTCAAATCACCTTAATATCCAGAGTGCTGCCGTTTTTATTGACTCCTTAGGTTGCACGAAAGGGAAGTGAGAGCTCTAGATGTGGGTCCTGGTGGCCTTGACCCTGCCCAGCAAGCCCAAAGGGGTGGGGCGGGCGTGCCAACCGAGTGGCCTAAGCCATGGCTCAGCCGGGAAGGGCGCTGGCAGGGATGGAGGAAAGATGGTCCCTTTCAGTCTTGTGATTCCCTGTGGCGGCTGGGGTGCGGGGCGAATCCTTACATTCCTCGCCAACGCCAGGAGTGTATCCCAGCGGCGAGGGCGAGTGAACTCCGAGAGGGCGGGACCGGATGCTCCCCACCCCTCCCGCTTTTTGATTATCATTATTATTCGCGTTCCTTCCGATCCCCAGCGTTCCTTCGGGGCTCCCCACCCCCTCCTCTCCATCCCGCCCACGAAGGCAGGTGACCGCCGCTTTCTGTCTTCGCTCGCCTCGCTCCCCGCCTCTCGTTTCAGAGTAACCCTGGGTGTTAGAAACGTCTCCGTCCTCTCGGACCAGGGCCGGAGGGCTTCGCTCCCTTCCCTGCGCTCGGCTCGGGCAGTGGGCGTGGGCCGGCGTACTCCCGACCCGTTCGGAACCTCCGGAAAGTGATTTGTTTACATGTCGCTTCAATCTAGCTTGAGAGGGGGCCGCTGGGTAGCAAGAGTGATTGCGGGAAAGCCCAATGGCAGCGAGGCGTAGCTTAGGTGGGCCAATGAGATTCGGAGGGGGCGGGTTTTAGCGTCAACTCGGCCTTTGGGTTTCAGCTCTGTTTGTGGGTCGGCCATGTTGGATGGGAGGTGTGTTAGTGGGTCAGCCTTAGTCGAGGGGCTTAACGTAGCCTAAGGGATGGGGCGCTTGGCTTTTTTAAAAACAATATTGGATTTTAGGAGCCTGGTAGGTTAGTAAGAGCCTGAAGGAAAAGCCTGCCTAGTCTTTCCCGGGAAGGTTAACGCCTTTCCGCTAGCGTGGGGGAACGAATGCCGTTGAGATGTGTACAGTCATGGCAGCTCGCTTGCTGCGCCCAAGTGTGATGAAAGGGCAGGCATGTCGGGGCTCTGAGCAAGAAACACGGGGCGCTTCGCAGGAGTGCCTTCCTTGTTTCCTCCCCTGGGTTCAGAGAGCACGTTCCTAATCCAGTGTCGGTTTCCTGTCTGTTGCCATTCTCTCAGTACTAATAGCAACAGCTTTTCAAGTGAAAGCTTGTAGGATTCACCTGAATTACATAAACTATCCATTCTAGTTTCTAGTGTGTGGATAGGGACATGAAAAACTATTATTTTTATTTCGCCCTTTCTCGTCAGAGTTGTTGTAGCAAATCCCTTCTCTGTCTTGAATTTGATGGATCTCCTTGCATCTGACTATTTGGAGGTGTGAGGAGCTTGCCTTGGTTTGTCTTTTGCTCAAAGAAAAAAATAGGTAGTGCAGGCAACTTCCTGAAGTGTTGGAGCTCTGCGTTATTCTGAACATTATTGTATGGTGGGATTTAGAGAAGGACTCTTGATTGTGGCAGTCCCTTCCAGAGGAGATGACTATTACCTCCCTCATTACTACATTTTAGATGGGTGGTAACAACCTTCAGACTTTTAGTAAGGCCTGGCATTTTTTCTTGGTCTATAATTTTAAATTTAATTGTAGTTCCTGAGCCTTTAAAAAATTTTTAGGTCGTGTTCATGTGTTTTCAGTTTATTTTTAGTAGACTATCACCCTCAGACACTCATTATGTAGAAGGAGCAATTTAAATAAATTGTGGTCAAGAGTTCTGGGTTCATAGTCGCAGGTTCCCTTCATCCCCAATAGGACTGCATATCTGTATGAGTTTTATCTTTCAGTTCACTCTGCTTCTGAAAATTTATTGCCTGTGTAAAGTAACTTTATTTGATACAGTTGTAAGCTGTGACAATTGATTTTAAAAGCAAAATATTGCACAGGATGAATTGTTCGCACTCATATATAATTACAGCAGTATATAACTGAGCCTAGAAACTAAATAAAAAGAGTGTAATCAGAAGAAATGATTAATGTGCATAATTGTTACAGTTCAGTGATTTACAAGGTGCTAACTGAAAAGCTTGCCCCAGTTTTCTGTGGTGATGTAGACTGCTCACTTTTCTGCTCCATGCAAGCAAGTAAAGAGCAGAAGACAGTATCTGCCAGTCTTACTAGACTGCTGTTGCTGGTTTTTAGCTTGTTTGAGTTTCCCATTGATCTCTAGTTCATCTTGTGGTCTCTTTATCCAGCATGTGCTACATTCTTCCAAATAAAGTCTGTTCTTTTTCTAATAGGTAGGGTGATCTGAAGAGTATCTTGTCGTGGGACTTTATATGCCAGAGTCTTACATTCTATATGAATTGAGCTATTCGCTTTCTTAGCATCTGCTGTATTGATCCTCTTGCCTTGTTCCATTCCACATGGTCACAGACCATTATTGCACGTGGAACTAGAGCTCCTAAATCAAAAATGGGAGGTTGAAAGTCAAACTCTTAATATTACGTACTCTGCTATCTTTTCCTCTCCCTGCTTTTATTTTTAATACTTGCAAGCGACTTTCTGTGGAGTCACATACTATGCAATTTGCTCTTTTTTCTTTTGATTTCCCAGCTAGGAAACCAGGATTATTTATCACCTGTATTACTGTCCCTCTCACTGAAACAATTTGATTAATAACATTTTTAACTTGTCATCTGAAGCTTTTTAATTAGGATTGTTTTGTGACTATTGGCCAGAAACAGTTTGAGCATCAAATAAATATAGGGTCTTTTTGTCAAACATGAGGCTACAAAATTTGTGACCTATGAGTGCAAACAGAGTCCATCAGTCATGAATTGATCACCCCTGCATTTTTGATGTCTTCTTAAATCTGTAAAATGCCTGTTATTAGAGTAAGTCAGAAGTTTTGCTGGCCACAGTAATGATTTCAGCATGAAATAGGAGAAATTTGTTAGGGGCTTGTATAGTAGAGCCAAGGGACTGCAGTCTCCCTAGCTGCTTGCCAATTCATCTAAGGATTCCCTTGTACCATGCACATTATAGGGCTGTGGGAAGAAGGGATAGTTTCATAGGAAATGTGTCCCAAATGTAACTGCAAAAAAATCCTTCCCTTCTGGTTTTCATTTTTAGGCATGTCATAGCAAACTATATTATTCCTGGTTTGGGAATGGGGCGGCTACATATCTGAGGTAGTGGAGTAGAAAACTAGTCTATGCATCTGGCACTAGTTTTAGGAGGCTGAAAGGTTTAGATTTCCAGGATATAGACTCACTTAAGAACAAATCTGGTTTGTTCATTGAGGGATAGTGAGCAAATATTTTCCTGTGTCTTCCTACTTGGGCTTCTTGTTGGTTCATATGGTTGTCAATATCATTATGGTGATGACACTCAGCTGTGTTTCTCTGCTCCAGAACTTTCTTCTGATACTGGACATTGTATTGCAGCGAGTCTTTCAGCTATTTCAATGTGGATGCTTCGTTCTCACTTGAAGCATAATATGGCAAAGACAGAATTACTTATTTTTCTCCAAAACCATCTTTATATCATGCATTGTTCATCACTGTTGATAATGTTCCCATTTACCCTGTGAAGGAAGCACACAGTCTTGGTTTTATTTTTTGACTCTTTTTGGTCATTTGTTCCTCACACTGAAGCTGTAGTGAAGTCATATCACTTTTTCTTCATAATACTGCATTACCAAAACCAGGCCTTTTTTATCTGCTTCCTCTGCAACGACTTTGGTTCATGGCTTGGTCATTTTCCACCTTGATTACTAGTCTTCCATCATCTCATGTTATTCCTTTGGTTTCCATTCAACATTCTGCTAGGATTAACTTTTTGGACTATCGTTTTGATCACATCACTCCAGTTATTCAGTGCAGACTTCTTGTTTAACTTTTAAAGTGGTACACCACCTAGTCCCCCCTATTTTTCAGCCCTCATGTCTTTTTACAGCCTGCTCAGAATCTGTGTTCTAGAAATTCTAGGCTTCTCACTCAAAAAAGGGTTTCACTTCTGGGGCTTGGCCTCATCCTTTTTTACCTGCTGATGCGTACCTCTGGAATTGCCTCCCTGAACATCTGAGGACTGCTTCTTCCCCCATTGTTTTTAAATCTCAATTTGAATGTTTGTTTACCAAAGGTCTTAGAATTTTAGTTTAATATAGTTTCATTATATTGTATATTTTGGTTACAAGTATTAGTTAGTTTGCTTTATATTATATTCCAGTGGTTTTTGCATTTCTGTCTCGGTAACTTGTTCTACAGTTGTATTGTATAGTTTTATATTTGTATTACTCCTTCCTTCTCCTATATGTGTGTGTTTATATTGGATTGTACACCTTTGGCAGGGCTGGCTGTTCTTTGTTGTTTTAGTGAACCACCATGCACGCTGATGATGCCATATAAATAAACGATAATAACAGTACTGAGAACCAGTTGTAAACACTCTCACTCCCAGATTAGGAATGCAACTGGGCATTTGTTTGGTCAGCTTTTGTGGTGAAATACAAGCTGACTTGATTTGACACACATGTATTATATTGAGTCTCTGAACTTCTAGTGATGTCCTTAAATTGGAAAGATGATGGTTGTCTTCACACACTAACCAATCATTTCAGTGGCAGATGATTTGTTCAACCACATTGATCCAACATCCATATACATTAAATGTGGTGAAGATACTATATGCAGACTTAGGGAGTCTCCCCACATGTCTAAACTTGGTGTGTACGTTGTAAATTATAGCTATATTGGGGAAGAAACTAAAGCTATTGGGATGTGGAAATTCTCTTAATATGATGAGGTTCTATGTAATGAAGAAGGGGTTCTAATTTGGCTGAAATAATTGTCTGGAGATTGGTTACTTTTAAAAATCAAAAAGGGAGATTTGGGAACTGAAATCTGCCACACTATAACATTCCTACGCTAAACTGAACGTTTATACTGTAACATGCCTATAAGACCAACTTCTACTGCTTTCTCATACAAATATGTACAAACAATTGCTCCCATGTTTTTTCTGAAATGGAAGAGAAGGCTATTCCTTTAGAAGTTAGAGAGCTGTAGTGCGCTTAACAGAAAGGCAGATTAGTTAAGACTTCATGTCAGCTTTAGAAAACATTCCCAACTATCCTTTTGTAACAGTTATATTTACTGTTGCTGATATGATTCAAATGGTATCTAGAATTGTTACATAGAAGTAACTGCTGAATTATGCCTGTGTAGTACTGTGCTAAATCAGTAATCACACAACTATATAATAAAATTGCACTGTCCATTTCAAACTGCAGGTTAGTTTTCAATCCAGATGTTCCCAGGGCAGCTCATAAGTAAAAACAAATACGAGATAAAATCATAGGACAACAACAATAATGAAATTTAAGTTCTGTGCAATAAACCTATCACTTCTTTGTTCTTCCTCTTGCTCCAAACATAACCAGCTTTCCTAAAAGTCCAGTCCAAATATAATTGACTTTCACTTTCTTCAATATCATGAGTCCCAGAAGGGGTGTGGTCATTTCCACCCAGGATTCTCATAACTTCCCAATTGTTGACCAGTTCTTCACAGTTGGTGAAAAAATCCCCTTTTAACTTCTACCTTCTGGAAGATGTAGTTGTCAACAAGACAAGTAAGGATCTAATGAACTTTACATTCTTGGTAGAATTTATCAGTAGGTGTGAGATCAGTTGAAGTCTCTCATTACTACTGCCTTTTCTTTAATATGATGAAATCTCCGTTCCTTCCAGTTTGTCCATCCAACTCTTGGTGATGCACACCAAAATGGTCATCCATAATCACGTGATTAATTTTATTAAGCACTAAATAGCAAGACCCTCAGATCCAAGGGCACGGCAGCTTGGGTTTCTTTAGAACAGTGGTTCTCAACCTTCCTAATGCTGTGACCCCTTGATACAGTTCCTCATGTTGTGGTGACTCCCAACCATAAAATTATTTTCGTTGCTACTTTATAACTGTAACTGTAACTTTATAACTGTAACTGTAACTATAACTTTATAACTGTAATATTGCTACTGTTATAGTTACTGTAACTGTAACTTTATAACTTTATAACTGTAATTTTGCTACTGTTATAGTTACTGTAACTGTAACTAATTTTGCTACTGTTATGAAACGTAATGTAAATATCTGATATTTCTTTTCTTAACGTGCTTCCCTCCATGCTCCATTGTCATGGGATGGTTTGCTAATGAAAAAAATATATTACAATAGCTGCATTAATACAAAAGATTAATCTAACAACATAGTTTCTTGTCAGCTGCACAATTCTCAATTCTATTTATGGTGCTAGGAAAACTCATTGTATCACCTCAAAAACTATTTCTGATAGACATTATGTGAGAAACCCTTTTGCAATACAAGTTGCATCAATATGGCTTGTTCTATTGAACTAAACGTGTACAGAACAAACTTAAGAGATTTCTTTGGCAGGAATTTTAAGTCTTCCAGCATCATGAATTTTGATATATAGCAAGGCTCTCTCTCTCTCTCTCTCTCTCTCTCTCTCTCTCTCTCTCTCTCTCCTGCCACACTGATTTAAGCCATGCTAATTTCTGCTCCACTGCATTTTAAAAAGTTTTACCTGCTCTGAAGATTACCAGCTCCCAGCTCCCTGCCCCTGAAAATCAAGAAAATTTCACTTTTATTTTCTCTCCTGTCTTCCCTCAACACTTATTATTGTTGGGCCTTCTCTTCTTCCACCTGAAAGCCATGTGCAGAGTGCTGCAGTTTCATCCCGGGAGCATAATCTCACATGTTCAGTTCAGGATGACAACACTTTCTGAACTGTCCAAAGAGACAGGCAAAGCTCACAAATTTGGCACCAAAAAAAAAAAGTCCCTTTCCAAGCAGAAATGTAAAAGGGGCATGTAACATCATCCCCATTCAGAAACAAGATTTGACAGGAGTGCAGCACTAAAAGAATAAGCAGCACAGTTCACAAGGCCTTCCTCACCTCTGTCCCTCAGCCACCAGAAACCAGAAGCATTGAGCATGTTGTGCATTACCAGGTGATAATACACACATATACACACACCAGTACCACCAATCCATTGGAACATGTGGAGAAAGAGCAAAGTAAAGCAACTCTTAGGGACATAGTGCATCCTATTTTTGTTGCAGGTTCTTAACTTTCTTTTTCCTCTGAGGAGAAACACCTTCTGAATACTAACTTCCTCAGTGTGTCCACCTACCCCAAGACATCCTCCTTGATTAATATTCGCAGAATCATAGAATTGGAAGAGACCACAGGGGCCATCCAGTCCAACCCACTGCCATGCAGTCCAACCCTCTGCCATTCCTTGCTTAAAACTTTGCTTGGAAACGGAAGAACTTGCTTCCAGCAGTAAACATGGAGGGAGGGGGGAAAACATTTAGGGGCGTTTTAAAGACCTCCAACTATTTGAGGTTTGGTAACCAGAGCCGTGCCTTTTTTTTTACAAAGCTGAAATCCCACTCTCTCTTCGCGAGGAAGTTACGTCCCATTGAACTCAGGGAGACTTCACTTCCAAGTAAACACGGTTAGATCAATGGCCGCCAAGACTCCCCCCCTCATTTCTCTTCCTCCTTCGCCCCTGTTCCTGCCTGGGTGCTGCCCACCCTCACCCACAGAGCCCCCCACGGAGAATACACCCCAGCGCCCTCTCATTAGTCACCCTACGGCCACCCTCTCTCCTCAGAGGCTCCCTCGGTCTCTTGACAGCAGTCTCCCCTTTGCCCCATAGCCTCCTCCTCAACACTCGCACCACTTTTACCTCACAAGGCATTTCTTGCCTGCGTGGCCGCCCCCACCCCTCCACTCCTGCCACCCCCACCAAACTCTCTCCTCATCAGCTCCTCTTCCTTCCCCCAACCCCACCTGGGCCCCATTACCTGGGGCGGGCACCCTGGCTCCCAGCGGGGCTCGCGGGTGCCCGTGTCCAGTGGGGATTCCTCTCCCATGGCTGCGGGCGCCCAACTTGGGCAGGCTCGGCCCATAGAGATGTGGTGGGGCAGGTGGCGGCAGCAGGAGGGCAGAGCAGGGTGTTTCTCCACGGGAGGGAGCCTGCTTGCTGTCGCCCTCCTCCGCCGCCTCTCCGCGTCAGCCGGCCAGCCGGCCAGCCGGCCGGCCGGCCCTCCCTCCATCTCCAAGCCACGTTTGTGCCACACCGCGCTGGCAACTCCCTGCGCCCTCCCGCTGGAGATGTGGAGCTGAGCGCGAGTGAGCGAGGTGCTGCTGCTGCTGCTGCCGCCGCCGCCGCCGCCGCCTTCAGCCAGCCAGCCCCAGCCCCGCCCCGGCATCCTGTGGTCCCGCTTCCGGGTGGGCCGCAGAGGCGGCGGTGACGGCCATGGCCAAGCAGCACAAGGAGCGGAACAGCTGGGGTAGGTGGCCTGTGCTGGCGGGGAGCCGAGGTACCCCATCGCCCCTGGGCCAGGCTGGGCTTTCGTCTCCCCTCTGGGCCAAGGAGCCCAGCCAGGCTGGGCGGGGGAGTGGTGGAGCCGGCGGCGGGGAGGCGGAGGAGGCCCGGGGCCTGCCTGCCTGCTGGGAGCAGAGCGCTTTCCTGCCCTCCCCTTCCCGCGAGGAACCGCGCCGGGCCGGTGCTGAGCTGCCGGGCCTGGCTGTCTCCGCAGCTGGGCCATGCCGGTGCCACGCCGAGGCGGCAGCGGAGGAGGAGGAGGAGGGCGGCGGGGAAGGCATGGTGCGGCCAAGCCAAGCCACCGCCGCCACTGCCATCGCGGGGCTGCTCCATAAAGACGCGGCCAGAGGGCAGCATGAGAGGCCGGGGGTGGAGGCGGAGGCGGGCCTTCCCTCCTTGCTGAAAGGGGCCAGGCCCGGCCCAGCATCCCCAGCATCCCCAGCTGAGGCAACGCCGAGGGGAAAAGGTGCCCGCCCACGTTTGTGCGTGGACAGAGTCGCGGGCCTCGGGAGGCTCCTGCAGCCCCTCTGGAGCCATGGTCTCAGAAGAAGGTCCCATGGTGTGGACTAGGAGGCCTACCACTGCTACTGCTTCTTTCGGTATTTTATCCGCGGTATTAAAATGGGATTCATAGTTGCAGTAGCTTCTTCCCTGCCCGCCTCCGCCCGCCTGCCAGCTCCACGGAGGGGAGAGGAAAAGATGGTGCCAAGCAAGAGGAGGAGGCGGCCCAGTAGCAAAGGCCGCTGGCAGGGGGCGGCGGTGAGGGGGGCGGTGACCCCCGTGAAAGGGTCATTCGACCCCCACAGGGTCACGACCCCCAGGTTGAGAACCGCTGCTTTAGAAGGTCAGTGAGTGGGCAATGGGCAGATGAATGAGCAAGGAAACTTTTGGCTTTGCTTTTCACCACTTGTCACACACAATCATTACCCCTGCCGCAACTATAAGTTTCTTCTTGCCTGTAATAACAGGAATGAGGCACCCAGTTTTTCCAGACTGATAAATACTGAATTTCCTTGATGCATCATGGCACAAGTAGCAGTAGCAAATGAAAGCAGTTAAAATGCAAGTTTTTTAAAAAATAACAAAACTGAAGCACAAACTGAAGTCAACTTGATCTCTGAAGATTACTTCTTTCTAAAGTGTGTCTTGTTTAGATTTATTAGAATGATCTCTAGCCTTTACAGTATTTCTGAATGATGTCCCACTTGCATAATTGTTTAGCTGTTTCACTTTCATTTCAATTTAGTTTCAAATATTTTTAATGACCAAGTTTCCTGTTAGACCAAGCATACATTGAAAGTTCAGATTGTTTTAGTTTCATTTCTACAGTGTTTCTACTATTCAGAATGCTATACAGCAATTTTTGCAGCAGCAAACACATGCTGTCTTTGATAAATGGAATTTATCACACTGTAACTGCTGACAAAGTTATTCTGTACTGAAAGTAGTCAATAAATAATGTGTGCTTTCAAGTCACTTCTGACTTATGGCAACCCTAAGGTGAACCTATCACATGGGTTTTTTTTGCGGGGGTGCTTTTGCCTTCCTCTGAGACAGAGAGAATGCGACTTGCCCAAGGTCATCCAGTGTATGAGCAGGGATTTGAGTCTTAGTCTCTGGAAGTCTTTAATAAATAAATATTTGAATATTTAAATCAAAATTTAAATACTTATATCTTGAGTTAAGTCTTGGGGATCCCCAGCAACAAATTATATTTTCAGGGGGTCCCTGGTAAAGAAAAGGATAAGAACCACTGATTTAGAGCACTACTACTTAAGCTATGTGATGGGGGGGCTTGCAGTTTCTCAGCAAGGGACCACTACCATATTTGTGCCCGTTGGCTACAACTCTTTCTTGGAAACTAAGGATCAGCTGCTGAGGGATCATAGTGCAGCATCAATCCATGAAACACCAGTTTGAGCACAGTTGATCTAGAAAAGCTGGGAGAGTAGAACTGAAGCTGATGCTCTCAGTACAGCCTTCAACAGCTGCTTGAACGCCACAGAACAGCAGGATGAGGCCTAGAGCTGAATCGTGACCTAGAGCGGAGATGCTAAGTGGATATCTGGTTTACTAAACTTCATCCTACCCCATTTTTTGCTTTGTTTTGAGACTTGAATTGTGTATTTACTTGAATTGCCCCTAATGCATTCTCCCCTTCTTGGTAAATAAACTCTTGTCTGCAATTATTTGTCAGTTGTAGTAGCGTTTTTATTCAGTTTCTAAAATCCCGTAAGACTTTTATGTGCACATTGAGATGATTTCAGTCCTGGGTTATCTTTTGAACCTGAATGTTCTTGACTGATACTGTATGCTGCTATAGTGGTCATGTTCGAGGAATATGACTTATGTTACCTATTGGGTCTATAACTGCGTATGGGAACTAGAGCTATGCTTTATGCAATCATATTTTCAGAAATTAGTCAGCTACTGACACCTGATTGATAGGTTTTATAAATGATCATAATGGGAAATTAGGCTTAGTTCTCACAGCAGAAGACATGGTAGTTTCTGAGCTACTGAGTGCAGCTATGGGTCAATGCTGAAATGACTGGTAGGAGCCAACATGGGTTTGTCAGGAACAAATTCTACCAAACTGATCTTACAACCTTTTCTTTAATCAGGTCACTAGTTCAGGAGATAGTGTGAGTGGTATAGATGCTGCTTATCTGGATTTCATCAAAGCAATAAATAAAGTCCTCACTTATATTTTGATTAGCAAACTTATTAAATGTGTAATAGATAGGAACACTATCAGAATTGGCTGGAAAACAATGTTTAAAGCGTTATCATCAATGTCTGTGCTTTAAACTGGAGGGAAGTCTTGAGTAGAGTGCCACAGGCTTCTGTCTTGAGGCCAACACTTTAATGTTCTTCTCAGTGATTTAGAAAATAGATCAGAGAGAATTCTTATCAAGTTTGTGGATAAGACAAAGCTGTGGGGGGGGGGTAGCTAATACACTGGAAGATAGGCACAGAATTCGAAAGGACTTGGTAAACTAGAAAATTGATCTGAAACTAATGGAATGAAACTCAAGAGAGACAAATGCAGAATTCTACATTTAGGCCACAAAAACCAAATGCTCAGGTATTGGATGGAGGATACGTGGCTGAACAGTATTATATGCATAAAGGACCTTGGGGTTATTGTTGATCATAAGCTGAACATGAGCCAGCAGTGATGCTACAGCATGAAGGCAGCTAATATTTAGCTTGCATTAATAGAACTGTAGTTTCTCAGGCAAAGGAAGTAATATTCCCACTATATTCTGTACTAGTCAGGACTCATCTGGAGTACTGCATTCACTTCTGGGCACCTCATTTTAGGAAGAATATAGTGGGTCCAGAGAATGGCAACGTGGATGATAAGAGCTATAGAGAACAAAATGTTAAGTAAGGTTGAGAGAACTGGGCATATTCAGCCTGGTGAATAAAAGACTGAGGGTTAGCATGATTGCACTCATTAAATACCTAAAGTGCTGTCACAGAGAGGAGGGTGCAGGTTTGTTTTCTGCTATCCTAGGAGTTGAACCAAGTCTAATGGTTTTGAGTTACAAAGGAGTGGATTCCAAATGAACATTGGAAGGAACTTCTTGACAGTAAGAGTGGTTCAGCAATAGAACCAATTGCCTACTGAAGTCTCTTTTTCTGGAAGTCTTGAAAAAGATGATAACTAGATTTCTTGCATTGAGAAGGGGATTGGACTGGATGGCCTGTGAGATCACTTACAATCTCTATGATTTTGTGTTGTCCTTCAGATGTTTTAGACAACTCCCATCTTCACTGACCATTGGTAATACTGGCTGGAGTTGATGTGTCTTACAGAATGTTCTTTACAGTTATGGGTGCTTTCATAATAAAAGTAGAGAACCTGACTACACTGGATAACTACTGGCAAGTCTCCAGTACTCCTTGTCTCCAAGCTCCAGGGGTTCCTGGATGAAATGAATTATCTAGATCCTGGATTATTTAGATCTGGCTTCAGGCCTGGCTGTAGGACAGAGACAGCTTTGGTCGCCTTGGTGGATGACCTACACAGGGAACTGGACAAGGGGAGTATGTCCTTATTGGTTCTGCTGGACCTTTCAGCAGCGTTCAATTCCATTGACTATGGTATCTTTCTGATCTACCGCTCTGAATTGGGACCTGGAAGCACTGTTTTGCAGTGGTTCCAGTCCTCCTTTGAGGGGCAAATTCAGCAGGTGATCCTAGGGGATTCCTAATCGATCCCATGGCCATTGGCCTATGAGGTCTCTCAAGACTCAGTTTTGTTCCCTGTGCTATGTAACATCTGCATGAAGCCACTGGGAGAGGCTGTCTGGAGTTTTGGAGATGAATGTTACCAGGTATGCTGATGATATTCAACTCTCTTTCCCTTTCCATCATTTCCAAGGAAGCTGTCTCCATACTAAACCAATGTCTACTGCCATTAATGGATGAGGGTAGACTAAGTGAAGACAGAAGTGTTCCTGGTCAGTTGTACGGCAGATCAGGAAACAGGGATTCAGCCTTTGTTGGATGGGGGTTACACTCCCCCTGAAATCTCATTTGCAGTTTGGGCATGCTCGTAAACTCAAATCTGAGCCTGGATACGCAGGTTTCAGTGGTCGCCAAGAGTGAGTTTGCACAGCTAAAACTTGTGCGCCAGCCATACCCATTCCTTAAGACATCAGATCTGGCTACAGTGAGACATGCCTTGATTACTTCCCATTTGGATTACTGTAATGCACTCCATGTGGGGCTGCTTTTGGAAACTGTTCAGAAACTTCAGCAGCTCCAAACTGCTGCAACCAGGTTGCTGACTGGGGCAGGTTTCAGGGAGCTCATAACCTCCCAGCTGAAACAGCTCTACTGGCTGCCTATTCATTTTCTGTGCAGAATTCAAGAGTGCTGGCTTTAATGTTGTAAAGCTGTACACAGCTTGGGTCCAGACTATTTGCAAAAACCATATCTGCCTATATGAGCCTGCCCATGCTCTGAGATCTGCAGAGGAAAGTTTTCTTTCAGTCCTACCACCACCCCAGGCATGTTTGGTGAGGACACAAAGGAGAGCACGTTCTTGGTGACTGCTCCCCAGTCGTGGAACTCCTTTCCCTGGGAGGCCCAGTTGGCCCCCTCCCTGCTACTTTTTCTGCTGGTGAGTAAACACCTTTCTATTTAAAGATGCATTTGGTGACAACAGATAGAGCTTTTAGTGGGAAGAAGGTCTAGTGTTTTTTTTTATGATGTTTTAAGTATCTTTTAAAAGCTCTTTTTAACTTGTGTTTTTAAAACAAATTTCCATTTAATGGTATTTTAACTTTGTATTAAGTTTCTTTTTAATTATATTATTTTTTCAGATGTTGTATGCTGCCTTGGGCCTCCTACTGGAAGAAGGGTGGGATGTAAATTAAATAAACAAATAAACAAACATTAGAAATGATGCCATGGATATTATAATTATACGGTCATTGTTGATTCTGGTAACTGTAGGATTGGGAATAGGGAACTCTGGTTTTAAATAGTCTTGGCAAAGGCAGTGTTACAGGCCAGAATGCTAAATTGATGTTCGGAAGCAAAGTATAACTATGTAACCATTGAGTTACTTTGCATAAATTCTTGCATAAGGACACATGTTCATAACATGAAACAGTTTTCATAATCTGGCACCATGGTCTTAAATGCCAAAGTTGTTTGTCAAAGCTATTAATAGAGCAGATGATTCTTTTGCACATCTGAAGTTTGCCTTGACTCTAAAGTGTTCTGTACAACAAGCAGAGGATAGAAAAAAGATCTTTCTATAAATACCACTCCCAGAGTTTGAAAAGCCACCTCATGGAAGCCAATAAAAAACATTGTGGGAGTATGAGCTAACAGATAGTGACCAGAAAGCCTAGAACTTGACTGATCTGTTAGAATATCTGTAGCTTTAAGCAACAAATCTTCAGGGTCCTCTGTGTCTTCAAAAAGAAGAAAATGAAATCTTCCAAGAATAAATCAGCTGAGTGTAATTTGTGGTTGTTGCCATTATTTCAAGATAGAAAGGGAAAGTAAATTGAGGAGTTGTTGGATTCAGTGCTGCTGCTGTGTTCACTTGTTGGTGTATTGAAATGACATAGAACAGAGTGATGGGAACATTTAGAGCAGAGGGATATGACATACTGTTTAAGGCTGCATCTATGCTGCAGACACAGACAAATGGCAAGAAAATGTGGACCTGTACTGGGGACAGTTAGGGTGGACAGATGCAAAGGAGAGGGAATCACCTGTATCTTCCGTAATTGGGCAAATGAGTTTTCTCCAGTTCCAGTTCTTTCCTACCTGCATGATAAGATTCAGTATCTCACATTCCCTCAGGAAGTGCCTTCTCCTGGCATACAAGTACTTTTTCCCCAAAACAGTGCACTTCCAGCTACCAGCTGCCTGTTTTAGGTGAAAGAAGGTACATGTACATGTAACACATGTCCAGATAGTGAGTAGAACTATTCATGAACACATCTGTGTAATTGCATCAAAGGTTAAGATTCATCAGATGTCACATCAAACAAATCTGTGGTCCAGCCACATTTAGGACAGTTGTTGTGAAGGAAGACTTTGAAATAATTAGTGGGCATGCTTTGTCCTATATATTTTGGCTTTAGTCTGTAAATTTGTAAAAAAAAGTTCAGTTGATTCTCAGTATTTATTCTCAGTCCCTTTTTCTCTCTTATAGAAATGCTCTTATTTTTTTTCTCCAGCTTTGTTGTAGCAAATTGATTTTAGAAGATGATATATATATTTGAAACATATATTGTGTTTTCACTACCCTCAGGAAAGATTCAATAGAAAGATAGGAAAGATAGACCATGTCAAATGCTGAGAAGTAGGCTGTAGTTGGTTGCCTCTTATAGATTTTTTCACTATAGGCTATGAAGACCATGGGAAATGGCACATATCCTGGAAAAATTCTCTGGGTCAAGTGTTTGGGCAAAAAATATGCCAGGTGCCTCTTTTTGGGCTGTCTTTCTCTGAAAGCAAGATCACTAGTTCTAGGTAATAGGTAGACTCTACAGATCACTAGTCTGATTCTACCACTCTAGTTATGTGTTGTGAGAGAACACTAATACTAGTATTTCAGAACAGAAGCTGTATGGTTTAAAGGTAGCATTAATTGTTGTGGAATTATTAAATTGTTGTGGAAGTATTAAAAAGAACACTACCAAGAAGTACTAGGGGATTCATTTGTTTGCAGGTAGGTTATTTTCCAGTTCTGTGCTGATTAGGACCCTGTGGCAAATTTGCTGCATAAAACTGTAGTATTTTCTCATGTTTCTAGTTGAAAGAGTTAAACGTAATAGGATTCTCTGCAGTTTCATTCAGAATGCTTTCCAGAGCTGCTGGTCTTGTGGGTCCAAACAAATTCTGAATTTCACAGTGGAAATCATTCCATGAATCCCAGCCAGAATACCACTTCTCATGCCTTCAGATTACTGCATCATGCCAGGCATTCTCCATAGGCAAGCATCTCCTCAAAGCATCAGCCTGAGGTAGTATTGTTTAATAAGTGAAAGTTAACAGCTCCAAATAAGGCAGCAAAACACCTGTAGTCTTCTAAAATTAGGTTTGCATAAGGGTGTAGCCTTAATAGATTTACATGTATTTATAGTTTTGAGGTTTGTGATCACATTACTGGTGCATGGATAAAATAATCCAGCTGAGTCATCTTTTGTTTGAATGATGGAGATACTGTAACCCCATTAACCAATAAATCTCACTTAGCATTTCTATGGAATTAATAGAACTGAAGCAAAATACTAAATATGAATGGCTGACTACATAGATATGGTATAGATGGCAGATGTTTGGCTTCTGGGGCCACCGTTTTCATTTCTTAAACAGACGACTACTAGCTAGAGATGGGCTGCACCTCACAAAAACTGGGAAGAATGTCTTTGGTAGTAGCATGTCAAGTCTGATCAGAAGGGCTTTAAACCACATCCTTAGGGGGTTGGCAGTGATAGCTCAAACATCAGCCCAAAGGCAAACTGGCTATCTTTTGTTGATTGGGTCGCTAGTTTAGTAGATGATGGGAACGCTGTGGATGTCATCTATCTGGATTTCAGTAAAGCATTTCTTAAGTTCCTCAAGAATGTTTTGATTAGCAAATGTGGAATAGATGGGGACACTGTCAAGTTCACCCATAATTGGTTGGAAAACTGTACTCAGAGTCATCATCAATGGCTGCACATCAAATTAGAAGGAGGTCTTGAGTGGAGTGCCTCTGGGTTCTGTTCTAGGACCATTACTCTTCAACAGTTTTTTTCAGTTACTCAAATGATGGCGTGAAGATAATCCTTATCAAATTTGAATGACACAAAACTGGGAGGGATGGTTAACACATTGGAAGCTAGGAATAGGATTCAAAAGGACCTGGATTAACTAGAAAATTGGGCAGAAATTAATGAAATGAAATTCAGTAGAGACAAATGCAAAATTTTATATTTAGCCTGCAGAAACGAAAGGCACAGGTATAGGATGGGGATACATGACTGAGGAGTGCTACATGTGAAAAGTACCTTGGGATTATTGTTGATCATTATTAGTCAAACATGAGCCAGCAGTATGATGCTGCAACAAAGGTCAATGCTATTTTAGCCTGCATTAATTGAAACATGGTTTTCAAGCTGAGGGAAGTAATACTCCCACAATAATTCTGCACTTGCCAGGCTTCATGTGGAGTACTGCATTCAGTCCTGGGCACCTTGTTTTAAAGAAAGATTTAGACAAGTTTGGAGCAGGTTCAGAGAAGGCAACAAGGATGAGAAGAGGCATGGAGAACAAAACATTTAAGTGAAAGACAGAAGCAGCTGGGCTTGCTCAGCTTGGTGAAGAGAAGACTGAGGAGTGACAGGCTGGCATTATTTACCTCAGGAGCTGTTATAGAGAGGAGGGTACAGACCTGTTCTCTGCTGCCCCAAAGGGAAGCACCAGGTGTAATGGTTGGATGTTACAGTAGAGTATATTCAATTGAACATCAGAAGGAATGTTTTGACAGTAAGAGTGGTTTAGCAGCAGAACCAAATGCCTAGCAAGCTGGTGGGGTCTCCTTTCTTGGATGTCTCCAAAAAGAGGCTGGACCACTACCTGCTGAGGATGCTCTGTGGAAATCTTGCATTAATTAGGGGGTTGGACTTGATGGCCCATGAGGCCCCATCCAACTCTAATTCTAGGATCCTGTGAGGTTGTCAGACTCAGGCATATTACCTCTCTGCAACTCTTTGTGTCCATCTTCTGTGGTATGAGTTGTGCTCAGATTTTGGACCCAAACATAATTTGAACAGTGCTGTCATGTGAACTCTCAGGCTGATGTGCAGCATCCTTTAATTCCTTTTGCTTCTGATAATTCCTTTTATTCTTTTTTTGGAAAACCAGGCTTTGTGAGGCATGGAGAGCATGTGTTTTTAAATGGAAACAGAGGATGAAGTCTAGTTGTTAGTGGAGTGGAGCCATTGAATCAGTATGACTTTTAATGTCAACACTTTATCCCATTGAATGAGTGGGTCTGCTCTAGTTAGGACTAACCACTGGATTTACTCCAGGATGGTAGGCATGCGAACTTTTATTTTTCAGCATATGCAGTCTTTATTCTAGTAGATGATCTGTGCAATTCTACAACAATCATTCTCTCTACCTCCTTGTGTGAAAAGCAAAGAAACTAAGTACTTACTTCAATCAATCTGTTTAATTGAGAACTTCTGCTTCTGGAGTAGTTAATGAGCAAACCCAGTTCTGCAAATTAATGTGAAATGCCACAACACTGAGTGGGTTATTCTATAGATGTTCCTTTGCTTAATCTTGCTGTTTGTGGTATATTGAAGGTTCCCTGCATAATTGGTTCTTTGAAGCAACCTGCCAGAAACCCTAGAGATCAGGTTTGCCAGAATAAAACTGCACTAGCTGGAAATTCCAGGACAAAGATTTATTACTTAATTTTAAGTGGTTGATTTCTCACATTGGCTCCAAAACAGTATATTGAAAACACACTGTAATTGAGATTCTTTCTTGATCAGTGATTATTGTATTGTGATGTGGCTTTTGGGGTGCTTATTGAGCTTTTTGTATTGAAAAACTGTTCTTGCAGTAGTGCAAAGCTATTCTTTTCTTCTGTAGGCCTAAGGTTTCAAACACCTTTCAGGCTATATTATATTATTCTCCCAAGGTTTTTTATAATAGGTAATCATAGTAATAAAGACTACACACATTTTTTAATTTTTTTTTAAATTTTTCATTTACATTCAGAAGGGATCTCAGTTACATACAATAATGTTTCAGTATAACAAAACAGCAAAATAAAAACAGGTAAGGAGGAAGAATAACTACATTCGTTGTAAGTTTCTCTAAGAGCTGACCAAATGTTGAAATACAAGTCTGTTTGTAAATTTTGTCTGTAAATCCTTCTTTCAAATGTTGCAAGTGTTGTTAGATCTTCTATCTATTAAGTCACAGGTGGAGAAAAATTATCTTTCTTTCTAGTAATGAATTTTAGCAGTCAAAAGGGCATGAAAAATCCACTTCTGTTAGCCATTTGTTAACTTCAAAGAAACAGGCAAATAATTCAAAAGGACATGCATGTACCTGAACATCAATGAACTTTCCAAAACCAAATTTACTTGTGTGGTTACTTCCTACCAAAAGGTATCTACTATGGGACAACTCCAAAAAATATGCATTAAGAAACATTAGCAGTATTACATCTCTAACAGTTTGCTGATTTAGAAAGACCTTTCTTGACTAGACGTTGTGGAAACCAGTATGCCAAGAGTAACTTCTGCTGTATAAGATAGTGTTGGAGATCTATAACTATACTAGTTATAGACTTCAAACTCATTACGGCTAAAACCAATGGCCATTGATAAGTCAGAACTGGGTATCCCAATTGTCTATTACATTCTTGTTGTAAACTGTGCACCTCATATTTATTTGTAGATAACAGAAATTTATATATATAAATTGTTCATTTGGATATTTGGTTGCAGTGGTGTACCGAAGGCTTGCACTGAAGTTGTATCTGTAGCTGCTGCTGCTGCTGCTGCCCCCACCACCACACTGGGCGAGAAGGACCCTGGCAAGGGCAGGGCGACAGCAGGCAGAGGGGCAAATGGCGGCAGAAGGTGGGTGAGCGGCAGCGGGGGTATGCGCCGCAGTTGCCCCACCCCAGATACATGTCTGCTTGGTTGGCTTCATTAATTTCTCTGATACTAAGGGAATCTTGGATATATTTAAAGCTGCACAGCCAAATCTGGATTGCAACAAATGTTTCAGTTGTAGATACTGCCATTTAGCTGATAGAGGTAGATTAAACTGCTCTGCAAAATTGAAAAAGGCAAAAATTCATCACCAAGTATCTGATTTAAGGTAACAGTCCCACTGTTGCCCTATACCTTCCATAAAAATGGTATCTTATCAGTTTGCACATCTAGATTCCCCATAAAGTCAATTTAATGTGAGTGCATGAATCAAATTGCAATTGAGGAGACTACACAGACATGAGCATTAATATATTAAAGTAACAGCAACAGCTTGTTCAGATCAAATAATTAAAATCCATCAGTAGATGAAACATTGAAATATCTTAAGCAGGTAAAACCCCTAGAGCATTGTAACTCACTAAGACATCTTTAGACTGTATGGCAATGAGATATGCATTTAGGGTAGCACATTTGAAGTCCATGACATGCATTTTAAAATAAATTAAATCTGGAGGCCCACTTTTACTCACACAGTTCAACAGGTTTTGTCTTTACAACATATAATCAAAAGAACCTGTCCATACGGTTGCGGTTCTGTATAGCTTCAGATACGTTTTCCCTGGGATAGTTAAATCTGCTATATCCAAACTAATTAGATGTTATATATGTGGCAGAATTACCAGCCTCTCTCAGGCACTGTTGGGAAGGAAACCATCCCAGAGCAGCTGCTTGTGTAGAACTGGGTAGGACTTGTGAAACTCTCCAGATGTTGTTGAACTACAGCCTCTACAGCCAGCATATCCAATGGTGAGGAATGCTGAGAATTGCACTTTAACAACATCTGGAAGGCTGAATGCTTCTCACCATTTGTGTAGGACAACCACGGACAATGCCAGTGAGTAGGTAGTTTGAGGCTCACAAGAACACTTAATTTTTTTGTGGTATACCATTTGGTAATTAATTGTAACCTTCTTTAATCATTCTAAATAGGATTAAAGAATTGTGTGAGGAGGAGGAGGAGGGATACATATGACTGGAGTTAGAGAGTATTATTTGAGGGAGCATAGATGTTTGGACCCATCCTAGAATGTGCTCTAGAATATTAAAGGGATGCTGCTATGGCTGCGTGACTGCTGTGTCTTGAGCAGTCGTGCCCTGGCCACCTCCTGATGGCGTTGTAGTTAAGTAACTGCAGTGCTGCCTTTAAAGACCAGAAATTCCAAAACATTCCCTTGTTTCAGGTCTTTCACCTCTGTCCAACATTGTGCTACTTGTCTGATTGCTTTGGTCACTAAATCCCTACACTAGTTTCCTGGCTGTCCTAATATCCAGTGTAAGTAAGCACCTCCATTTTTACATTTAAAGCCTGTGCTTTTACATTTAAAGCCATCCTTTGCTGTTCTGTTAACGGCTGGATACACCTGCAATCATGGTTTTGTTGTATTGCTGTTGTATTACTCTAGTTCATATTTTAATATACTGTATACTGCTCAAAGAACTCTGTTTAGTGGGCAGTTTAAAAGAGCAATAAAATGACCTTTGCTTTTCTAGTACTACCCAGCTCATTGTAAGATTGTGTCCTCCTCCCTTGAGCAGCCTCCTAGACCACTGCCATGATACCATTTCTCTTATTTCCTTCACATCTCTCCTCAAAAGTCATCTTCTCTGTAAAGTGAGAATTAAAATCATGTGGTCCATGGGGGTCCAGTGTGGCCTTTTGGGCCTCCACTGACTGCTCCTCAGCCCAAAACTTTTTAAACTGGAAAATAGTCTCTTCCACTCCAGGAAATTTAAAATGTGTTTTAACAGCTCTTTAAAACCCTTCAGCCTAAAACAGTCCTAATGGACCTCTCACCCAAAAAGACATCACCTGCAGTCACCCAAAATAGTAGTCAGCGGTGTTATGGGATAGCCCGCTGGGCTCTGGAGTGTGCCCAACCTTGCTGTAAAGCCTCTGGTAAAGCCCTCTAGTTCACATGCTACTGTATATATACTCGTGTATAAGTTGAGTGTACGTTTTGGCCAAAATTATGGATTTTGATATGACCCATGGATAGGTTAAGGGTCATTCTGCAGAGAGAGGAAAGCGCCAGCACCCCCTCAGGGGCCAGCTGCCACCACCGCCACCGCCACCACCACCATTTTCCTGCTGAGGCATTCAGAGCGGCCTTTTGCTCAAAGGAGGGGGTGGTTCCTTTTTCTGATAAAAGTTAAGGTATAATATTAACTTCTGTCAAAAAAGAACCATCCCTTTCTCTGAGTAGCGTGGCAGAACATGAGAACTTAGTCCATCCAGGGAGGACCTAAAGGTGCACCACCTCCCTCTACTCTCTTGATGCTCCGTTGACAGGAAGTCCCATTTTCCCACCCAGGCAGTCAAAAAGGCCAGAAGCAGCACCACAGCAGAGAGTAGAGGAAGTTGGTGCTTCTTTTAGGATCTTTCAGGACAGACTGAGGTCTTGCATTTTGCTATTCTACTCAAAGAAGGAGATGGTTACTTTTTTGATAAGAGTTAAAATACAGCACTAACACTGACCCTTGGCTAAGTTGGCCCAGTTTTTTGGGTCATTTTTTTTTTGACTAAAAGCTTTAGACTTATGCATGAATATATACAGTAATTACACTTAATAACATGTAACCGAAGCACATATCCTTTCCTGCTTTGCTCTCATTTGTCCATGATTTCTCTCATTTTTCTCTGTCTCCCTTGCTTTGATTTTTTTGATTGCAAGCGGTTTAAGGCAATGATTGTGCCATACAAATAATCCTTATTTCATGTACATGAAAATTTTGGTTTCTTTTCATGCAGAAAGTCTCCAGAGCAAGAAGAGTTCCATGTAGTCAAAGTGAAGCTTTTTCTAGAAAAAAACCTGTGACGCTCCATTGTATGAATTATATGCTGCCTGTTTACCCTGAAGAAAAGCTGGAACGGAATTTGCAAGCAAACAAAACAAAGCATTTGGACTTGGACTTGGTGGATTTGGGTCTGGAAATGCCTCAGGTAAGTCCCCACTATTCATATAGCCAGAACTTAGTACATTATTATTTAGGATCGGTTTGAGTGACTTGAAATGGAAACGTGAAAAGCAGGACATGATATACATAAAATTATGCTACTTTTTTTTTAAAGTGAAACTTCTTCAGTAATTAATCATCATTCCCTTTTAAGATGTTGAACCAGAAAATAGCAGGTGCCTAGGAGATTCAGGATGCTAGGAAAAGTAGAAATAGAAGAAATATCAAATGTGGTCCTCCATACTACTGTTTCCAAAGTATTGCTGAATAAACGGTAGCAGGAAAAGTGATAGCAAGGAGGCAGAGTGTCAAAGCTGGTATTAAAGGTATTGCATATTCCCAGTAATTAGCATGTTTTTGCAGTGGAATTTCCTTACAGATGTATATCACAGCAAACAGACTTAGCAATTCAACCCATGTTTACATTTTAATAATGAATAACCCAACAAACTGATGAAAAACCACTTCTAAATGCATGTTAAATTCATTATCTAGTTTACTTGACATGGAGAGAATATATTAGAAGAACTGGATAATTCATTCAGGCCTACCTGCATTTCTTTTAGCCAGCCAGAGGTTGTGAAAGCTTTTTACATTTCCTCTGAGGAAAGAGTACCATTGTTGACACTATACAAAATGTTTGTATAATGGCTCTAGAAGGTTGTGAATGATGCACTGTGCAGGCACAATAAACCCCGTTTGTGTGAGACATAGAGACCACAAAGAAGAACCATAGCTGAATTCTATGCTTATCTTCACAAATATTTTGAATACATGTATATAGTATTAGGAAGAAGTACTATCAGTGATATTTTTTGTTCTAAAAAACTGGGGTTGTTTGTATTACAAACTGTTGACCATTTGTTCTAGCCTAGTGTGAGTGGAATGGACCCTCCTTTTGGGGATGCCTTTCGAAGCCACATGTTTTCAGAACAGACTCTGATGAGCACAGATCTATTGGCTAACAGTTCTGATCCAGATTTCATGTATGAATTGGTAAGCTACTTTTATTTTCTTTTAGCATAGCTTTCCCTTTCTCAAGATCCAGTATAGTGTGCTTTCCTTTTCTGTTAAATTTAATCATTGGTTGAGGAAAGCCAGCTCATCAGCCTAGTAACAAAGGCCTCTTGACGATGAAAACCTGACAGAGCTGATGAAAAAAAGAAGAACCTTTTGATATACTCTTTAGTGAGGCACTGCTGAGCAGACTTCAAAACATTGCTTTCTTGCAGTGCTATGTTCAGGAGAACTGGTTAGCTATTAGAAGAGACATTCATTATTTAAAGAAAAAATAAGTGACGGACAGAGAGTAAGTGTTGGAAGCTACCTAGTGAATCATCAAATTTGATTTCTGTAGAATCTCTTATTCCTTGGGAACTAATGGAAGCACAAAATATTCTGTGATATGTAGTTAAAATATGGTTATATGAATATGAGGCTCTTTACTCTTGTTTCTTGTAACAATTTCACTGATAGGTATTGATAATGAAACAATTTGTATAATTTGAAAGTATATAGGTAGTTAAAACTGACAAATCAGAATCATAAATTGAATCAGAAACAGAAGTTCTATCTCTTAAGGAGTTTTGATTCATAATTGACAGACAGAATGGCCTTGTATGTTTACCTGGAGTGTCTGGGTGAGGAGGGCTTACTGCATCACCATTTTCTTTTTTTATTGCCACCTTTGCACTGTTCCTCTTGATAAATATTTATAGAATTTGAAGGTATGTGTGATACACTTCACTGCTAAATTAGCCTTTGAGAAGTGCAGTTGTAGCTGGAGGGTAGTGGGAGAAACTGAAGTGAAAATAAGGTTACCATTGGTTAATTGCCTTCCTTAATGTGTCTGTATAGGACAGAGGAATGGATTACCAGCCAAGTTCCAGGGACAACCTCTTTCCTGTGGAGGACTGCAAAGATCTCGAGAACTTGGAGTCTTTCACAGATATACTGGACACTGAACCATCTTTCCCTGCAAACTGGGAACAGTGGGACACTTACTCTGAGGATTTGACAAAGTATACCAAGTTAACCAGCTGTGACATTTGGGGAACAAAAGAGGTGGACTATCTGGGTCTTGATGACTTTTCAAGCCCGTACCAGGATGAAGAGGTGATAAGCAAAACTCCAACACTGGCTCAGCTCAACAGTGAGGATTCACAGCCTGTCTCAGATCCATTGTGCTACCCAGAATTGCTGTTCAGTGTAAAACAAACTCAATTGACTTCTCTGCCAATGAAGAAAATTGCAACCAGAGCAGCAGCCCCAGTTTGTTCATCTAAGACTGCTCAGGCTGAGACACCTTTATCAGAATTTCCCCAGAAAGCAAGCAAGCCTAATTCAAGCACACAAATCATGGTGAAGACCAATGTGTACAGTAATGAGAAGGTGAACATTCATGTTGAATGTAAAGACTATGTTAAAAAGGCAAAAGTAAAGATAAACCCAGTACACCAGAGCAGGTCAGCCATGAGCCAGGCAAATGCTGATGCTGCAAAAGAAAACACTTGCTACTGTGGAGCTGTAGCAAAGAAGCAAGAGCGGAAAGTGAATGACTCCCTTCAGAGTCCCACTGCTCCTGTGTTGCCTTTTAAAGAGACTCAAGCTCTGCTCCTCACTCCACCCCAAGCAACTCCAGGGCGTGTTGCAGAGGACAGCAGCCTCTCTGCCAGTACCTCTGTTTCAGATCCTTCACAGAAAAAAGAAGAACACAATTATTCTCTCTTTGTCACTGATGGGTTGGGTGAGCAAGCAGGCAAAGCTGATGCTGATGAAGAGGAAGATGAAGAGGAGGAAGTAGAGGATGAAGACCATGATGAAGGCTTCGGAAGTGAGCATGAACTGTCTGAAAACGATGAGGAGGAAGAAGATTATGAAGATGACAAAGATGACGACATCAGTGATACTTTCTCTGAACCAGGTAATTAGGCATATCATAGTCTACAGCCAGGCTTATGGGGAGAGGATGAATTTTGAACAATGACCCACACAGCACTGTTTGTACAAGAGTTTTAAATAACTTTGCAGTTATATATGAACACTCAACACTATTCTCATGTGAGAATGTGTTTTTCAACTAAATAGGATAGCTTTTATCCTTACCTAAAGCGATTGGAGGATGTAGAGCCTGAAACTTACAATCTTCTCCTCTACATTTAGTATATTACCTAAAATTAACTAGGATGCTGTCACTTGGTATGCTGTGCATTAATTAGTTCTTGTCCTTCTGGAAAGAAGGCTCTTATGCATTATGAAATTTGGTTCATCGTAGCAGTTGCTGGCCGTAGTTGTCATTCTCACAGTCCTGTACAGAGAAATGAAGTGTTCATCACAAAGCTTTTCCAGGTAACTGGCAGGAGAATGCATCTTGCTAAAGGGCAGAACAACAGAATCCTTCAAGAAATTATTGCCTCTTATTGTCATATCTAAATGCCATTGCCTTTTCTTGAGGGTTAAGGCCAGCTGATGTTAACATGTAAAATGTTTGACTCTTTGTTTTGCACCATAGATATGAAGCAAGACTTAGGCCTAATGAAAATCATTAATGAGTCTTCTAACAAAAATTTGTGTACCTCATTTAATTTAATTTATATTTTGCATGATTTGTGCCAGTCACAAATGCATATTGTACGTCTTCTGTGAAGTATTTCAATATGGAACTAGAAAATGAGAGTTTTAGGATGCTTTGGATATATTAAGCTGGGAGCTTAGTTTTTCAAGACTGAATGCCACTGCAGTTTCTGTAGTATGGAGATTAAGGGAATGAGTATCACTGAAAGATCTACACTGTGATTCAACTTCCCACTTTTCTCTGTACCTGTTTGTGCATTGCATGCCCCATCCTATAAAACAGCATTTTCCTCTTCTGAAGAGCTTGCTGAAGTGAGCACTAGTTGAGTAGGAAGCAGAGAAGCTGGGGAACTGAAGTTGGTGCCACTTTCCACTTAGGAAGTGGAGGGCCAAGAGTGGCTTTTGAAAAGACACCCTCCCCCTGCTGTGCATCTGGAAGAAGGTTGCCAGATAAAAACTCTGACAGTCCTCCAACAGCAGTGAGCTTGAAGAAGGGTTGGGAGGTTGCCTGTGTCTTCCAGTGTTCAAAGTCCTATCCTCCTTCATTCTTCTCTCTACTCTTTTATCTTACTGATAAATGTAGTCTCTTTCCTCCAGACTTCGTATTTTTGCTTTGGAAAAAAAAATGGTAGAACTAAAATTTTATACATTTTTAGGGTATGAAAATGATTCTGTAGAGGACTTGAAAGAAATGACTGCAGTATCTTGTCGAAAAAGAGGCAAGCGAAGATACTTTTGGGAATACAGTGAGCAGCTGACACCATCACAGCAAGAGAGAATGTTGAGGCCTTCAGAATGGAATCGAGATACATTACCAAGTAACATGTACCAGAAGAACGGATTACATCATGGTAAGAACAATTCCCTGGTAGAATCTGTTGTTTGTAGATGTGTGTGTACCCTTTCTGAAGCTTGTATGAACTCCTAGTTTTGTTTGAACTGCTTGTAGAACATCTTCAGTATACCTCAATCTCCAGTTTGGATATGTTGTATAGTCAAGAAGATCATCTGGACTGTTTTAAAGAAAAACAGAGGCACCAAGAAATAGATTTTCTGAAGCTTTTCCCAGTATTTTAAAGCTATTTCCTGTGCAGCGTCCATTTGTTTTACAGCCTGGTCGTTTATTGAGAGGCTGGGGTGTGAATGATTTTTGTTTGTCAGAAAAAGCTACATTGAAGATAGTTCATGCTACTTGTGGCAAAGGGTCCTCGCATTTCTTGTTTATCCTTTGCTGTTTGCTGAAAGTATCACTTTCTTTGTAACTATTACTAAAAGTCTGCCTTTCTGGCCACTGATTTTGGTGGGGATATAGGCCAAATGTTTTACATTTGTTTTTATATATTTCTGTTATGATGGTGGTCATTTCTAGTTGTAAACAGCTGTATTTTAAGAAAATGTATACAGTGTGCCCTCCATATCTGCAGGGCTTCCATTCTAGGAACTCTCACATAAACCAAAAACCAAAAATGCTCCCTCCAGTTATTTTCAGTGGACGGAACATGTGTGTACCTGTGTCAGCATGTGCCTGGCACATCTATTGACAGTAATCAGACACAAGGCTTTGCACAACCTCACATTCATGTTTGCAGAGGTTGCATCAGCAGCACACTGTGACACATTTTAAAAGAAGAGCAGTATCACATAAAGTACACAGGTGTAGTGATCATTTTCTCTGGCTGTTCCATTCTGCTTTTCTTTTTTGCTTTGCACAATGCCATTGCTTTCCGTACAAGCCTCTCAGCTGAATTAGGCTGGATATTGAACTGTGAAAGCAGCATGGGAGGCTTTAAGACCAAAAAATTATTTTTACAGCTTGAATGTATCTTTGCAGCCTATTAGATAACCTGCTTCTTTATGTATTTAAAAAGGCAAATATGCTGTAAAGAAGTCAAGGAGGACTGATGTGGAAGATCTGACACCTAACCCTAAAAAACTACTACAGATTGGGAATGAACTGAGGAAGTTGAATAAAGTGATCAGTGATTTGACCCCAGTCAGCGAACTTCCATTAACAGCTAGACCAAGGTCAAGGAAAGAGAAAAACAAGCTAGCTTCCAGGTAACAAGGGTTCTAAAATAAATAAAAAAATAATGAAATTGCTACCTGTTGAGATTATGCCCTGTCTGAATGAGGGATTTGGCAAATCTTTTTGGGCTGATGTATCAGGAAGAAATCAAAGCATCTAATTTGTCCATCATGTGAGTCTGATCTTTGTACCTAGGAAGATGGACCTACTCAGAATGGTTTGCATAATTGTGCCAGTGGTTGCCAGTTCTTCTTCCCACACCATGTCACATTTGGAATTTGGTCAGTTTTCTCTCATTATGACAAATATGGTTTGTGCAACCTGTATGAAAGATTTTAATGGCTTAGCTTAGTGCATTTTTTTGTTGGCAAAAAAATAGCGATGGCATGGTTGCCATAAATACTTGCAGATGAGTATTAATTTTGTCAGCAAAGGGGAAAATAACAGGCGAAGTAGGAGTTACCATAGAGAATATTTTCTACTAAATTATAGCAGTCATAGCTTCTAGGGTGCTTACATTAGAAATGCTCTAAAGCAACTAGATGGATATCTTTACTTCCTTTTTCACTCTGTTTCTCAACCTGACAGGGCTTGCCGATTGAAGAAGAAAGCTCAGTACGAAGCCAACAAAGTAAAACTATGGGGTCTCAATACTGAATATGGTAAGCTTTTAAACAGAGAAAACCCTAAATTTGTAATCCTGTGTCCTGAAAGAACCATGAGTTTTCTGTCAATTTAATAAAGTTCTGAAGCCTGGTTGCTTCCTGTAAGCATGCTGTCTTGTCACAGTAAGTCATCAAGATCTAATCATGACCTTTGATCAAGAGGTTTGAAAGCCACAGATCTCAATGCTTAATTGGCTGATTTGTCTGTCTACAGAAGATAGCATCATGGGTTTTGTAGCAGCAGCATTAAAGATTTAATTATGATCAAAGACTTTTGTTATGGCTACTGCCAGGTGGGAATGTAGGAAAGGGTCTTACAGGCGCCTTTCTTTTGGAACCCCCTCCAGAGAAGCTCACTTGGTTCCTATATGAATGCCTTGTAGGTGCCAAGCAAAAGACCTTTTCACCTTCCCAAGTTTGCAGTCCATGTTCTGTTCTGGTTATTTTTGGCTCTGCCTGTTACAGTTCTGCTGTGTTGCCATTGTTATTGTAAATTGCCCTGGAAATTTTGGATTAAAAGGCAGTAATAGAGAAATGTAGTCCTCTTTCCCAAAAGTCTTGTATTATGGTAGGCTTACAATGTTGTTTGATCTCTTCTGTAGATAACTTACTATTTGTGATCAACTCTATCAAACAAGAAATTGTGAATAGAGTTCAGAATCCTAAAGATGACAGAGCATCCAATATGGGTCAGAAGCTTGATATGCTTATTAAAGACACTCTTGGTAAGTAAATATCACATGTAGTGCTATTCATGAGCAGGAGATATGAGAGGATTCCTTTCATTTTAGCATTGCCAAATCTGGAAATAATGCTCATTCATATCACATGACTTTAAACAAACTCTCTTGTTCTTAATGAACACTGGGATTATTATTGGAAGGATCTAATTCAGCCCCCTACTTTTGACTGACACCTGTCCAATCTTATCTTGATAATCTTAAAGGAAATATCAAACAGCCTCAGGAGGGAGCTTCTTCCTTTGCTGATGGCTTCTCTAGTTGGGAGAGTTTTGTTTTGTTTTGTTTCTGGTAACTGTGCCTACATTTTTCTGTGATGTAGCTGAAATTTGTTACTCGTCTTTAACACCTAATAGAAGAAACTATCTTTCTGTATTTTTACCACTTCAACAACTTGACGATTGCACATTTCCCCTTATGTGATCCTTCCTCTTCACAAGACTTGCTTAATTCACCCAGTGAATTCCTTCACCATTCATTTTTCTATCCCCTGAATCCTTTCCAGTAGGTTAATATCTTCTTTTATCTGTCCACTGACTAGCCTACCATTATACACAGTACCACCAAATAATTTGTTTTCTAATAAAATCTCTGATACCACCTTTTTGTTAACACATTCTAATATCACCACGGCAAAAGGGCATTTCCAAATGTTTTCAGGTGAGGAGTAGGTAGCCTTTATTAATTTGGTGAGCACCTTCCAAACACCATTTCTTCCACAAGAATTTCTACTGTCCTGAGATTTCAGGTTCCAGACCAGGCTTTTATTGCTCAGCTTCCCGACTTCATTCATGTGGAGGGGAGAGGAAGCAGGAATCATAGAGGACATTGTCTTCTGCTTGTAACCCTAGCTTCTTCCATCTTTTTTTCCTTTCTGTTTAATAGTTGCATAACATCTTTTGGTTGGTGGCTCTTGGAGTCACCTGAAAGTACCGTAAGATTCAATATGCCAAATAAAACATATATTGTCAGTAGCATTCTGAAGAAATAATCTTTTTTCATTCTTCCAGGGCCACCAGTGTCTGGACAAACATCGGAATTTGTCAACCAGGTCTTAGAAAAAACAGCAGAAGGAGATCCTACAGGAGGTCTTGTAGGATTACGAATACCAACATCAAAAGTTTAGTAGACATCACATTATCCATTCACTTTGGACAGCACTCTGCCTGTGTCATGTACTACATTGTAAACTTAATTCTGGTCTGCATGCGAGTTTAGCATTCTGTAAAACACAGTTTTAAGTTCCATCATTTTTCTTCTTCTTTTTATAACAATGTAGTAAGGTAGGTGAAAGCATGATATAAAATGCTTAATGCATTTTGGAGCATAAACCTTATAGTTTTAAATCTGCTTCTGGCATAAATGTGGTGGCTACATATTCATTTTAAAATTAAGTTTATCTAGGACCAGATTATATAACTTATGTATGAGCAAAACAAATTTTTGCAAGTAGAAATCTTGCAAAATGCCAAACATTAAGGCAGGTTTATGCTCCAAATAAAATAAAAGTGTAAACTCATGTTTTTTTCCCAAGAATTATTGCTCTTTTGTTCTAAATTAAAACAGTAAGTTTTCTTTGCAACCATAACTTGTACATAGCACACCAAGCATAAAGCTAGTGTGCCATATAAAAAATATATAATTTTCTGAGCTTGATACGGTATTTAAATGTCTGTGCAAGTAAGAAAAAAAATGTATACTCTTTGTGCCTTGTATTGCGGAAAGGGAGGGGGGACAAGTATAACCATAAAATGATAAAGATTTTGTATGATGAGAAACCCTTGTTGGGATAGAAGATGTATAGAGGGCCTCATGGATTTTAATGTATTTGTTCCAGCTGTTACAAATGTTTGAATGTATATAGGAATATGTTGAAAATGTAGATATGCCACAGAGTCTATGTATTGTATAAAAAGATGGCTCTAGAAAACTCATTTTCGGTACTTGGCCGGAAGAAAACAAATACTTGCACATTATTGCGATTGTTTATTTTTGTACCAAAGACAAATGCAACTGATATGGCAAACTGCCAGTTAAAGTAAAGTTTTGCACAGCTTACATGATACTGTACTGAATGTATAAAAAGAAAAAAAAAACTTAAAGGTCAGGGTTAGGGATCTTACTGAACTGTGAATTTCTTTCTTTTTCTTTGGGTCCAATTATCTACAGAAGGAGCGTTCATACATAACTATTATTTTGCTGTTCCTCTAGTTGGCTTCGTAGTAGATAAGATGGGCATCTAGAAGTCCATAAATCCTTGTTTTCTGCACTTACAGTAGAAATTTTAATATATTTGGATTTTAGTAAGCTACTGGTAAAATAGAGTTCAACTTTGGGAATTAAAAATTTAGCTTGTACTATACTTCCACCAAACAACCAAAATAAAATTATTTTTATTGTAATGTGTATATATGTAAAGAAGGAAGAGCTGCAAATACCTAATTCCTTAGTTGCCACTTTTTCCAGTTGTTGTATTATTGTGCATGTGATGTTTCCAAGAATCAACACAGGCTTAAAAAAGAAGAAGAATTTATAGATTTTATATTTTTGTACAGATATTTCAACTAGCTTCTTCAAACTTCTATGTGACTTATTGTTAACTCGTAGTTTCTATGATGGGGGGAATACAAATGTGTGTGCAGTTTGGCTCATGAGAGTCTGCTTTTAGTCAGTGTTAAAGTACCAATGAAAAGCTTTATCTCTTGATGAGGAAGTTGTTTATGTCAAGACAGGATCATTATCTGGTTTCATTAATGCCTTTCTTCCCCTTTGCTTGATACATAGATGACTCTATAACACTGTTTACTAAGCATACCAAATAATTTAGATGTAGCTCCTTGCAAATCCAAAAAGTTTGTTGAAGGTTTTCCCACAATTCTTTAGATAAGTGTAGTGTGATTCCTCGCACCTGAGTGGAATCTGTGTCCTTGCTGTGGTGCGCAAGCCATGTTTTGGGAAGGCCAATATACCACTACAGAGTTCTGTCACCCCAAACCTTTTCTCCCCCTCTTTCATACTACTGCTTATTGCTCTCTACCTTTTTTTAAAAAAAATCTCAAATATTTGCAAAATGTCAGCAGAAATTTGCCTGTCAGGACAGCATAAAGATCTTTTAAAAATGTAATGATGTGCCTACAAGCCTGGAATAATGCTGGTGTATCAAGAGATGTATCTGGCTTCAAGTTGTAGAGTAATGTCTTCTGAGTATTTTACAGACACCTGTTTGACATAGTGTTGCATTCTACCGTGAAAGGTGTTTAAATACTGTTCATGGCTGTGATCCTGACACTGGATTGGAACAGCATGGAAAGGATATATTCTAAAACTTGACACAGTTGTTTGGCAACCTGGACTTGTGTATCAAGCTAAACTGACAGTAAGATATTATATCCCCTTTGCAGTAGTTCAGGCTTCTCTGAGCTAAAACTGCTTTTGCAGCTTTTTTTGTGTGTGCGTGTCTGAAAACCAGAATAAGATTTTGATCTAGCATTGAAAAACAGACCTTGAATCTTTAGTGGATTCCATACCCTTGCATTTCAGTGTTTTCTATGTATTAAGTTATAGTCGAAAAGCTTTTAAATAGTTGAGCTTTTTAATGGTGACACTTTATTTTGTATCTATTTATATATGTGTGTATATCTTAGAAAAGCACTTTGTTTAAAAAAGAAAAAAAATATATTGCATTTTATATGATTCCTGCCATTTGCTGCTAACTCTGGGCTGGTCAGAATGCTGCAGCGATACTTGATCTAAATAAAACCTGGCAGTAAAATGTAGAGTAAAATTAAGATCTTTGCTGGTTTAACCTTATTGTAAAGATGACATAGGCAAGCTGTGCAGCTTTACATTTTAACCAGGGGACTCTGTGGCATTTAAAACAGTCTAGAAATGGTTGTACTTTTAATGCCAGTAACAATCTGCTTCCTCTAGTGTCATTAAATATACGTTTAGTGTATAATTATCACAAAGATTTTTAAAAAACCAAATGTTCATGTTTTGTTTGGAAAAATTGTGGCATGCATTTTTGGATGATTATCTTTAGAGGAGCTCTCTAAAGGTTTTCAGTGTTCATACATGGTATGTGGATCTTATTGAAGTCTTTGGTCACTTTCTGAGTGTAGGCATTGTGAATATTCTAATGTCATCCAAAAGCAATTATACACTTTATTTTTAAAAGAAGTACTAAACTCTTTCATACACTGGATTCTTTAGAGTTTGTTTCCATATTAAAGCATGCTCTTGCTAAAAAATTGTCAGTCTAAAAATTGAGTGCCACACCTCTATTTTTGAACAGAAATGATGAACTACTAGTTCTGTACCATGTATAGTTCTTGTCCTTTACCCATGTTCTCCATTGACAGATTATGATGTGGCTTTATATTGTGCCTTACTTGTATATTAGAACCGAGTTTATTTTTCATTCCCCAGGACTCCTTAAACCCTTGAACCCTTTTGGAAGCAAAGTACAATAAAGCATCATGAAGGAACTTCAAATAGATGTGATCTGATTTAAAGTTGTATTGATAGTTTGTACTGGCACAGGGTGACCAATTTTTCAGTGGTCTTGGAAGATAGGATTTTTTTATAGTAATTCCACTACATTTTACAAAAGCTTCTCTGCCTTTTCTTGAATTTATCAAGCACATCTTGATATTTAACTTTCTGGGGCTCATTAGTACTAGTCTTCTGGCTAGTTAAGGACTTGCTCTTTCCACTCTTGTCCAGCATCAATGCAAACAGTGACACTTTTGTAGGAATTGGGCACCGACATAACAAGTTCACTAGTTGGGTCAGTAATTTATTTTTAACTTAGACTGAAGTGTAGTGGGAAAGAGCAAAAACTATTTCAATATCCGATTAAAGGTCTCTTGAATAATCTTAAAGCAACAGACATTTCTCAAATACCGTACTGTCAGTGTGGGTTTCACTTAAGTCTCTACCATTTTTCTGATGTTTGCCTTCATTAATAAATCTGCTTGTTTATTCACAAATGTCAATAACTGATATATTGTTTCTCTTATGTAAGTCTTTTAAATATAGCTAGTTTTAAAATGGTAATAGCCTCCTATCTGTTTTTGATGGGTTTTCTTACAAGTTGCCTTCAGCAGAATAGCATAGCCAGTCTGTTCCTTGACTTATTTTAGCAGTCTTCCTGGAATTCTGTTGAGGCACAGTCAAAGTACATAATACAGAAGTTCAGGCCTTCAGACCTGAATTTTACTCATGTCTAATCATGATTTCTTTTTTTGAAGGTAAGGCTCTAGCTGTGGAATCATCTAGTTTAATCTGCTACCAGATGGAAGCTTACATTTTGGTGTAGCTGAATCCTGCACATATGTGCAGTGTTTGTTTATTTGTTTGTTTGTTTGCTTGTATTTTGTTTTACCTGAGGGATTGTGCAAAATACATTTCAATCAGTTACTAATCTGAAAGCTGATTCTTTCCTTTAAAATGCATTTAAGGGCATTACCACATTGAGAGAACAATACTTAGGGATATTTCCAGTATAAATGGAATGATTTGTCTACATCGCAGAAATGGCACTTTAGCATATACTTCCTTCACAGCATTCTAAACTTGATTGGATCTCATCAATAACAGTGTTCTCAATATCTCAGTTTCCCCTAACTCAATGGTTCTCAACCTGTGGGTCCCCAGATGTTTTTGGACTTCAGCTCCCAGAAGCCCTGAGCATTGACCATAGTGGCTGGGGCTTCTGGCAGCTGAACTCCACAAACATCTGGGGACCCACAGGTTGAGAACCAGTGCCCTAACTGATTTGGTGTGGTAGAAAGATGTTCATGCAATGCAGCCTCCAAGATGTTCACAAAGTTCCACAAGGGCATGCTGAACTTTTCTCCCTGATCCTAAACATACTTTTTAAAAAATAAAAAAAGCCAATTTTATCTGGATGGATCTTACTTCCATGTTAAATGCATCCAGGATTGTAGCCTCAGTCTTTTCAGGAAAACAGTAAGCCAAACTCTTAAGTCAAATCTAGACCTAGGTAATCACTGTCTTCAATCAGATACTTCTAGTAGTAATGGATATTCTCTGATGGTGATGGATATCCCCTGTTTATTGCAGCGTCTTAAAGTGATTCTGAATATGGAGGCTTTTGTAAACTGCTCTAGTTAATAGCCATTGCTTGTCAGCACCTGTATAAATCTGCTTGATTCAGTGGGCTTATTCTAGTTGGGAGCAGCAATTGGATTTAGACTTTTGGCTTTGAATTTTAAACATATATTTCCTTTAAGTGCAGTGGCATAATTAGCTATACTAGGTTTAAGTATGTATTATTTAAAGAGTTAAAGAGCAGCTGAAGTTAAATCTTGCTTTAACAGGTTGGTATCTGGCTCTACTGTAAGCATGAGAGAGCTGACCACATGTGTTAGCCAAACACACACAATTCTTAAAAATAATAATAATAATAATGAAGGAATCAAAACTGGTTTGGGCTTTCAGAATAATAGCAACTTCATTCTTCTGTGAAATGGAGAACAACGTAATGTCCAGCCAGTGTTACTGGAATCTATTCCGCACTTTGAACTTTCAACCTCTTGCCCTGCCGTAAACAGGGTGAAAATGCTTCTTAGCGTACTTGTGTTCTAAGAGTGAACTGAGGCTACAATCCTGAGCATACTAATCTGAAAGTGGGCCCCACCAAATAAATGTGAGATGCTCCAAAATGGTAGATTTAGGATTGGGATACAAAGCTGATGACAATTACAAAATGCAGCAGAATACTGAAAGGCAAAGAAAAACATACATTAACAGCTATGGTGAAGCTTGTATGTTTGGGATCATGTTTGTAATGCTGTTAACATTCTGTAGTCCATTTCCAACTGGAGCTCAGAGAAATGTATTGATGATCTTGTCTTGTTTAGAAAAAAATCCTGTTTTAAAAGCATGATCTGTTTGCAACTTTTATAATGTTTAATGTTGTGTAATTTTTCCTTTTTTTTAAAAAAAGAGGCACAATTAAAACAATGATTTGTTTACTCTGTCACCCTTGAGCCCAAGCACTTCTATTCAGATACAAACTCATCAATGTATGCAACATCCTTTGTAATTGAAAATAAATTGTGAAGAGAAGTTCTGACATTATAGTGATTTCTGTGTGTTTTCTGTTTGAAATAGTTAGTTCATAAATCATGAAGTAAATGCATTTGTCACAAAAAATGTACAAGAAATAACCTAAGTATCAACTCTAATTATTCAAATGTCTCTTTCATTAAGAAGTACAGTCAACCCTCCACATTTGCCAGTTTAACTTTCATGGATTTCATTATTTGCGAGTTTCTCCAGCCTTTGCCCCCCGCAACTGTAGCCCCTCTCTTCTTCTCTTCCCTCTTGGTGGATCTGAGCAGACTATGCAGTCCTTTAAAAACCCACCTCTGGCCCCACTCCTCCTCCACCAACTGCTGCCTGGCCAGCTTAGGACAGATTGCAGCCCAACTTCTTAGCATTGCAAATGCTCTCCCAGTGCCCCACATGCATCCAAGGAAGGAGATGGTCAACAGATGGGAAGTATAGGGCCACCATGCTAATCCAGTACTCTTCCCCTGTCCTTTCCCTTTACATGGTATGGTCTCTGGGTGCCCACTCTCCCTACCATGCCTCAGCCCCCCCACTTTGATATTTATGTGTTTTTTCCCCACTTCTGTGGGGGTCCTACACCCCTAACCCTAGTGAACGTGGAAGGCCAACTGAGTAGGCCATATTATTCAAGAGTCCTTTAACTGGGACGTCTAATCATTGTATAACAAGAAATCCTTGGATCCTTGATACGAAAGTGTTTTGTTACCTTGTATCTAATTATGACACAAATAGGAAAGTGAAGAATGACAACCTGGATCACATCATACAGCTTTGCAAGAATTGCTGTTGGGTACCTTCAGAACAGTTTGCACATCAGCTCCACCTCAGCATTTCCCCAAACATCCTGCTATTTTTTTAAAAAAAATGGGTGCTGAACCCCCAGCACAAGAACAACAAATGACCATTGAACCCCATATTTGCTGGCCCACGGGTATCTCCCTGCACCAGCATCACTGTTGAAGCTGCCAAAAACAGCAGACCAAAGAGGATAGTTTTCTGTTTCCTTTTCCTTCAGCAGCGAGGTGAGGGAAAGTGCTGTGCTCTGTGGTCTCACAGGCCTCCATGATGCAGGAGACATTGGCTCCCTTACGCACCATAAAGACATTGCCAGTGAACGGTGGCAGCAGAAGGGTGCATTCCAGCCTGAAAGGGCTGTAGCAGTGGATGGGGACAATGCACTACTCCCAACACCAGCTCTAAGACAAGGTACTGGAAATATGGGAGTATATTAACCTACCCTGGTTCTAGACTGTCTACACTGTTTTCCAAGGCATCAAAGAATTGTTTTGCTCAGCTCTGGTTCCTGAAATCCTTTCAACTGAAAATATTAGGGACAGCCTGGGATTTTCTACTTAGGAAAGTGTTGTTATTTTGCTGAGGTGAGGAAGGAGGAAAGTAGGGTAACAGTGAAAGTCCAAAGGGATCACATAAGCCTGTTCTGCCAAACAGTAGCATTCAGATCAGCTACAGCGATGTGTAATATGGTGGGCTACTGCAGTGTTTAAAAAATCAATGAGTAGAGTTATAAGCACAGGGAAAATGATTATTCTCACAACTTTAGTATCTTCCCTTAGGAAGTATCAATGGAATATATCAGTAATTTCCAAGCGGTGGGCTGGAGTTCTGTTGTATTCTATTATGTAGCAACAGATTAAAGGCTCCTGTGAATTTACTGTGCTGATCATTGGCCCAGGAGATGCCTTCTGCATTCTTGGTATACTGCTCTGCCCATGCTTCTTTCTAACTAGCCTCTGTGCTCTCTGCACTGAGAGAGATTAGAGTCTTTGGTCCTGCTTCATGGAGTGATCCCTTCAATGAGACTGCTCCCTGCCACTGCACAGTCAGAATTCCTGCACGCTACAGATTTCGCCTTAATTGAAGACCTTACACAGTGATTTATCTAACAATTTAGAATGGGCAAATCTGCAAAAGTACAATAACAACAAGCTGGGAGGGGGAACAAAAAACTAAACACTTGATAAATTTAATAAAAGTGGAACAAATGAAAATTGCTGGGCTAATAAAAAAGGTTTTTTCAGCTGCAGTGTGAGGAACATTATGAGCAAAAGGAGTCCCACGTCAGCATACGATAATATTCACCTAAAGCTGCCACTGTACCCATCTCCGGTAGCAAAGACAAAAAAAAAATTAGTTAAGTATTTGCATCACAGAGAACACATATAAAAAAAGTAGAGAAAAAACATAGGTAAGTCCCTTGTTCAATGGTAATGCTTTATATTGTCCTGTACTTTATCTCCCTTCCTGAGAAATGATAGAAACATAATCCATGTATCTAATCATAGGTGTCTGAAATTCCTGGAGCCACCACAGTGACAAAATATATAGGGTTATGGCCTTCCAGGTATTATCCCTTACTAGTGGCTAGGATGGGGTCCTCAGCATCTGGAGGCACAGAAATTACCCATCCCTGCATTAAAGCAAAAGCTTAATCCCACTGGTCATACGTAACAAAGAGTTATGTCACGTCACCTGGCAAGTGTTCTGTAGAGGCGATATTGCAATCTTCAGTGCAGCCAAATACACTATTGCTTCATCAAAATCTCCAGCACACCAACTTTGTGTAATTTGTGTCCATCAGAAACGCATGCTACAAACTGAGCTGATAGCTAAATTCTTAACAGGCACCCTGTGACTCCAACACAACATCTCAATTCACATAGCAGATTTCAAATCAATGAAAAATACTTTCAAGCATCTTTCACAATCTGATGTCAGAGGCATGTTTAAAGAAATGTGGCCACTGAAGTAAGAACTTTATCCCTCAAGAACACAGCTTTTGAAAAAGAGTCATACGCAGCTGGCGACACCAATCACTGAACAACATCTGCTAATTTCATGTTAAATTGCACAGGACATGTGATGCCCCCTCATTTCAGTGGCCAGTGGTAAGGAGTTCTTCACACTGCCTTCTGAATCTATCCCTTGAGGAAGAACTGCAGCTACTATAAAATGGTGCCTCCAATTCACATCTCCAACCTGCAACCCAAAAGGATATCATCACCCACGGTACTGAAAACTGCCAAGAGGTCCAACAAAGCCAACAGGAACATATTCTTCCTATCTAGTACCTGCCGGGATTGTTCACCAATACAACCAAAGCATTCTTGGTCTCATAACCAGATGTGAGGCCAACTGAAATGGATCTAAATAATCCATTTTATCCAGAATCCCTGAAGTTGAGATGTCACTGCATTCTCTAGAGCAGTGGTTCTCAACCTGTGGGTCCCCAGATGTTTGTGGACTTCAGCTCCCAGAAGCCCCAGCCACTATGGTCAATGCTCAGGGCTTCTGGGAGCTGAAGTCCAAAAACATCTGGGGACCCACAGGTTGAGAACCACTGCTCTAGAGCCTTTTCTTATTTTTTTATTTATTTAATTTATATTCTGCCTTTCTCCCAGAATAGGAGCCAAGGCAGCTGCCAGAACAATTACAATAAAATTTTAAACAATTAAAATCAACCATATAAAACAGCATAAAACCATTATAAAACCATACAAACATTTAAAAATAATTAGAAAATCCTGATAAAAAGATAAATTAAAAGCTCCCCTGCTCACACATTAAAAGCCTGCTTGAAAAGAAATGTTTTTGCCTGCCAGCAAAAGGAAAACAGAGAGGAAGCCAGTCTAGTTTCTCATGGAAAAGAGTTCCACAGGGCAAGAGCAGCCACTGAGAAGGATGTCTCATGTGTCCTCACCAAGCGAGACTTGGACAGCAGTGGGACTGAGAGAAAGGCTTCCTCTGCAGATCTTAAAACTCTGGCATGTTCATATAGGGAGACATGATCTTTCAAACAGTCTAAGCCATATAGGGCTTTATAGGTTATGACCAGCACTTTGAAATGTGCCTGGAAATGAACAGGTAGCCAGTGAAGTTGTTTCACAAGGGAGTTTATATGCTCCCTACAGCTGGCCCTGATCAGCATTTTGGCTGCTGCATTTTGAACCTGCTGAAGTTTCCAAACAGTTTCCAAAGGCAGCCCAGCACTGAGTGTGTTTACAGTAGCCCAAGCAAGATATAATCAAGGCATGTATCACTGTAGCCAGATCTGACATCTTAAGGAATGGGTGCAGTTGGCACACAAGTTTTAGCTGGGTAAATGCACTACTAGCCACTGCTGAAATCTGGGCATCTGGGCTCAGAGTTGAATCCAGAACACTCAAACTGCACGCCTGAGATTTTAGGAGAAATGTAACCCCATTGAGCAAAGGCAGAGCCCCTTTTCCCTGATCTGCCTTATGACTGACCAGAAGCACCCCTGTCTTGTCTGGATTAAGCTTCAGTTTGTTTGCCCTCATCTAGTCCATTACTAACAACACACATTGGTTCAGCACCAAGACAGCTTCCTTGGAATCAGATGGAAAGAAAAGGTTGGATGTCATCAGAGTATCAGTGACACCAAACCTCAAAACTCCACGTGACCTCTCCCAAGAGTTTCATGTAGATGTTAAACAGCATGGGTGGTCATGTCAGCATGCTCCATGGTTAATAATGATGAAGGCTTGTTGATTATGTTGTGACTCTGTAGGTTTATTTCCAGTCTTAACTTGACTTCTAGCCTTGCAAGACTGGAAATTTCCTACCAGTGTTTTACTAGGGTTCTTGCCAGCCTTCCAAAGCTGACTTCCACGCATGGAACGACTGGCAATCTCCCCAACTCTATCAGGTATGCTGCCACCCCCCCCCCCGAATTAAGAATTACTTAGATAGAACAGGAGGGACTCTGCCTAATCTCTAAGCGCAAGGAACTTCCACCTCCCCCTTCCCCTGAGTGAGAGAGGTCCTATGTAGCGTGTGCCAACCCTGGCGTGGAAATGGAGAGAAACGGAGGTTTATAGAAGTGTTTTAATCAAGGCATGCAAATAAACAATATCACACTTGGGAGACCCCCTCTCCCAGGTACACTTAGTTACAAGAATTTACAAAACAGATATAACAGCACAAATACATTCTTAAGATCAGCCAATTCCCAAAATAACAACGTCCCTAACGCGACTAACTACTTATTTCTAGTTACTCACAATTAGGTTATAGGCGTAGATGGTCTAAAGGAGAAGAGGGGGGGTCCAGGAGACACAGCATGCCTGCCAGCTCAACTGGGCCAGCTCTCCCCTCTCTCTTTCTCTCTCTCTGTGTCTCTGGCCACATGGCCTCTCAGAAGTTTTTATTTTCCTCCTTGGAAGGATCTGGAAGCATCTCCAAGATGCCCGCCTCTTTCCTTTTGGTTGGTCAATTCTCACCTTGTGACCTGTGATGCTGACCCTTTCCTTTCGGTTGGTCAACTCTCACCCTGTGACCCTTGATGTAATCCTAACATCTCATTAACCCTTGGTTTACCTGAAGAGAGAAGTGTCTCCCTTTGATAAGCCTAGATAATGGGAAGCCCCATTATCACACGCCCCCCAAATCTCAGACGGTCTGGGAACAGCTGAAGGCTGGAACCACACCGGCTGGGATTTCATCCTGGGACCTAAGAAAGGAAAAGTCAAAGAATAAATGCAAACACACACAACAGTACAGGTTAGCCATATTATCAATGAGGACATGTAAAACTCAGCCCTCTTAACCTCCCTCCAGTCCTCTGTGTGACAAGGAATCTGGAACCACATTAGAACTTCCAGCCACGTGCTGAATGTCGAAGTCAAAGTCTTGTAGGGACAGGTTCCATCGTAGTAACTTCTTGTTAGTTCCCCGGACTGTATGTAGCCATCGGAGGGCAGCATGATCAGTCTGGAGGGTGAAGTGATGTCCCCAGACATATGGTCTCAGCTTCTTAACGCATATACAATAGCATAGCATTCTTTCTCTGGTATGGACCAATTGGACTCCCTTGCAGAAAGCTTCTTGCTGAGGAACAAGATGGGATGCAAGGTGCCATCCTGACCCTTCTGTAGTAATACTGCTCCAATGCCTCTGTCAGAAGCATCTGTAGCCACTATGAACGGCTTGTCAAAGTCTGGTGCCCGGAGCACAGGATCTGCCATCAAGGCCTGTTTCAAGGCTGCAAAGGCTTCTTGACACTCTGCTGTCCATTTCACTACTTTAGGCTTCTTGGAACCTGTCAGGTCTGTTAGAGGTGCGCCATTTGGCTATAGTTGGGCACGAATCTCCGGTAGTACCCAGCCAGGCCAAGGAAGGACTGCACCTGCTTCCTGGAACGAGGAATTGGCCAGCTATTAATAGCTTCCACTTTGACTTGCAGTGGAGTGATAGTCCCCTGTCCCACTTCATGGCCAAGGTAGGTCACTCTGTCCAGTGCAAACTGGCACTTCTTTGCTTTGACTGTCAGTCCAGCATCACTAATGCGTTGGAAGACAATCTCCAAGTGTTTCAAGTGGTCTTCCCAGGAGTCTGAGAAGATTGCAATGTCATCTAAATAAGCAACAGCAAAGTCCCCACCCTCTTAGCAAACAGTCCACCAGCCTCTGGAAAGTTGCAGGTGCGTTCCGTAGCCCAAAGGGAAGGACACTGAACTCAAACAGGCCCATGTGAGTGATGAATGCTGTTCAATGCTTAGATTCTTCTGCTAGGGCGATTTGCCAATAGCCCTTAGTCAAATCGAGGCTGGATAGGTACTTAGCATGCCCCAATTTCTCCAACAGTTCATCTACTCTGGGCATTGGATAATGTTCAGGGCGTGTCACTGAGTTCAGTTTTCTATAATCCACACAAAAACGAATGTCCGTCCCCCCCTTTTTGGGCACTAGGACAACTGGGGATGCCCATGGACTGCGTGATGGGCGAATGACCCCCATGTCCAACATCTCTTTCACCTCCCTCTCTATCGCTTCTTTCCCTTTTGGTGACACCCGTCGTGGCTGTTCTGCTGATGGCCTGCTGTCATCTGCGGCTACCACATGTTGAGGATCTGTGGTGCGACCTCTGGGCCAGACTCACGATATAATAGGCCCTCAACGATTACAAATCTGGGCCCCTTCATCGCTGGAGGAGACTTCACCTCTTCCTTCGCTCTGGTCCAAGCAGCTTGAAGGCTCTGGTCTGCTTCCTGGTTTTTCTGGAACTGCTGTCGCTGAACAGGAACCAGCTGTTCCACCTGGAGTGGCAGACTCGCCTCAGATTCTCGTTGCATTGCAGCTTCTCCAGGTTCTGCTCCCTTGGCTGGAGTGTTCTCTGGAGTTTCCACTGCTGTTGAATCCTTTGCTGGTTTTGGAGTCAGCGTTGTTGGATTCTCCTCCTCTGCACCAGCCTCGTGCATCTCAGACAAATTGTCCAGCACCTGACTCTGCTCGGTGCCCACCAGAGACTCTTCCGCCCCCCTGGGCAGCACTGAGTCAGGAGTGACCACAGGGACCAACTTGAGACCATGCTGACTAGCCTCTTGACATGGAGAAGCTCTTCCTGGACTTCTGCCAGCATCTGCTCTGACATCCGCGGTATCAGCAAGGATGGTCCCGACCTCTGGGCCTACGATGCTGTGGTGGGAGTCTGCCCTAGGTTCCACCACCTCTTCAGACAGGACTCCTTCTGGTGTAGCAGGAGACAGTGACTGCAGTCTAAGTTCAGGCTGGTCCTCAAGGTGCACTGAAGACTGACCTCTGCTCAGGCTGCTTGCCGTCTTTGCACGCTGTCCGGACTCTTTCCGGGCCTGACTAGCATGGAAGACGAGATCATCACCCAACAGAGCAGGACATTCGTAGTCATCATAAACAGCGAAAGTCCAAACTCCTTCCCAGCCTTTGTACTGAACAGGAATGCGTGCTGTTGACAGTTGATCCGGAGGAGCTCTAAAGCCTCTGATGGTGATCTTGATGTGGTCATCAACAAGACCAGGATCCAGAATGAACGATGAATAGCAGAAACTTGTGCTCCAGTGTCTCTGTAAGCAACAACTTTCCTGCCTCCTACCCACAGTGTGTGCCTTCTGTGAGTAGGGATATGTCCAGATCAGGAGCAACTGAATGATCAGCAGGAATGTCCCTGGAAGCTGAAGCAACAACTAACTGGGCCAACTTAGGCTTCTGCTTACAGTTGGCTTTAATATGTCCCAGCTCTCCACAGAGAAAGCATTTAGGGCTAGCCTTTTCCCTGGCTGACCCTGAGCACCTGCCACAGACTGCTGCCTGGAGCGAGGCTGTGACGGTGTGGTGGAGCTGTGCAGCTGAGGCTTCGAGGTAGTGTCATTTAGTGATGACCTAGGAGTAGAAGTGTTGTGCTTCTGGAGATCTTTGCGTGCTTGTTGGTATTTCTGCTTGTCTGTAGGAGGCATTACCACAGTAGGCTGGAATGCTTCTTCACCCCTGGAGGCAACGAAGCAATCTGCTGCCTTGGCGGCCTCCTCAAGCCGTCTTTGGCTCACGTTGCAACACGAAGGATGCAGTCTGTGGAGGTATGTGCTCCAAGAATTGCTCCAATAAAAACTGAAATAAAACCTCTTCTCTAGTGGATGCTTTAGCTGCTTGCATCCAAGAGTCCAGTGCCCGCTCAAGTGAACAAGCCATTTCGTTGTAAGTCTCACCCGGTTTTTTCCTAATGGCATGAAATCGGGATCTAGATTTATCTGGTGTGAGTTCAAGCCTCTTCCGGGCTAGGGCCACAAACTTGGTGAAATCATTTCGGTCGCAGCTCGCAAGTTGCTTGCCACTTTCAGTAACGTCCCTGAGAGATTAAGCCGAAGTTCACTCATATAATTCTCCTCAGGGATCCCAAAATCATCTGCTGCACGTTTAAATGAGATGAGAAAAGCCTCAAAATCATCTGAGTCTCTGTAAGTTGACAGCTGTCTGATGCGGTTAAGAGCAAGTCGCGGCTCTGGGTTCCGCTGAGCAGCTGTCTGGTTTGCAGTGGAAGCTTGCATCATGTCCATCGATTTATCTAGGAATCTTGCAATTTGCTCAGAGGGCAACTTGTCATGTAGGAGCCTTATTGATTCAGGCAGGAGCTTTATTGATTCCCAGAAAGCAGCAGGAGAATCCATATGGTCACCAAGGGCTGTTACTGGCATAGCAGCCCTTTGCTGAGCTAGATTACTACCACTACGGGTAGCTGGTTGAGCAGATGAGCTATCTTCTGTAGCATCCTGCTGTGTGACATTGGTACCACTAGGGTTCGCCACAGGATCCATAGTGTATTCCCAGGATTTTTCCGGGTGTTAAGTTCATAAGCTCCCTGACTACCTCTGTGCACCGAAAACTACAACACAGAAAAGGTCTGATTGGCTGATCAAATAATATACAGTGCTAGAAGCCCCAAAAGCCACAGAAAAGAGGGAGAAATCCTAAAAACCAAGACATGTAGAAAAAAATCCCAAAGCCTTCTCTCTTTTCCCTGCTCTTCGCCCCCCTTCCTCCCTCCTGAGGGAAACAAAAGCCAACTCTGCCTGAGTTAAGTACCTGCAATTAGTATGCAGATTTTTTTCAGCTCCACCGCTGCAGGGGACTTAAAAAAATGCCTGCTCTGACTCAGACCCAATGCCAGAGTTTAGCAGCTTTAAAAATCCAAAAAAAAAAACTTATTTCCCCAACAGAAGCTTTGAATGACAGAGCCAGCAGCTCTTCACTGAAAGCTTTTTTTAAAAAAAAACCCAGAAAATCACTCCTTTCCTAAAGAGAGTTTCTGTTTGACTATAGGAAGCAACTCCTCACCAGAAAAAGCCCTCCCTCCTCCTGCTTGAAGGAGTGGAAGGGAAAACAGGCAGAGATCCCACTCTCAATGAACAGGTAGGCGACTCCGCCCCCCAGCCTCCAACTCCCCCTCCCTTTTCAAACCTCAGAGAGGACCCGAGGAGAGGAAAAAAAAGTCCCTTTTAAACCACAGGCTGTTTAAGAAGGCTCCCTCGCTCACATATCCACCCCCCCTTCTCCTGAGCTTAATTCCTTGCCACAGACACAGGGGAGTGAAGACAAAGCCTCAACTCTGCACCCTAAAAACCCCACTCTCCGTCCAAAAACCGCTGCCACCATGTGACACTGTAGGTTTATTTCCAGTCTTAACTTGACTTCCAGCCTTGCAAGACTGGAAATTTCCTACCAGTGTTTTACTAGGGTTCTTGCCAGCCTTCCAAAGCTGACTTCCACGCATGGAACGACTGGCAATCTCCCAGCTCTATCAGGTATGCTGCCACCACCCCCCTGAATTAAGAATTACTTGGACAGAACAGGAGGGACTCTGCCTAATCTCTAAGCGTAAGGAACTTCCACCTCCCCCTTCCCCTGAGTGAGAGGTCCTATGTAGCGTGTGCCAACCCTGGCGTGGAAATGGAGAGAAATGGAGGCTTATAGAAGTGTTTTAATCAAGGCATGCAAATAAACAATATCACACTTGGGAGACCCCCTCTCCCAGGTACACTTAGTTACAAGAATTTACAAAACAGATATAACAGCACAAATACATTCTTAAGATCAGCCAATTCCCAAAATAACAACGTCCCTAACGCGACTAACTACTTATTTCTAGTTACTCACAATTAGGTTATAGGCGTAGATGGTCTAAAGGAGAAGAGGGGGGGTCCAGGAGACACAGCATGCCTGCCAGCTCAACTGGGCCAGCTCTCCCCTCCCTCTTTCTCTCTCTCTGTGTCTCTGGCCACATGGCCTCTCAGAAGTTTTTATTTTCCTCCTTGGAAGGATCTGGAAGCATCTCCAAGATGCCCGCCTCTTTCCTTTTGGTTGGTCAATTCTCACCTTGTGACCTGTGATGCTGACCCTTTCCTTTCGGTTGGTCAACTCTCACCCTGTGACCCTTGATGTAATCCTAACATCTCATTAACCCTTGGTTTACCTGAAGAGAGAAGTGTCTCCCTTTGATAAGCCTAGATAATGGGAAGCCCCATTATCACATATGTTATGCTTTCTAATAATGTATGCAACAAATATGTTGTAGGAGGTAGTTGTAGCTATATGTATTGTACTGGAGTTTAATTGGCAATACTTAGTCTTATGTTACAGTGTCTTGTCTTTTGCTGTACGCCAGTGTAGTAGGCCCTGCTATGTATTAAGCAGGTCTAGTTAGTACTTGCTGTTAATCTGGTTTAATGGGGTTATTATATACCTTGACTGATTGCACGCATATTGTATTATCTATATGTATTACTGCTGGCATAAAACTCAGAATATAAGTAGTGCCTTGATATATTCTACCAAGGCAGGTAGTTCGATATTGTAAATTGCTAACATATGATTTGTACTTGTTCCTGGAAGCAAAGGTCATGCAATGAAAGTGTGATGTGCTGTGAAATGATGATGGGATATGAACAATAGAGAAAACAAGGCTATGTTGTAAAGGATAATGGGATAAGCTGGGAAACTAAAGGCAATAAACAGAACAATTCCTTGGAAGTGCTTTGATGGGTAACCAGATGCCAAACTAGTTTTCAAGGGTTGTTTTATTATCTAGCATAACATCAGAGATGGCCAGTGGAGAATTTGTATATCAGCCAAGATCAAAGAGGAACAGGATGCTGGGCTAAGGTATCAAGCCAGGCAGGAAGAAAGGGCAATAAAAAGAGAGCAGGTAGCAAAGCAGGAAAGTAAACAAGCAAAGCACACCTGGGCAGGATCAGGGTGGCTGATGAATTAATGTGACATGTGAATTCCACCAATCAATGTAATGCGTACTGAATAATTATCAGTTGAATCCATATAAGCTTTATTGGACTGATGATCTTCAGTTTCGGCAACTGACATAATGTTTGGTATCAATCTGTACTCCCTATAATAAAGAGTGCATCTCTTCATGTGTGTTTCCACATTCTAAGTATTCACCTTGGAGAGCAGTTTAGAGCCAGCAGCACAATGGGGGACAAAATGGAACCCTGAGGGACCCCACAAGCCAATGGTCAGGGCATCGAACAAGAGTCTCTCAGCACTGCCTTCTGAGTTTGTCGCTCCAGAAATTACTAGAACTACTGTGTAACAGTGCTCCCAAGTCCCATCCCAGAGAGTCAGCCCAGAAGGAGACCATGGCCAATGGTACTGAAAGCCACTAAGAGGCCCAGCAGAACCAACAGAGACACACTCCCCCTGTCCAGTTCCCTTGGTGGATGTCCAGGTCATCCACCAAGGAGACTAAAGCTGTCTCCTTCCCATAGCCAAACCTGAAACCAGATTGAAATGGATTTAAACAATCTGTTTCATCCAGAAACCTTTGGAGCTGAGAGGTCACCACACACTCCAGAACCTTGCTCAAAAATGGAATATTAGAGACTTGATAATTAGTCAGAATGGTGGGATCCAGGGAGGCCTTTTTTAAGTAATGGCCTCACCACACACCCTTTTAGGCAAGATGGAGACATCCCTTGCTGCAGTGAGGCATTCACCACTCCCTTCACCCACTCAGCCATTCCCCTCTAGCAGCTTTCAGAAGCCAGGAGGGGCAAGGATCCAGGTATTCATGTGGCAGCTCTCCAAGGATCCCGTCCATGCCCTCAGGCTGCACAAATGGAAATGTATCCAATAATACAGGACAAGACAGTGCCAGGATTACATCCACTGGATGTGTCTCAACTACAGTATCCAAGTCAGAGTGAATCCAAGCAATTTTGTCTGCAAACTGTCTCACAAATTCATCATAGCGAGTTGTCAAGTAGTCTTTACATTATTCTTGTGGGCCAGAGTGTAAATGTCCCCTGACTACTCAAGACAGCTCCACTGGATGACACTGTGCAGATGCAATGGTGGCAGAGAAATATGATTTCTTCACTGCCACCATTTTCACAGCACGGGCCTTCCAATGCTCTTGCCCGTGTCCGTTGGACTCACTCCAAGTCTTCCGCCAATATTGCTCTAGTCCCTGTCCTATTTGTTTCACTGCCACCAGCTCCATAGTAAACCAGGGGGCTTGCTTGACTCCATTTTGTAGGAGGAGACGTTTAGAGGCAATTGGGCCCACTGCCCTGACCAGCAGACAATGGGATGGGACACCTGGTGAGGGAGATGGAATCCCAATAGACCACTGTGACTGTGACTCCACCTCCCCATCTCCACTCCCCGTCACTACAGAGTGACTGAAAATTATTAAATATGATGGTTTGGGGGGGGGGGTTAGAAAAAGAAACAGGAAGTTTCATCACTGACTTTTTTTTTGTCATGATAGCATACCTTCTTGCAAAGAGGTTTGCAAATAAATATTGTTACCCTTACCTACTTGGCATCCTGGCTGTATTTATAAGACAGGAAAAAAAAGTCAACACATAAGAAACCTTACCGCTCCAAAAAGCCTGCTCCTATCCTTTGGGGAACTATTTAACAGGATCAGTTTTAAGGGCTTTATCACATGAGGCAAGTAGATCACAATTACAGCAGAATAATAGCATCCTTGGCTGTGACTTATCACATTATCTCCATCCTCTTCTGATGTTCTCCTGGTGGGACACCATTTGGAAAGTGTTTCTTTTACAAAGGAGGTCATTAATGGAGTTTGTGTGTGTGTGTGTTAATAAAATAAACACTTCCCAAAAGGTTTCAGGAGAACAACAGAAGAGAAATAACATCATGCGATAAGTCCCAGCCAAAGATGCGATTACACAGCTGCGACTGCAATTTACCTGCCTTGTGTGATAAAGCCCCAAGTCTGTGCTAACTTTATAGTTTTTGTGATTTGACAGCTCTATGGAGCAATCTTTGTAGGTGCATGAAATGGAGATTAAATTTGGTAAATTGATAAAACTTATAAGGCAAGATGGGAGAACTCTATGAGGCTAACTTGAGATTCCTGAACAAATAAGTTATTGGACCACCACTCAATGAACACGTGTATAACAAAGCAAAAGATTTGAACTTAAACTGTGATTGCGGGTGACAGAAATGCTGCCTTAGCTGCTGATCATGAAGTTTAAGAATAAAATTCCTTTTGTGAACTTGCCTTGGGCCACTCTCTGGGAGAAAGGCAGATATAAATTAAGTAAATAATAAACTAAAATCACTTTACTATCCACATGAAAAGCATCAAAAGAGAGAGACATTACTTGCCAGCTTTACTCTTACGAGACTACTGGGACGGCAGAAAAATCCTCTGTAAAGCCCCTACAATTAGTGATCAGTTGTAGAATGCTTGAAAAATGCCTGTACAAAACAAAATTTTCACTATCACAGTTTCTCCTATTTTCCTTTCTGTTAGTAATAGACACTTGGAAATATGTTTCTCTATGTTATCAATTAGATAACACCCAATAAAATGAGGGTGGGTGGGGGAACCAAGTAAGCATACTGTTCTAGCAAAATGCTCATACACTGTCTCTGATTTACCAATGATAATACCACAATGGAATATGCAATCCTGTTTGACATAAATGACATAAATGCTATGACATAAATGCAGTAGAAATTTCACTCTGCGTTAAAATCTGTCTAAGCAAATCCAGTTAACTGAAACTTTCAGCATGAAAATGATGACAAGACAGAAGGAAATGCAAAGAAAAGAGAAAGGGGAGTCAACTTGAGTGCCATGTAATACCATAGTGAAGAAAAAAATACAGCAAGAACCGGTTCAAGCTGGCCTATAGAGGCTGTATAATGAGGCAGGCCTGCACGCTGCAGCCCAGAGTTTTCCAGACTTTTCATATTGGTGGCACACTTTTTAGACACGAATCATTTTGCAACACAGTAATCCAATAAGAATTCAGTAAGTGGAGGCAGCCCCTCCACCCAAGCCTGGCCCACCGCTGCTGCCACCCTTGCTGGGGTCTTTCTCAGCCTGGAGCAGTGGCAGAGGCAGCCGTTACATTTGCACAACACGCCTACACACTGCAGGCGACACACTAACATGTTGGGGTTCTGGGGCCTTTGAGGGTCCTCTATGGGTCCCAAAGGCCACACTTGGAGTCCGAACGGCCTCACGTTACTCATGGGCTGAACTATGCCCATCTCTGCCCCAGAATATGTCCAATGAATTGATTCTATGAGTCAGCTCTAATGGGGACAATTAATAAGATTTAGGATTATGTGAGTGGACCTCTGATAACTCAACATTCTTTGCCCTCATGTTCTTATGGCCATTTCCCATTGTTTTGTTTATTTCAGAAAAATATTATTGGATACCTAGATTATATTTTAGTTCAAAACTTTGTGATTAGATAATTAGATTATATTTGCAGAACGAGAGACACATCCAAGGAAAGACAGTCATTTAACAAGGTGTCAATGTGTCCATTGTAAGAGAAATTATTTCACACACATGCTTTTATGGTGGGGTAAGGAACAGATTCTGGGAGAGGGCAGATTCCTCCCACCTAGAGTCCTCTGTTTCAAAGGTTATGGCATTTGCCCAAGGGATTACAATTCAGGGTTTTTAATTTCCCCATCCCCCACTCTTGAATTGAGAGGAATATGGAGGGGAGATGCTTCCAGAAACTTCTGGAAGCAACTGCTGACATTAGGGAAAAAAGGGCCATGATATTTGTATTTGCTGATCAAAGATAATAGAGATCCCCTTTCCTGGCTGAGCAGCAGCAAGGCTTTTATGGAGGGGGCAGTGAAAGATCCAGGGCCTTTGGCTATATGGATTAGCCACCTTTACTTGCTCTACGGTACTAGAAGTGAGCTAAATTAATTTTGACTTTATGAGACAAAGCTGTAGCAGAACTACATGCTGCTGGACAGAAGCAAAAGACACAGGTTTTTGTTGAGCTGCACATCATAATATATCCCTCTTGCAGATCACCACCTGCTTTATTTCAGACGGAATGAGTAAAAAAGTTTCTCTGATTAGCATGTTATTAAATGATTTGGCTCATGTGAGTGAAAGTAGTCCTTGAAATCCTCACACTAAAAACAACAGCAACATCAGCAACATCGTCGTCGTCATTGTCATCATCATCATCATCTTTATTTATATCCCACTTTTTGCCCAACATTGGGCCTCAAAGCAATTCCCAAGGCTACTCTGGGCTTTCTTCCTCACCACACCTATTTAATTTGGGGTTTTATTGGTGAAGGAGAAGCAGTTCTTCAAGTAACGTAGAAGCCTATGAAATATATGATTTACTTTTATTTAATGTAATTGGTCAGTTTCTTAAAAAAGCAGAACATTTGGAATTCTAAGGATGAAAGGGAAGCCAACAAGGCTGCACTGAAAGATAGCCCTGCTCAAGTGTGGACCGTGCAAAAAAGAGTGCCAGCCCTGAGTGGCCTGTGGAATACAGTCCAAATGGCATTTAGCATCTGTTCATTTGTATGCTCCCCTGTGGCACCTTTGGTACTGTATAAATCTTTATGAGCTAGTTTGCATTAGTGAAAGAATGAATGAATGTGCACCAGTGCTAGCTCTCTGTGGGATGGCTCTGATTCAAAACCAATACTGTATTCAGTAAGATTAAAGTGGGGGCAGGAGGAAGTAGCTTTGGAAAGAATGGTGAGTCCAAACAGATGCCAAAGGCTCAGATTTTTGTTGAGCTATGTGTCATAATAGTTAAGAAGGAAAGCATTTTGCTGACTCTTATGATGCAGACTGCCAAACACTGTCACAGTGGAAGGAGGGAGTGAAAAAGCAAAGAAGAGGAATTATGCTGCCCAGGCAATGGCATTTATTTACTTACTTACTTACTTACTTACTTCTTAAATCAGTATTATAAAAGGGAGCTCTTAAAACTGAGGGTTTCTACAACTTAGTTCCTTAATTCTAAATATTAATACTTAGAAATATAATCCCATTTAGACTTTGGCTTTGAGGTTATTGGCTTTGGAATTTATTTTTTAAATAATAGTTTGAGAGAGCTACCTGCAATTCTCATAACTTCCAGTTATAATATATAATAGTTTAAGGCAAAGTAAGCAAATTTAAGTATCATACAAAATGAAAACAAGGTTTTATCTGCCTCATCACAGCAATACCAAGGGAAACCAGAAAACTAAACATGAGTTTGAACCTGCTTTTCCCATTCCATTTCTCTAGAACTTCCAGCATTTAGAGGTTAAAATAAATAAACACATTTTAAGAATCCCTCAGATAGTGGAATCTTGCAGCTTACTTTTTTGGATTGTTCATGTGGAAGTAAGATCCTTTTGTTCAAGTATCCTTATGATATAATACAATGCACTTACTTGGATTGCCCATTCAATTCAGATTGCCCATTCAGTTCTGTAGGACTTATTTTTAAGTAGATATTCATACAATTGCAACTTTGTTCCCAAATAAGTGATGATAGGATTGTAACCTTAGAACAATTGCCACTCCAAGAAGTTGTCTCCAAGGATGTACCTGCTTATCCACTTCAGAGGTGTTTTCTTCCACTGTAACAGGCTGGATTTTCAGATAAAAAGTGATTTACTGGGTCTTGTGCTTTGTTTCATTTAACACTTGTCCATCCAGTTTTTGAGGAAAGCAAAAAAGTATTTCCCATTCTATGCTTCCTCTCTTAGGAGCCATACCATTGTTGTAGCCTGAACACTCTAAGCAGGATCTTTTACTGTGGAGTGCCACAGAGCTCCGTATTGTCTCCTGTGCTGTCTATGATCTATACTAAACTGTTACGTGCAGTTATTAATAATTTGGGGATAAGGTTTCCTGAGTGTGATGAAAACACTCAGCTCTATTTTTTTCCTTGTCATTAGAATTAAGTACCTGGATGCTATAATGGACTGGACAAGGGCCAATAAATTGAAACTGAATCCTGATAAGACGGAGGCTCTGTGGATTGATGGTTCTTTGATCCAGGAAATGGTTATGTTACCTGCTGTGGATAAGGTTATACTTTCTTTGAAAGAGCAGGTGCATAACTTGGGAGTATTCCATATTTATCAGTGAAGGCCTGGGTCAACTCCATGGCTCTGAGTGCTTGGGGTGAGCTTTGTCTGGTCTGTCAGCTATGACCTTTCTTGAACAAGGCTAACTTGGCCACCGTACTTCATGCACTGGTAGCATTCTCATTAGGCTACTGCTCTGTGCTCTGCGTAGAGCCAGTGTGGTGCAGTGGTTTGAGAACTGGACTATGACCCTGGAGAGCAGGGTTCAGTTCCTCACTTTGCCATAGAAACTCACTCGGTGGTTCTGGGCATGTCATACACTTTCAGCCCCAGACAACCCCATGGTAAGTTTGTCTCAGGGATGCTGTAAGTCAGAAACAACTTGAAGGTGCATAGCAGCAACAATGTGCTCTATGTAAGGCAGTTTATGAAGGTGACTCAGAAACTGAAGCTAGGGCAAACAATAACAGCTAAATTGTGGGGCAGAACACTACATGGCAAAGCATTACAGTGGCTGCAAAGCAGTTGCACTAGCTGCTGATACACTTCCAGTATGAAATCAGGATGCTGATGATGGCATCCAAAGCCCTAAAAGCCTTGAGACCTCAGTATCTGAAGGAGCACCTTCTCCCTTGTATATGACTGATTAAGGCCTGCAGGGGAGGTCCTCCTCTGCATCCCACCATGTGGAGAAACACACTGTGTGAGAAGTTGGGAGTGGGCCTTCTTAGCAGTGGCACCCTGGTTGGGGAGCGCTCTTTCCACTAGAACCCCAACTCGTGCCACCACCAGCTTCATTCAGCGGCCAGTACTTTATTGAAGGTCTTTGAGGATTTTGTCCAAATCGGTGTAGGTATTGTTGTTGTTGTCAAACCTAAGGAGAACCTACAATGGGGTTTTTGGGGAGCTGAGAGGATGTGACACACCCAAGGTCATCCAGTGGTTTTCCATGGGCCATTTCCACACTAGACTGTTACAGTGCTATTATTCCACTTGCAACATCCTATGGAATCCTGAAACTGCAAACCCCAGGATTCCATAGGATGTTCCAAGTGGAATAATAGCGCTATAACAGTTGAGTGTGGAAACCATCACAGTCAAGCAAGGAATTGAAGCCTGGTCTCGTGTCATGGTCCAACACTCAAACCACTACCTACCCTGGCTGGTTCTCTGTATACATAGTTTTAAACTGTTCTAATTGTTACAATTTTAAGTTTTTCTTCATTTTGAATTAATTTTATCTTTACCTCATCCTAAAATCTTGTGATATAAAGTGGGCCATAAGATGTCTTAATAAACAAATAAAGAAAGATTAAGAACAAAGCAGCGTTACGGGTATAACAAGCAATAGTTCCTAGTTACTTTCCGAAGTCACTTTTTGAGAATGGTTTTAGAACTATTTTGTGTCATTCTCTTGAGAATCCTGGATGGGTATTCCTCCTCAGAAAGTACATAAACAGCAACTTTGCAGGCTCTGGCCAAAAGCTGCCTGCCCTGGGATTGCTACTACAGTCCCACGCCCTCTTTTTGGCATTAGCAACGTCTTTCAACACCTTACAGTACACAGAGGCCATTTCCGCACTAGACTCTTACAGCGCTATTATTCCATTGTCAACATCCTATGGGATCCTGGGGTTTGCAGTATAGGGAGGGGCAGCGAAGGCCTCAAAGGCCTAAACTGCAAACCCCGGGATTCCATAGGAGGTTGACAATGGAATAATAGCACTTATTGGTAACGGTCTACTGCAGAAATGGCCCTACTGCACCTATTATGGCATTGGCTTTCGAGGGCTAGACTCTGCTCTCGGTTGGACGGCATATCCTAGGAATGCGCGGCAAGAACGGTAAATCCAGAGCCAAATATGATGGATTTCAAGGCGCCACAGAAAGTCGCTCCCTCCCCACGCTCTCAAACGAGGGCCGAGGAAGACAAGGAGAGGCGCCTTCCTTCCGCCAACCAGGCTTCCCTTGCAAGACCTGCTGCCGGCGCCGCCCTGAGGGCGGGCCAGAGAAAGCGCGTTTCGAAATTTGACCGTGTTCCCTTTCGCTCGCCGTAGCTTGGCCAAAGATGGCGGCAGCCGATGACGTGCCGGTGCGGGTCTGCAACCAGGAGATTGTCAAATTCGACCTGGAGATTAAAGCGGCGGTGCAGGTAAAATCTTTACCCCCCCCCCACCCAAGGGAGTGTCGTATCTGCGCACTGGGCTTATAGGCACCGTCCCGCCCCTTAGTTATGATGCTGCGAGGGGCTCGGTCCTGTAGCGCCGCACCTGCGCGGACGCTGCAACCTGCGGAGTCGGGCTGCGGGGTCTCGGACAGGGCAGGGCTGCGTGGGATCAGGTGGGCTCCGGCCCACGAAGACTTGCTCTGTGGTGCGCTCTCCGGCGCTGAGGGCGCCGCCCGGCCCTCTGTTGTCCTTGGTGCAAGGGGTTAAGGCGGCTTCGTGCCGCGCTTCTCAAGGTACCTGATTTCGGGGACCGGCAGAGTTTCGGTTTTCCTTTTTCCGTTGTGCCACATCTGCACTCACTGGCTAAAACTGCTTCGTTCCTGGCAACTGTCCGGAAACGGGTATCACTCCAGGGATCAGCGCTTGGAGTAGCACGGGCTGGCTGTGCTCCCACGGACTTTGGCGGGGAGGTTGTTAGCCCTTGACTGGAAAGGGGCTTCCGCGTCCTGCAAAAACTGCAAAGAAGGGAAGTTCCTGTTAAGTTCAGCTTCGTCTGACAGTGCTGTGCTGTGGTTAGGACAATGACAGCCTGTTTGAAATGCTTCTCATTTGTGCCAGCGTTAAAAGTGCTCTCTCTGCATGTGGCTCTGATTGTGAAAAGCTTTTCTGCACAGATCACCAGAGGCAGGGTGGTCAAGGATAGTATTCCATTTCTCCACTTTCTGGGTAGTCGTGGCTCTTTTTTGAGACAGTATGGTTCTCATTCATTTTCACTGCCAGCAAACAAGAACATAAGATTGCCGCTGTAGCTTCCAGTGGTGGATTGAGACTGGACTTAGCCCTGGCCCTGCATCCATGAAGTCCACAGGGTGTTCACATACTGCCGATCATGATTGGTTGTGTGTTTCCTAGTTAAATACAGTGATTTATATGGTGTTAGTATGTTACTGTTTCCATGAAAGGATTTTCTTAATAGTTTAGGACTAGTTTTTGCAATGTCTGTGGAAAACATGGATAGCGGCCAATCATGATGGTGGTTAAACACTCCACATAAGTGTATTTAAGTTTTGGAAGCTCACGATGTTTATAGGAAAATTGAGAAGGCTTTTTTGATACTCCTTTAGGTTATTTATTACACATATTCATATATTTCATGTATATATGTGTGTGTATGTATATATGTGTGTATATATGTGTGTGTGTATATATGTATACATATATACACACACACATATATACATATGTATATACAGATACACACACATGCATATGTTCGTTCCCCTTAGCTTAGAGAGAAACACAGACACGGCAACGTGTGAGTGCTTAGCTTCATTATATAACATTACATTGCATATAAAGCATCATTACATTACAGCAATGGTTCTTAACTTGGAGTTTGTTGGCCCCTGGAGGTCCACAGAACTTTGATGCTGGACACCAACTGCGGTGGCTGCAACACCTCCCTTCCAATGATTGGCTCTTTTCAAAAAAGAGAGAAAAACAGGGAAAGAAGTGTGCTTGTGCACTTGGCTCAGTCACGCTCCTTGAGAAGGGAGAGAGAGGGAACTCTGCTTTGAGTGTCAGGCTGGGTGAAAGAGTTCAAAGGAAGACACCCATTCATCCCATTCATCACCTACAGATGGGAGACACCCATTGGCTGCTGCCTTTCTGCCTTCCTTCTGCCTCTACTTTCTCTCTCTATCCCTGTCCTTCCCTCCCTCCTTTCTCTGGGCTCTCCATACATGCCAGAGAGCAATCTGAATGAGTAATAGGCTAATTTTTCATTTTGTAAGGGTGCTGCTGCTCCTGCATGGGATGCCTTCTTTTATTGTCTGTTCTAGATGGCAGCAGGGAGTGTGGATGTGGAGGGACATGGTGGCAGGCATGTGCATGCACCCAAACTGCTCCCTTATTTGCAAACAAGGGAACACTTTTGGTGTCCATGTGTATCTACCGCTGTGTCCCTAATGAAAGGGACAGTGGCAGGTGTGTGTGTGTGCGCGCGCATGCCCAAGCTGCTCCCTCATTTGAAGACCTCTGATGTGACCTCTTTAAATAAATATATGAATATTTAAATCTGAATTTGAATATTTAAATCTTGACTTAATTCTTAGGGGTCCCTGACAACAAATTATGTTTACAGGGGGTCCCAGGTGAAGAAAACGTGGAGAACCACTGCGTTACTGGATATGACAATTAGAATGTGTCACTTTCATAGGGACTTTCATAAGAATTGAACTTTGATATCTCTGCATCTCTTTAACAGGCTTGGTAATGATTACTACATATAAGAACACAATCCTTCAAATGATTTAACATAATATTTTATTCATCATAAACATCATCATTGTCATCAAGTTCTTTCATAAGTTTGCTGTTTTCCATGGTATCTGCTGAGGAGTTTCTTCATGTAAATGTACAGAGGTTTTTTCATGTAAATGTACAGAGTTCTGTTTCTTATATCAGATACATAATCGTCTGAATAACATAACTTAGCCAATTATCTGTAACAGGATGCAGTCTCATCTGTTGACATTCAAGGGTTAATGTCCTTGAGCATTATTAGTTCTTAGCAGCATCTGTTACAATAGTTAATGGGCATCCATTACAAGCATATTGGGACATATCTCTATTTTGTATCATTTAGGATAGCCTTACCAGTATCAGCATAAATCAGCATTTTAGGACAGCACGTCAAATTATCACGAATGTTCATCTCTGTTTATCAAACAATGTCTTGTGCATTGGAGGCATGTGGAAAGCAGCCTGATGAGAGCTACTTTTTCGTTTCTTTTTATTCTCTCCTTACACCTACTCACCAAAGTAGTTGATCAATCAAAATACGTCACAACTGAGGTGTAGGCTAGCTGTTACCCAACTGAAAAGAGATTTGAGGTAAGTAGGTGTCATTATTATCCTGTCTGACTCAGTTAGGGTACATATCACTGTTGTCTTCTTTCTAAAATCTGCTGTTGTCCTCCCATCTTAAATATATTTACACGTGCTTCAAGTGCACACGTGTTTTGCTTTATATTCCAGAACATCTGGAATTCTTCCTGGGTTTAAACTGTAGCTGCTTTGCTGCTGATGCAGGCTCACACTCTCACAGTTCTAATTGCCTGAAGTAAATGTTATGCCATATTTTATCCTCTAAAGGTAATTTTAGGTTGAATTCTGTCCTTCTAAAGTTATATGAGCAGAGTGCAAAGATGAGAACCAAATAATCCGATATGTAACAATATGATGAAAGAGAACAAAGATATGATGGTTCTTTACATTGAATGTTGTTCCTTTTAGGATATCCGAGATTGCATGGGGCCTATAAGTACACTTACGGAACTCAATGCCAAAGTGAAGGAAAAATTTCAGCAACTGCGGCTTAGAATACAGGTGGGGAATGTTGACAGACCATAACAAATGTGTAAATAAACCTTGTAAGCCATTGAAGTTTTTACTAGCCTGCTGGGTGCTGGCAGAGGAGGATGGAAACATCCATCACTCCTGCAGAAGCTTACACTTGGCTCTTTCTGGCTGCAGATTCTGTATCCACAGATTCAACTAACCATGGCTTGAAAATATTTTTAAAAATATCTGAAAAGCAAAGTTTGATTTTGCCATGTTTGATTGTACATAATGGGACTTGGGCATCCACAAATTTTTATATCCCTGGGGCAGGAGGGGTCATGGAACCAAACCCTAGTGGGTACTGAGGGCCCACTGTACTACATTTCTGTGCTGGGCACAGAGGAGGAGATGGCTTCCCTCCATTTGCAGCTCTCTTGGTTTCTGTGCTGGATGCAGAGGAAGTACGGGGTTCTCCATTGTTCATGTCCCAGCTCGCTCACTTGCTGATGTGCAGTTCCTTTTCACTCTTGGCTACTGGACTGTTGTTTTTATGGGAAACATGTCTATGTTCCTCACTTTCATCAGTGTCATCAGACTATTACAGAAGTGTCATGAAGGTCCCTTAAACTTGATCATATTTAGAAATAATACCATGGTATGGAGGACAGTGGCATAGTTGTCTGGGCTCCAAACCTGATTTGCTTACTAGGACAGCAAGTTCACCAAACAAAGGAGACAAGATGTCCTGCCTGCTCTGAGGGCCAGGGTACACTAATAATTTAAGATGCAAGGATTCTACCACTAAGAAGCTGAATTGTATGTAATGTATCCTCTTAAAGGCCCAGGTGAAGAGGAGAATAATGACAATTAGTCTGTATATAAACATGTGGCTGATTAGGAACCAGGCTGGATTGATAAATCCAATGCAGTAGTATTATCCTTTTTCCTCTCCTGGATGAGGGCACACAAACAAGAATAAATAAGTGTATATATACATCACATCTTTTTTAAAATAATTACAGGCAAATTAATGATTAAAAGTTACTGTTTGTGGATCTGTTTAGGAGCTTGAACAGATGGCTAAGGAACAAGATAAAGAATCAGAAAAGCAAGCTTTGCTCCAAGAAGTAGAGAACCATAAGAAGCAAATGCTCAGGTCAGTAAAACTGTAAACATAAATAGATACTGTGTTTCAAGTAAATGTTTAAATAACTTTTTCACCTGAAAGTCATTCATAATAACAGGCAAGCAATTCAGTCTCAATAAAATTTGGTCCCCAGTAATGCTATTATTCATGCAAGCTGGTGTCAAAACTATGTCCATACTCCAACATTCCATCTCTAATTCTCTCTCAAACACTCCTATATTTGAATAGAAATTCTGATCATAATACCTTTTTGATTTGTTAGGGGTTTTTTTCCGCCTATATCAGGCTGTTGAGACCAAACAAATTGATTGTCTGACTCCATGTGGCAGATCAGGAATTTAGGAGCATAGGAAGCACCACAACTATCCCTCCATGTATGGTTTGTAGGGCTGGCTATCATATCTCCCTTTTCTGGAGGCAACTGTAACTTCTTTTCAAAGGTGAACAGTAATTTTCATTTGTATATACATCATAGACTTAATTTTGTAGGGATGAAGACTGTTTTTTTAAAAAATTATCAGTTGATCTGTATAAGTGCACAGTGACTAAACCCAGTTGCATCTGCAGCATCAGGAGATGTGAGAGTGCATGTTGTACATTGCCCTGTTCCTAAGGTAAACTGTGATTATGTGTATGAAGAAGATGTAGGACAGTGGTTCTCAACCTGTGGGTCCCCAGATGTTTGTGGACTTCAGCTCCCAGAAGCCCTGAGCATTGACCATTAGTGGCTGGGGCTTCTGGGAGCTGAAGTCCATGAACATCTGGGGACCCACAGGTTGAGAACCACTGATGTAGGATCTTGACTGTATCATGTTTTCAATGGGAGAGTTATGTGTATCCTTCATTCTCTGATTGCAATTTATGATGCTCAAAAGCACTTAACATTAGGTAACTGATGCTCTGTTTGTTTAGATGCAGACTCTCGAGTGCATCTCTTCAGATAGCAATTTCATAATGAACCATTGGCCATGTTTGCTAAGGCTAATGAGAGTTGGAGGTGAACAACACCTAGGGAGCTCTAAATTCCCTATTTCTGTTCCAGAGAATAGAACTAGCTATGATTGACTTCTTCAAGTATCTAGGCCTTTTCTTTGCAATTGTATAAGAAACATTCTTCTGTTGTAAAGGTAGTAGAATATACATATAGATCAAGAGATCTGGCTGTTAATAGACTGTCAATATAGTCTATATATTAATGATCGCTGTTTAATATGAAGAAGAATAATGGAGTGTGACATTGTTAGGTATTCTGTTACTTCAGTTGCTTTGTACATGATACAGTCAAAGACATTTCTGTCTTTGTCATCACAGTCACCATTGTTGTTACTATTGTTAATGTCAATCTATTAATTTCAGCAACCAGACAGCTTGGAGAAAGGCAAACCTAGCTTGCAAAATTGCTATTGACAATGCTGAGAAAGATGAACTGCTGCGAGGGGGAGATCCTTTACGACAAAGGTAGAGAGTTCTTCTGTGACATCCAATCAACAAATGTTGTTAGAGGAATTCCTAAGCTGCTTCTGCTAAGCTTTGTCTCAGAAGAGCCACTTTCCAGACCATGCTAACTTACACTGCTACTTTTGAACTCAGCCACTTAAATTCACCTCTGACTTCCTGTCATCCTTTGCAGCCAATTTTGAGAAGTATTAAAGAAGATAGAATTCTTCTTACTGCTTCCAGCCCATCACTATTGTATTTCTTCCCTGGTATCATTGTATCCTGAGAAGGATCGTGTAGTCTGCTTTGGGAGGTGTTGTTGTATGCCTTCAGGTTGTTTCCAACTTACTGCTGTGGTAAACCTGTCTTGGGGTTTTATTTGCAAGATTTGTTGAGAGTGGGCTTGCCTTTGCTTTCCTCTGAGACTGAGAGAGTGTGATTTGCCTGAGGTCACCCAGCAGGTTTCCATGACTGAGTGGGGATTCCAACCCTGATCTCCTGAGTCATAGTCCAATGCTTAGACACTACAACGTGCTAGTTGTCTTTGGGGAATGTATCTAGTAATAAATATCTTTGTAGACAGATGGCCTACATTTTTGAGAGGGTCTTTGAAGGTGCTTGTTTCCTGAAAAGTCAGTCTTGCTTTCAGCAGATCCCTGGTAAATTTCTACAAAATTGCAGCATTAAAAAAGTCCTCCTTAGCTGCTGTTCATATATTGTATTACATTATGCCCCGTTCATAATACACTCTTGAATATTTCATTTTTTCATGTATAATATGAGAACAGCAAGAATTAAGATTTTTTCCCCAGTTTGATTGTTGATTTTCAGTTAGATGATACTAAGAATGTTACAAGATATAAAGTACAACTCAGCCTATGATCTCCATGCCAGATGAAGAATGGGAAATTTGTACTTAAATATCCAGTTCAGCTAAGTAGTGTTGCAGACGCGGGATCCTGCATTCTAACTGTCTTTTTGTTGATTCTACAGAACTCATACTGATATTTGATTCCATTTGAATTTAATCCCTTCACTGCAGCCAGTTTTGGAAGGATTTTTTTTTTAAATGTCAGTTGCTGCGAAAACCTGTATAGAAGGTTTCTTCAAACCTCTAATACCTTATTTTGAAACCAAAGGATAAAAATACATCTTTGCATTTCTATGCATATATGAATGTTGCTCTTCTCGATACCGTCTTCCAACTCTATGCTCCTCTTTTTAAGCATTTTAATTAACATAGAATATAGTTGCATTTTTAAGCTAATGTTATTTTTCTCTTCTCTTTTTAAAGAAAAACGACAAAGGAAAGCTTAGCGGAAGGAGCAAGCAACATCACAGAGAGCCTGATGGGAATTAGCAGGATGATGTCTCAGCAGGTCCGCCAGAGTGAAGAAACCATGCAAACCTTGGGTAAGTAAAGAATGAGGTTGGATCCAGAGATAGGCAGGTAGAACTTTGTGCAATGTGCATTTTTTGACATCTTCCTTGTGGTGTAGTTTCATGAACACCATCCTACCACCACCGCGCCCTCTGGATTGGCATTTGATGATGGATAGGTGCATGCAGCAGACTGGGGAAATTGGAAGAATTTGGAAAGGCTGCCTTGGGAAAGTTGACGTTGTTTTTTCTCTCAGTCACCCAGACATCTGTGGACCACACAGTACTCTGCATGTAGTTGCTACCACATTGCTAAAAAGTCCTGTACAGTCTGTCAGTTGTAGAGCCAGCATGGTGTAGTGATTTGAGTATTGGACAAGAATGCTGGGAGACCAGAGTTTGAATTCCTGCTTCGCCATGGAAGCACACATAAAAGCCTGCCATGGAGAGCAAGTCACACTCTCCCAGCCTTAAACCCCCTCTGAACTGATCTTGCCAAGAAAAGCCTGTGATAGGGTCACCTTGGGTCAGAAACAACTTGAAGGCACACGGCAGCAAAATCTGTCAGTTAAGCAGATTAGTTTTTAATGGTTGTTTCTTCAAATATGAAAGGAGGAAAGTCACTTGCAACAAGCATGAGATGGCATGGGAATCTGGCATGTTTTTATAAATAAAATCCCAACATTAGTTGTGCTCAAAAGTGAATGTATTTCAGACTGAAGTTAAAAGTTTTATCTTACAAGTATTCCTAAAAAAAAAAGAGGGCAAATTCCCAGCTTTTCTTTGGCCTATGTAAGCCTAACTGTAATGAAAGGAGCTTGTTCAGTACCAATAGCAGCTTTGTACTGGGCTTTTCTATTAGCTCTCATTGTGTGGAAAACACTGAAAGTAGAACTGCACGTATGGTTACGATTAGGAATCAGAAAGCCCAGAGGGTGCCCTAAACCAGTGCTTTTTGGCCTATCTGATTTGGAAAACCAGCAACTATTGTTTTCCAATGTGCCAGGGACTGGCACTAAATTTGTGCCTATTATGTTTATTTGTTTCTTTCTCTCCTGGGAATTTAGCAGGGACCAGCAGGGACTGCTCAGGGACTGGCACTGATCCAGGGACCACCACCTTGAGTAGCACGGACTTAAATTTGTTGCTGTTGAAAAAGGTTATATTTTGAAAGCCTGTATAGTGGCTCAGCTGAGTGAGCAACTGTCTTTGTGCTTTACCCATGCCTTTCTCCTGTGCCCTCTCATGTTTGGTTACCTGTTGACCCCATAACTTGAACAGGATTAATCCCATTTTGTTATATTCTGAATGTTATGCTTCCAGCAGGAACTAAATAGTATTTCTAACCATATCAAATATTGATACTGTTTTAAAGTGCAACATATGTAGCTGAGTGTAGGCATGTGATATTTGAACCTATTAAAAAAAATAAACTTCAGTATTGATACCCACAGAAAAAATGCACTACTAGTACGATTAGGAAGGATACGCATGTGTTTCAAATATGTCTTTTCTCTTTCAAATTCACAAAGATGATGCTGGAGGAAGAGTTATGTTAAAGAGAACACATACAAATATAGGCTTCCCCTGCTTATTTGATAGGTTAGGGAGCTGAGCACTGTCAGAAAATGGAATTGGTTGCAAAGCAGAACCGGCATACTACATGAAGGACTTAAGGAGGTTCACTTGGACTGACCATGCATGCACAGCTTGCAAAGTCTCTCAGCCAACTTGGTGCCTTTTCCCCCACTCTCAGCTCACATTGCGAGCAGTGTGTGCCTGTGAGCAGTCTCAAGCAAGCCTCCATAGGCAAGAATTACTGATGAAAGAACTGGACCACTGTTGAATTAATCAAACTTGTCTTTAATTTGGAAGTATTGAAAGAGCAAGTCATCAAATGAGGCATCAAAAGGAAGGGGCTTCCTGTATATGAACTTGCCTTCTGTTAGGCTAAAGAGACCAGCAGAAAACAGGATCATCAATTTGCCTTTGTACTTCACTTGCCAAAAACTTCTGGATGTCTCAGAAAACTTCCTAGATTTACTTCCTGATACCCTTATCTTGCTTTCAACCAAGGACCCCAGCTACCGTGTAAAAGATTCTGGGACATTTTGTTAACATCGGAAAGCTGTCCAGGCCTATTAAGCTGCACCATAATCAGGCTAAAGATGCACTATAGAACATATTTCACAGTCCCTTTCAATTATTACAAGAAATACCAATATTGCTGGGTAAAGCACCTTAACTGTTTCTCCCATTGGGGTTTTCTTCCTGAGCTTCCTTCCTGGATTTCCTATAACATAAAATATATTGATACAAAGGAATAAGAAGCTGCTTTTAAAAGGGCATTTGGTTGTTCATGTAATTCATTTTGAAAATATAAATATGGCTTTGGATGGGCCTGTACAATTGATACATTCTAGCTTTTGTTGTGTGGCACGGTACTTCTCAAGCTGTCTGATGTGGAGGACTGGAAGGTTTCTTCCCCCTGACATGCCAGGGTACCATATTTGTGCTCGTTGGCTACAATTGTTTCTTTCTTTCCTGGAAGCTTGCCAGGGACTGGCGACTGATTGCATGTGGACCAGCAGTGGTCCACAGACCACCACTTTGAACAGTACTGGTAAAGAACAAAGTAAAATATGGATTTTAAATATGTGTATATGAGATATGAGAACATGAGGACAACTATGTTTTTAAAAACTCAGAATTTTTTTGTATGTGTCTCTTGCTGGGTATATTATGAATAGCAAACCAAAAGATTCATCCTCCCTGAGTGGTATGCACTTTATTTTATTGCTTTTATTTTTAGTCACCCAGTCCTGGAAGTTCTGTGGAGGTACAAATATATTTAAAGTGTATGCAGTGGTCAAAATACAATTAGCAAAATAAAACAATATACAAAGTATCAACATTCCACACACATTAACTTCTGTCAGAAGTCCAGTCCACATAAGCTCTCAGTGCACTTCTAAAAGCATCTCAGGCGTTAGACTAGAAAGTCAGAACTTGGCCTGATTTTCCCTTGGCTTGTTCCATTAGCCTTTAAAATTACATCAGAACTGTTGCCAAACTGACAGTTAGTAGCAGGCTGTTTTGAAATCTGATGTGGATCAGCTGAACCTTTGCTCTTCTGGGAGAGATGGATGGGATGACTTAAATACAGCTTTCTCCTCATCTTTTCTCTCTCCTTACAGCTGCTCAGTGTGTGCTTCCTCTCCTGCTGACAGCCTTGGCAGTGGCTCTGTCCCTAGCATCTGGCTAAAGAGTCTGTCCTGTTTAGCTGGGGCAGAGCTAGTAAAGGTCAATTGTATGAAAAAGCCAGCTGTGCTTAATCTACCATTAAGATGTTACTGCTCCAGAAAAAGTTGGAGCATTCCTTACTGCAGTAAGCAATAAATAATCTGACTTTGACGTCAAGCAACATAGTGCTGTCACTTACTGGGGAAAGCAGCCTCCATTTTTCATGTATTGCGTGGATGACAAATCCTTTTCTGTTGATCAAAGATAAAATTGCTCAATAATACTGCTGGGTATAATGAAATTCCATTCCAAGAAAACAGTATGTCCACACCAAAAGATGTTTTCCAGGCCATTTGTACAGAAATTTACCAGTTCCATACTGCTCACTTTTGAAGATTTTGGTAAAAGTGCATATGCATTTGTTTTTCACTTCCTTCAGAAACTGAAGTTCTCAAGAAACTTAATTTTAGGGGTATTTTCACAAGATATTTTTTGCTTGGTAAAGATACCCCAGTACAAGTAGCATCGTTATTGTTGGTTATTAATACATCAGTGCTGACAGTAATTATTATGGCTATATGTGTCTCTGTTGTTACTTTTGCTGGAGAGAAAATGAGAGGGAGAGGGTAGGATGCAGCTAGGGACAAAGGTATTTCAGAGAAAAAGCTCTGAAAATCTGACCAGCTTGCCTGTGCTGGGAGAAGTGTGTGGTTTTGTTCTGCAACTGTAGATGCTTTTTGTATATTAATATTTTTTAAAGAACTTCTGATCCACATGCTAACTTTATTTCCCAAGTTTGCTTACAAATGGGCCCAGATAGTAGCACAGTAACCTGGATTTTACCTTTTTGTCTGCATATCTTCAGTTCCATTCTAACTTCAGAAGCAGTGACAACTGACATTCCTGTGTGTTTAATGCATCATATTACTAAATATCACCAAGCCTGTTACTAGGCTTGTGCAGCCAGTCTTGTACTGTTGACCCTCACTCTGCATTTGCTCTTGTTGCAAATTGTGTCTTCTCTGTTTTTCCACTTGGTCTGTTTCCATCTGGCTTCCACTGGTTGGAGCCAGTGGGGTCCTTGATCTGACAGAACCACTTCGTTCACTGGAACTAGGAGGGGGACATTTCCTCCTCTTGACAGTCTCCCATGTGCCCTTAAGATCTGCTCCTGTGTGCTGGGAAACTTCACAGAATTATTTTTTTGTGGGGCTGCTGGGGCAGAGTGGAGAAAAGGAGAAGAAAAGTAGTGTACTAGTGGGTGTGTAGCGTGAGACTGTATTAACCCATTGGTTCTTTTCCTCGCTATTTTTAAATGAAACTTAAAGATGAACCTTCAGCTTGAACATTTTTTTAAAAAAAAATACTATGAAGTTTGTATGCTGATACTTCAGTTATTTATAAATGTTTTTATTATTTAAGAACTACAACTTTTCCAGTGTCCAATTCTGACTCCTTCATAAATGGCAAATGTATATTAATTAGGGATAACAAATTTACTGTAGTGAACTAGTAGCACAAATCATTTAATCACCAACAAGATTGATAGAATGTACAGTATATTTTTATTAAAAATTCTGAACAAGAAAATTCCTATGAAAGTAAATATGCAACAAACTGGACATTTACTATTATAGGTTTTTACTTTGAGGGCAGAGTTGGCATTGTTACTTTTCTACTGACTCCAACTCTGACTCCATCCAAAATTGCTTCCTGCTCTGACTCCAACTCAACAACCCTGATTCTTACTGTATTTTCTTCTGAGAATGGGACTTCACAAGGCAATCAATGTCATTAGGACTGTCAGATGACCCTTAAATAACTGCAAATATTTTCTCTGCCCAACTTGTCCTCATTTTTCCTTAGACTGAAAAGTTCTACAGTCTGCTACTGGGGCTTTAAGCCAACCTACTTTAGTGTATTGTATACTGTATCCTTTTTTTCAGAACCTAAATGGAATTCTTACAATACTTGTAATTTTGCTACATGTCCTGAAATATTTTGTTTTAATTCCAGTCAATTCTTCACGGACCATCGTGGATGCCAATGAAGAATTCAAATCTATGTCAGGGACAATACAGCTAGGACGAAAGCTCATTACGAAGTACAACCGTCGGGAGCTAACTGATAAACTGCTTATCTTTCTTGCCCTTGCCTTGTTTTTAGCTACTGTGCTTTACATCCTGAAGAAGAGACTGTTTCCTTTTTTATAAAATTATCCCATGAGGAGAAGGAGCACAACTGTGAGGAAAGAGAAACAGGATTTATTACAAGAACCTGACATTGTTCTGACACAGAGGCCTCTAGAAGACAAACAGCTGTTGGCGAACATGTAAGCTACTACTGAGTAAGCAACTGAGGTGTAAGATGGGACAAGGAATAATGGAATTGGCAGAAAAAATGTACTCTGTCACTCTGAAAATGGCAGGTTTTGAGTTCAGCAGTGTGAGACATAGTCAGCAGTCTCCCACCTGTAACATGAAACTTCCTACATCAGAGTTCAGTTCAGAACGAGCCATGAGAGGAGTGGGAAGATGCAATGGAAAATGTGTTTCAATACATTCCTTTAATAAAGTGTATTTGAATACACATAGAGCAAGGAGTCTTATTTATTAAGCATGCTTTAAATTGAAGGAGCAATGTGTGTAAAATCTTAGTGGTTTTCTTGTTATACTTCCTTTTGAATTATAAAAATGGCCTTTACTTCCATTATTTCCAGAGGCAGGATGAGCAACAAGGTAAGTTCCAACATCTCTATCTTTGCCATTATTGCAGTGTTTTGGTCCTGCTTAAGAGTATGGTTCAGGCAGGTTCCTTTTCTTCATTCTGATTTTTGGTCTGGAGGCTTAATACTTTGCTAAGTAAAAAGGAAGATTTGGACTAGCAGTTGCTAAAATTTGCTCATTTTTTTGGTGCTATGTGTTTAATGTCAAAGATACAGAGGTGTATTGCAAAATTACAAACCAGTAAGCATGAGCATTTTTTTTTTCCCTGTGGTACAACTGTGTCACTGCAGGTCAGAGAGAGAGAGAGTTCCTAATAAGGCATTATAGAGCCTGACTCCCCTCTCTTCCCTGTTGGCTTTCAAAACACGGTAAGGCATATGTCCATTTTCTAGAGTCAAAGATACACATGCAGAGTAATCATGGAATATGAGTAGTTTGCACACTGGTAGAATAGAACAAATAGCTCCTAAGGAAGATGAAAGAATTTCTGGTTTCTGCTGTGCTTCTGCAACAATGTGTGTCCCCAGCTAAGGGTTGCTTCAAGAAAAGGTGGGGGAAGGAAGGTTCAATGTTTTGTGATGTCCCTTCCGCATGCAGAGTTCTGTACCCATGGAAGATGATGAATTTTGATTGTGTTGCAGTATTAGGGTTGGCAACAAGAAAGGCAAGTAGAAAAACTACAGTGTAACGTGAAATGCTGTTGTTTTGAAAAGTTAAGAGTTTTCATTTCAAAGTATTTCCCAGTATTGTTTCTTACATCTGCTGTAACTGAATTATACCTCTTTATGCTTGTTACAAATTGGACCTGGGTTGTTGGATGTCTAAATTGAGTTACTGTTTTATACTGAAATATTAAAATTAAATATTCTGAATTAAGTAAATACACCCAGTTGCGTAGCAGTCTTTTGTGTATGTTAATTGCAAGGCTGTTGTTAAAATAATCTCTCATTAAGTTCCATGTGGCAGGTGTTGAGGGAAGAAATTGCAGCAGTGGCTACCTCTTGGAAGAATAACTTTAGCTCTGTCTTTAAAAGTTTTTGTTCCCGAAACAATGGTGGTCAGTCTAAAGCATGGTATCTCAACCAAGATTTCCTGGAACTCTAGGGTTCTGTGAGAGGTCACTAGGGGTTCCACAAGAAATCATGATTGGGGAAAAAAAATGTTTGTTTAGCTATAGATAACAATAATTCTGAGAGCCAGCATGGTGTGGTGGTTTGAGCATTGGACTATTACCCTGGAGATCATGGCTCAGTTCCCCACTCAGCCATGGAAACCCACTGAATGACCTTGGGCATGTCACATACTCAGCCCCCAGAATACCCCATGATAGGCTCATCTTAGGGTCGCCATAAGATGAAAACAACTTGAAGGCACATAACACAATAATAACCCTAAGAGACAGTGTGGTGTAGTGGTTTGAATGCTGGAATATAAGTTTACAGACCAGGGTTCAAACCCTGCTTGGCTGTGGAAACTCATTGGTTGACCTGGAGAAAGTCACATTCTTTGAGCCTCGGAGGAAGGCAAAGGCAAATCTTCTTTGGACAAATCTTGACAAGAAAACCTTGTGACAGGGTCGCCTTCGGGTCACCATAAGTTGGAAGTGAAGGCACACAACAACTCATTATTCTTATGCCAGGGGTTCCCTGAGGCCTGAAAATTATTTCAAGGCTAAGAAAGGATGGTCTGAAGAATGGTATAAAAGAACACAATGGATGAGTACAAGCAATTCTATATGTTGGAAGACCATCTGTGAACGATAGGTAAACTGCTCTAAGCTGTTAAAAAGAAGAACCAAGCATAAATGGACAGGCATGCTCAATTACCTGCAGACTGTTCCGCTGTGATCCATGTCAGTGGTTAATCATGGTTATTCTGATATAAAAGCAAATTGCCTATATAGCCCAAGAGTTAGAATTTTTATTCATCTGTTCCTTTGGTCTGGTTCCTTTGGTCTAGTAAGAGACACTTAGCAGCCTGTATTAAATCAAGCATCCATTTGTGATCTACCAGAAACAATCTCTATTGAAGCATGGTTGGTGGTTTATAGTTTAGTTTAATTTTATTTTTCCTCATTTGGTTGTTGTACTTCAACAAGGTCTAGGGGATCACATAACTCCCAGCCTATATTCAAGGTAATTTAATGGAGAAATGTCAAGAGCGCATACACACACACACACACACACACACACACACACACACAGAGCTTGCTTGCTTGCTTATTTATTTATTTATTTAAAAAGCGCTTATGCCCCACCTTATGCTTCCAGAATGACTTCCAAGTAGCCCACACAACAGTCACTTAACATGAATTATTTGTTCTTTAATATCAGGGAACTGAAAGACTGTGAAGTGTATTTTTTTTTACATTTCCACTATTAAAAGGATGGAACAAAGTTTCCAAAGAATTGGAAATTGTTTAGGTTCTGTACTTAAATACTCTATAAGGTACTAGAACCTCTCTGATATTGGAAACTACATAGGGTCAGCTCTTATTAGTACTTGGACAGGAGACCACCAATGTATATGAGGTACAGTAGGCTGTATTTCAGGGGAAAGAATGGGCAAATCCACTTCTAGACTATTTCTCGCCTAAGAAAACGGCTATGAAATTCATGGGATTGCTATAATCTTGACCTGAACCCCAAGGGTGTGATTTGGTATATATACCACAAGGTAGCAGTGTAGTATTAACATTTTTTTCAGGAGCTGAGTGAGTTCTTTCTTTATAGAAAGCAAATGAGTATGCCCTAAAGTAAAATTCCTCTGAGAGGACAAACCCATTGCAGCTATGATTTTTAAATGTTATCTACCCACGACTTGTGCCGTGCTTTTGACTGTTCTACCTTTTCATCTAACTTGTCTTTACCAACTGTTTTATTAAAGAGGCATTTGTTAATTTCATGTTATAGGCAAGGGAACTGAAGTCAACAGCTTCATAAAGAGTTATGTGCATTGTGCAGTGCCACACAGAATTCATTATCTGGTTAGTTTTCATGAATTTTTAGGAGCCCAGTTATTGGATCCAAACTATTTGAAATATCATATCTAATCATATAAGCCTGCCTGAGGAGGCTCGTTTCTTGGTTCCACTACTCTCACAAGCACATATTGTGGGGACACAAGAGGAAGCCTTTCAGGTGACTGCCCTTAGTAGATTAAGGGAAGCTCAGGTAGTCCCCTCCCTGTTACCTTTCCATTAGCAGGGCAAGACCCTTTTATCCAATTCAGGCATGCTTTTTGCCTGCGAGAAAGGGTTTTTAGTTGGAGGGGGTCTGCCGTACTTTCCCGTTAATTCCGCTATATTTTAATGTAATGTATTGACTTGTGATTTAATATTCTAATTGCTTGTGTTTCTATATGTATCTCATTTTTAATCTTGTGAACTACCTTGAATTATTTTTTTTCCTTTAAAAAAGAACAGAAGGAGTTGAATGTCAGGTGTATATGCTCCAAACCTAATTTGCCTAGCAAAGACACTGGAAATGACTTGGTGCGAACAACTGTTCCAGATGAACCTACCTTTGCTATAATCTTGAGGATTTCACAGCATGAGACCAGTGCAGCAAATGCATGAATAATGCCTAGCTTCCTAAAAAATCTCATAAGGTAGGGGTATGAGGATTGAATGGAATTTCAGTAATTAGAGCAATTCCTTTGCTACATGTGTGAACCCACTGGTGGTGACAGAATCCCTAATTCCTTTAATTGGAATCATTTGTGCCAGTCTCTTAAGATATGGCAGAATGCAGAACTGTGGTAACATGGTGCAAGAATTCATTGTGCATCTGCTGTTTGAACCTATTTCTCAAACGTCTGAGAATACTCAGTTCTCTATACCAGCAGTGAAAATCATGTAGCCTTCCAGATGTTGCTGAACTACAAATTTACCAACATTTCTTATAACTGATTATGTTCTTTAGTATTCACAGGAGTTGCAATTCATCAACAACAGCATCTAGAGGGCCACACGATTTATGCTTCTGCTTTGTACAAATCTGTTATCATCCACTCAATTTGGTATTCAATTTAGTTATTACTATAGCAGTAATGTAATATACTTGTATCCCTCTCTTTTCTTAATTATCTAGACCAGAGCTTGGGAAACTTAGTTTTTGGCAATGCACATGCTAGAGCCAGCCAGCCAGACTGCTGGCAGTCCATTTCTGAGGGCTCTGGCTGGAATGATGTACAATTACTGCTCTGTTGGATCTGCAAGTGACAGGTGGAGAATTGGGGTTTGCCTACAGATGACTGAGCAAATCCTGGAAAAGACTTTACATAGATAACCAGAACTGTTACAAGTGTAATTTACCTCTTTGAAAAAAAAATTTCTGTTGACACCATGTTAGGCATGGCAATGGGATGGTGGGGTGTGGCTCTATTGTACCCAAAGCAGTGTTGCCATCTGGTTACACTAGTTTCAAGACAATATAAACATTTGCATGTTGAGAGTAACGAACATCGGTAACACTAAAAAAGAATTAAGGGGAAGAATGTACTTGATGGAGAGACATGCTTTCCACATGAGGAAGCTCCCTCCAAACAGGAGGCTGAGTTTCTAAAAATGCCGCCATCCATCGTCAGATGCACATGGTGACTGTCGCCTGCCAAAGTGGCCCAGGCATGCCTGCCAGCTGGGAGAGGCTTGGGCACGGCTGGCTGGATTCCATCAGAGGCTGAGAATAGTAGAGCTGCAGCTGCAAGCTTGCCTGCTAAGTATGCAGAGCTTCTCTTGAAAACAGCGGAGAAGCTAGGTGGGCCACCCGGTTGCCTCTGCTATTTTTGTTCACTATCATCATCACATCCAAAGGCCAAGCAGAGACAGAGGGGCATATCCTCTGGAGACTTGCCCAAAGCATAATGCACGTTTTGGCAGCATTATAAGAAGGTTACTTTTGACCAGAACTTGGGAAAGTTATGTACCTCCCAGGATGCCCCAGCCAACCATGGCCAATTACATGCCACCAGGATGGCAGCTCTGTGTGTATTCGTGTGTGCATGAAGGGAAGACGTTTGTTTTTCAGCTGACTTTCAGTCTATCAATTGTCTAATTTCAATGGTCTGCTCATAGTTATGATTAACAGATTCTTCTTTGTGGTCTCTGTGACTCTCACAAATGAGGTGTACTACACCTGCACAGTGCATTGTTCAGAAACTTTTAGAGTTGTTATGTAAATGCTTTGGTGGTAATGCCTCCTTCCCTGCTCTATGTGAGCAGCCTGATTCCTGCTCAAATCCTCAGTTGCTTCTTGTCTGCCACAGCAGCAGCATCAAAGGAACTGTTTGTGAACTGATCGCTTGTCTTTCAAAATACTTATACATGTTTTTTTTTGTGGGGGAGTGCTTTTGACTTCTTGGTCTGCATTTTGGCTTTGCTTTTATGATTTAGCTTGTTCTGGACTTGGTTCTTTGCCTTGATTTGGGCTGCCTGAGTTTAGTAATGTTTTCAACTTAGCAGTTTCCCAATTCAGTAGTTTTCCTTCCACAGCCTACTATAGCTTCCTCTGGGTCATTTCAAAAATGTACCTCCTGCAGAGCTAAATTCCCAGGAGAGATGGACATCTGTGCTGTTTATTGTGCCTTGGAGAAGGCCACAATAGGGGGATATGTGCCCACTATCAGATGTTTACCCCACAAGCATACAAAAACTGCTCATCCAGGCTCAAGGTACTCTTGTATGAGCAAGCCTTATCAGCCCCTGTTAAGCCTTCTAATTTGGAGTGTGGATCCCTACCACTTTGATCATCTTCAGTCCCAAGTACCTACAGTTCGTCAGTCCCTTCAGCTTTCAAGAGGTCCTTACAAGACAGTCCAACTGGAGAAGACTAAAGCGGCCTGCATCCAATTCTCCCGTTCAGTTTAAGGAGTCTTTGGTACTGCTACATTCTGTCAGTACAGAGACTTGCTTTCATATTCCCTTGACACTGGGTCCGTCTATCAACTTCCAAGATCAACGAAGAGGTGGCATGTAGAAGCTTCTCGACCAAGATCACTCTCTACCCTATCACATGCCTCCAATGGCTCTGTCCAGCCTCCTCATCTGGAGTCAGTACAGGAGAGGAAGGTGTTGACAACTGATCTCAGTGGATTCCTGTCACTCATCTCCCCATCAGGAGGAATGAGCAAGGCCTTCCTGGGAGGAAACACCACAGGTGATGCAAGTTGGTTCTGCTTCTGAAAGGGACATAGTTGAAACTCTTTCTGCAGCACTGCATGGGTTTCCTGAACCACTGTATTTGGATCCCACTGTCTGTTCTCCCTTGCTGCTTCCTCCTTCAGAGAAAGACCCTTCTCCGCCACTTCTACCTTTTTGGTCTGTTCAAGGTCATCGCTTGACTTCTTTGTCAGCTTCCAGTATGTTGAAGAGAACAGAATTGTCCAACTCTTGATTTGGTAGCCCCTGGTCTAGGTCCCCACCATACCGTTAACACTATTACCAATCTGAGCACCAAAAGGATGGAAGTAATTTATTTCTTCAAGTGGTCATCTGTGAACTCAGACAACTTCTGCCCTTCCCTAGCTCCTTGGCTGCTGCCATAGCATCCAAGAAACAGAGAGTCTGAGTGGGAATCAGGCTGGTCACGTGGGCTAGGGGATGCAAGGCTACTACCAAAATGCTTACATGATAGGTCTAGAAGGTTTTGAATAATGCACTGTGCAGACACAGTAAACCCCATTTGTGCGAGTTCGCAAATGACCACTCAACTGTGGTTACAGGTAAGCAACCCATAATTCTTGATACTGCTTTCATTTTGTTGCTACCACATGTTTTTGCGGTGCATTTTTTCACAAAGTTTTGGACTGCCATTTTCTTTGGAAAGCACTTCCCAGAACAATTTTTTGGGACAATTATTAGCTTTGCTGGCCAGGGAACAAGGAAAGGGTTCCTCAAGTTTTCGATCCAATGTTATCTGAACCTCTGCCTTTGAACTGATTCTGGCATCTGGCATTAAAATGGTGGTGTGTTCAGGTTTTAGCATTTGTTACATTTCATCTGTTTTGCAACTTGATCTCTGCATGCTGACTTAGAAAGAAGTCAAAACCAGATTGAAACCTGACTCTAAATCTAACAGCCAACAAAATAAAGAAAGGCGGGAAAGCAGAAGTGTAAATAGTAAAACAGTATTTATCAATAAAGCATAAAAAATAACTTGACATAAATCAGCATAACTCCCAATGGCACTTCCCTAGACTGGAAAGGCTAGTCATATATACATACGATTCCAAGGCTTACCTGGCCCATGTTACGATATGAAACATATAAATATTTTGTAAGTCCAAGTCAGCTTTGTATGAATTGCTACAGACACAAATCTTTTGTGCAAGCCAGTATTAACAAAGAGGATGTACAAACATCCCACAAGCCTAAAATAGCTTTTCATTAATTAAAACAGATCCAAAACATCTGTATCTGTTTTCATTTCATGCAAAGCTGTTGTAGACATCTTTAAACATCTGGGGGCTACACTGGAGACTAGGAAAACAAGCTAGAGTTTACCCCCATCCTATCATTGCTGAATTGGTAAGATTGCTACTTTTCTAAATATAAGCAAAGCATGAAAGAGCCCCCAGCCCTTCTCCCCTGCTTAAATTTAGATAAATGTACTGTCACCATCCCAGCAGCAATGAATTTATTGGCAAAAAATGCCACTTCTTTACGTATAAATGAGACACTGCAACTTTTTTTTAATTATATTTATTCCAAAGCCATTATCAAAATAACAGATTAAAATAACATCACTTCAATGATACAATGATATAAATTCCTTCACTCATAACACATATAACAATTTTATATGTATTTTGTATGTTCTATCTTCTATGTATTTAATACCTCATTATTCATCCTATCTTACTTCCTTACTTCCCCTAGTATCAATTTTTTCTTGTTACTCTCAGGTTTCTCTTTCAATACCAACCCCTCTCAATCTTGTCTGCTGTCTCTATACCTTCATCTCTCCCGTGTCCTTTGTCATTTCTTAATTGCCAGAACCTTATATTAATCTCTATTAAATTCATTACTATGTTGGGAGAAAGTACTCTTCCCCTTGACTCCATTCTTCTTCATTAGCCCCTTGATTTCTTTCTTGTATCAACATCGTTAGTCTATCCATTTCTCTATATTCCACCACCTTTACTTTCCATTCCTCTGTTTGGGGAGTTTGGTTATTTTTCCACATTCTAGCAAATACCATTCTTGCTGCTGTAATCATATATAAGATTATTCTCCAAAATTTTCTTTTTTCTTTGTCTATTTTCTGTATTATGTTCAGCAAAAATATTTCTGGTATCAGTGGGATGTTTGTTTGCAATGCTTCTGACATTGTCTCTTGGATTTTTTTCCAAAAGATTTTCGCTTTGTCACAAGTCCACCAAACATGATAGTAGGTTCCATTTTCTCTTCCACATTTCCAACATTTGTTCTCTTTTGTTTTGTATATTTTATTTATTTTTACTGGATCAAGGTGCCATCTATATAACATCTTTAAATGGTTCTCCTTCAAATTCTGAGCTGCAGTGAATTTTTGTGTTTCTGACCAACTTCGCTCCCAATGCTCTAGTTGGATCTCATGCCCTATGTTTTGTGCCCAAGTAATCATTGTGAGTTTCATCTGTTCTGTTTCTAATTTTCTCTCCAGAAGTAATTTATATAATTTTGAAGTCAATTGTTTCTGTGATTCAAACATTACTTTTCAAACGATTTTTCATTTCTCTCGGATTCGAATCCTTCCATTCTTCTATCCATATTGTACCTTTCTTTAAGTTGTCTATATAGGATCCATTGGCACTTGAAACCTTCATTTTCTAATTCTTCTCTAGTTTTCATTCTAGTTTCTTGATTCTTCTCCTCTATTATCATATTTTTATATCTTATCATTTTTTCTTGAGGTTCTCGCCATCTGCCATAAAATGCTTCATGAGGAGAGATCCATAATGGAATTTTCTTGTAATATTTTTTCTTGAATTTTTGCCAATTTATTAATAAAGCTTTCCTCAAATAATGGTTCAGAAATTCTTTATCTGTTTTTTCTTTGCTATACCATACATAAGCATGCCAGCCTGTACACAATCCCGTACCTTCAAGATTTAATATTTTTTCATTTTGTAATGTCAACCATTCTTTGATCCATATCAAACAATTTGCTTGATAGTATATTTTAAATCTGTTAATCCAAAGCCTCCTTTCTCTTTCTTTTCTGTAAGGATTTTTCATCTTACTCTGGGTCTTTTCTTCTCCCAAATGAATTTCGATATCTCTTTCTGCCATTCTTTAAATGGTTTTTCATTTGTAATTACTGGTAAGTTTTGAAAGAGGAAATTTAATTTTGGCAACACATTCATTTTAATTGTTGCAATTCTTCCCAGAAGTGAAAGTTGAAGATCATTCCAATTGTTTAGGGAATTTTTAATTTCTTTCCACGTAGTTTTATAATTGTTTTCAAGTAACTCATTATTTCTTTTGGAGATCCAAATTCCCAAATACTTGACTTTCTTTTCCGATTTAAAACCTGTTTTTTTGGATCAGTTCTCTTTCTTCTTCCATTCTTATATTTTTTGTCAAAATTTTCATCTTTTCTCTGTTGATTTTTAGTCCTGCTAATTTGCCAAATTGGTTCAACTTTTCTAGTAATTTATCTATGCATGAATTTGGATCCTCTAAAATGATCACCAAGTCATCCGCGTATGCTTTTAACTTGTATTCATGTCTCTTCACTTTACATCCCTTTATTTCTGGGTCTTTCTTTATCATCCTTATCAATATTTCTAATGTGGTTATAAATAGCAGAGGAGACAGGGGACATCCTTGCCTTGTTCCCTTTTTATCTCGAATTGTTTCATTTTTTCACCATTCTTAACTAAAGTAGCCACTTGATCTTTATATATTTCTTTTATCCAACTTGTAAACATGTTTCTGAAATTCATTTTTATCAGCACTTGTAACATGAAATCCCATCTTAAATTATCAAATGCTGTCTCAGCATCAATAAAAATCAAAGCTAATTTCTTGTCATTATTTTTTTCATAGTGCTCTATTACATTCAAAATTGTCCTGATATTGTCTCTTTGGTAAAAAGCCATTTTGTTCCTCCTCTATTATTTCTTGCAATATTCTTTTAGTTCTTTCCGCCAGAACGCTCATGAATATCTTATAGTTGACGTTCAACAAAGATATCGGCCTATAATTTCCTGGTTCTTTTGTGTCTTTCCCTTCTTTTGGTATGAGTGTAATACATGCCTCACTCCAGGAATTTGGTCTCCCATCTTCTATGATTTTGTTATACAATTTTAACATATACGGTACCAACTCTTCTTGTAAGTTCTTATAATATGTAGCGGAAAACCCATCTGGGCCCGTCTTTCGAAGTGTTCAGTTTTTTGATGGCTTCTGTAATCTCCATTACTGATATTTTTGCATTTAATATTTTCTGTTGTTCCTTCATTATCTTAGGTATCTCTTGTTTCTCCAAAAAGTCCATTATCTTTTTTTGTATCTTTCTTGTTTTGGCATTGTATAATTCACTATAATATCTATGGAAGGTCTGTTTAATGATCTCTTGATCTGTTGACGTTTCCCCCTATGTTAGCTTCTGTAATCAGTCTCTTTTCTCTTTCTTTCCTCAGTTTGTAGGCTAACCATTTCCCTGGTTTGTTAGCCTGTTCAAAGAATCTTTCTTTAATTCTTTTTAAATTCCTGTTTATTTCCAACTCATGCTCTGATTTTATCTGTTCTTGTAATATCTTCAGCTCTGTTCTTTTTTTAGAGTCTGTTGGGTTTGATCTCATTTGCTCTTCTCGTTGTTTTATTTTTGCCATGATTTCTTGGTAATTTGCTTGCCTCTTTTTCTTAAGTTCTGTTCCCCATTGAATAAAGTGGCCTCTTAACACCGCCTTACTTGCATCCCAAATTGTTTTCATTTTTACATCATTTGTCATGTTTTCTTTAAAGTAATTCTTTGTAGCTTCTCTTATCTTCTCTAAGTAACTCTCGTTTTGGAATATATAATCATTCAGTCTCCATCTCATAATTCTTTTTGGTGTTGAAATCTCTAGTTGAATTGGATTATGGTCAGAATGTATTTTGGAAGGATCTCCATATTTTTCACCCTGTTTTGTATACCTTTTGAAATCAAGAACATATCAATTCTTGACATTGATTTACGGGTATCCGAATAAAATGTGAATCCTTTTGAATTTCCATATTTCATCGTCCACACATCCTGTAGTGACATCAAATCCATTATTTTGAAGAAGGATTGAGGAAGTTTCCCGTGTTGTTTTTGACCTGATTTATTTCCTGATTTATTTTCCTTGGGGTCCAATACCCCATTCAGATTCCCACATAGCAAGAAATTGTCCTGATTTGTTTCTTTAGAGTAATTTAAAAGTTCTTGTAGCAATTTCTGGTAGAAGTTACCTTTATCTTCTGTTGGGGAGTATATTCCAATTAACAAAACCTTTAGCTCTTGAAGTTGGATGTCTACTCCCATGTAATGTCCTTGTTTATCTTGGAATTTTAATTCCAGTGGAAGATTTCGATTAACATACAGTACTACTCCCTTCTTTTTCTTTTGAGTTGCCAAAACATAACATTTTCCTAGTTTGGGATTCATTAAATATTTAGTGTCTTTATCTTTGATTTTTGTTTCCTGCAGACATATAATGTCTGCTTTCGCCTTTTCTATGTAATGAAAAACTTGTCTTCTTTTATAATTAGAATTCATTCCTTTTACATTCCAAGATATTGCTTTGATAATCATTCTCTTCTACTGCAAAGTCTTCCTTCTTATTCTATATATCCTCTTCTTCCACATATAAATCCTCGATTTCTAATTCTGGCTCTTTTTGTTCTTTTCCTTCTGACTTTATGTCCGATTCACCACTAACAGACCCTTCATCTTGTTCTTCATCTTCGGTATTTGGATTACCTTCTGGATTTTCTTCTTCCTGTTCCTCTTCTTGATTTCTTTCCTCCTCTTCCTCATCTCTTCTATTGTTATTCCTTCCATTTGTGAGTTCCAACTCTCTTTTTAATCTTTCAAAGACTTCCTTTGCTCTTATTATATTTGCAATTCTATATCTTCTTTGTTTGTATGTATAGGATATCCCTTCTGTCCTATCCCATTTATACATTATTTTGTGTCTTTGAAGTAGTAGTGTTAGGAATTTATAATCTTTTTCTATTTAGGATCTCGTACGGGATATCTTTGAAAATTTTGATAATCTTGTCACCCGTTCTTGGCTGTTTTTCATAATTGGTCTATATTATTTGATTTCTTGTCCTTGTTCTGATGAAACAGACTACAACATCTCTGGGCCACCCCTTTTCTCTTGCCAGTTTTGAACTCGATCTGAAAATTCTATCAATTTCTTGTTCCATCTTCTCTATTTTATTCCTATAAATGCTGCCAGGATTGGGATTATTTTTTCATATAAATTCTCCCAGGGCATATCTTCAGTCCCTCTCATCTTCACACACTTATCCCGGTATCGTAGTTCATGTTGACATAAAGCCATTTCTTCTTGTTTTTGATTTGTCTTCAGCATTTCTTTTTCTTTCTCTAGTTGTTTTGTTTTTCTTGTAATTTTTGAATATCCCTTTCATCATTTTAATCTCTTTGCTCATCATATCCATTCTTTTCCCAATTGTCTCTATTTCTTTCTTAATATCTGCCTTAATTTCAGATCTAGTGTCCTTCTTCTCCTGTCTCATTTCATGTTTGAGACTTCTTATTTATTGCAAAATTACCCCATCTGCTGACCCATTTCTGTTGAGGATCTTCTGGCTGGGTCTGTAAGTTGTAGTTGAGTTTGTGTTTGAGTTCTGCTCCCTTTCTTAGCCCAGTAGCCATTTTGTCTGCAGTTCCTTATTGTCGTCAGCAAGTGGTGCTACAAGGCCTCCTAAGGTTTGACAGTCTGTTTAAGGGTTAACTGGGTTGTTTTCTTCTCTTGTTCATGCCAGCTGTAGCTTCTAGGTTTGTTTTCAATTATGTTCCAGCTACAAGGTCACTCTATTTGTATTATTGTTTCTTTTTGTCACTTATCTTTCCCAGCCAGCACACATATATTTTAACCTCTACTTCAGTTTCTTGCCATATAATTTAACATTAAACACCTCATTCAATAGATAATTCCCTTCTGAGAATTCCTCTTTCTCTTAATGCTTATATTCTCCACTGACAGTTATTTCTATTAATAATTATTATGTTTTATACAATTCCCATAATTATTTCTTAAAGTTTCACTCAATTTGTTCTCTTATTTAACTATATTTACTCTTATTTCATTGCTCTTCATGCTCAACTATTCTTACCCAATTCATCAAGCATTCCTTAAAAGTTCTTTAAATTTAGTTACAATTCTTTAAAGTTCATTAAGTTCATTAAATTCATTAAGTTCAATAGGCATTTGAATTCAGACAATCACTTTAAATTAAATCAGACCTTCATCCGTTCTAACTTCCCCTCATCCACCACCACCACCTTTATTTATTTATTTTCTTTTCTTTATTTTCCAATCTAAGTCTCTGTCGTTCTGTCTTTCCTTCTTTTTAGCCTCTTTTAGCGAGCTCAAGCATCTTATTTCTCAGTTTTCAGCGAGCTCCAGCGGGTCTCCTGCGAGCTCAAGCTTCTTCCGACTCTCCCTCCTTCTTTGTCTTCACGTGAGCTCAAGCTATTTTTTTATTCCTTTTTGTATTTTATAGTCACTCTAGTCCTTTTGTCTTTCTTTCTCCTGTTTCCCTCGGTCCCACCTTTATCCCTTATCTTCCTGTAAGCGAGCTCAAGAGTCTTTCTTCTTGGATTCATCTTTCCAGCTTATAGTCTCCTTCCTTCCGCTGCGTCACATGAGCTCTAGCTTACTCTGTGCTTTCTATTTTATTTAATACACACCTTTTTCTGTCCTGTATTTATCCAGCTTCTCCATTTAGATCCTTGTTCTGAAATTTTAATATTCTAGAATCTAATAGTTTTTAAAGGCACTTTCACTTCTCTCCAACCAGTTTTCTGCTTGGTGAGCCTCAGCGTCTTTCCGGAGCTCCCACTAAACTGTTTTCTGTCAGACTTTTCTTTAAACTTTTATTCTCTCAAAGTCTTCTTCGCGATATCACAAAAGTTCATTCTATTTTTCTTCTTATCTGTTCTGTTCTATATTGCTATCCTTAACTTAGTCTTTTCGTCTCTTAGTTTCTTAATTTTGATCTCTTTACTGCTGCTTATTTTCTGTCATTTATCTTCCCTCTCCCTTTCTTCTGTCATCTTAGTGTTTCTGTTCTTCCTTCCTGTCCTTCTCCGTTATGCCGACCGGCTCGATCTTTAATCCTTGAGAAAGTTTTAGTTTTCATCTAGGTTCAGTTCGACTTTTTATATTGTCTTTTATCTTCTATTATTTAAAAAAAGTTTCAGGCGACGCTTTGCTGCATAGCCATGCAGCGACTTCCCACGTGGATGTGGTGCTCTTCAGTCCCCTCACACTTCTTCAGCTTTCGAGCCTCTCACGGATGCTCTTCAAGCCTGGAGAGTGGCAACGGACTCCCAATGAGCCCCTCTAGACCTCCTTTACCAGGGGGGTGCTTTGCCAATGTTGGATTGTCGGCTAGCCCACGTGGGGTGACAGAATCAGCGGGAGACTCTCTCGCTGTTCTGGCGGTCATGGTGCCATCGAAACCAGAAGTCACCACAACTTTTTTCAATGTTACAAAGAGGCGATCTATGTCACTGTGATCAGTTTGTGGGAGCAGAGACCATGGAGGAGATCGCAAAATGACTTTAGTGTCAGGACTCTGGAACTCCAGGACACAAGCTCTGAGTCTGAGCCAGAGGCCCTGGAGCCTGCTGCACCAGCACAGCCCACCCCAGGGGCTGCCCTAGACACAGAGCCCTTGGCCCCAGTAGTCCCAGCAGCAGAGCCAGGGGCTGCCTCAGACCCAACCAAGCCAGAAGAGTCAGATAGTGAGATTCAAGAGCGGGTGCCTACTTACCAGCAGCATCGGGAGCAAAAGAGTGCTCTCAGGAGGTCAGAGCGTTTAAATAGAAAATGCCAGGCAATCAGGGTCCAGCTGAGATAACACCTGGAGGAGTGATCTGCCTATAAAAGCACTCACTCAACCTTGGGTCTTTGTCGGCTCACAACCGTCCATTTTGGGGGGTGCTTGTCGTGTATCTTGGATCCCTGCCTCGCCTCCTGGAACGCTGCCCGAGCTGCTGGAACATCGCCTCTTTTGGATCTCGGACCAGCCCTGGTAACTTCTCTTGCTTGAACAAACTCAGACTGTTCACTGAGTCGTAACAGCCAGGGAGTCTCCTTGCTGCCAGAAGCACTTTTATTTACTGCCGCCTTATCTATTCATTTGCCGTTCACCCGGGAGAGACTTGTTAACCAGCTTTTGAGGCTGCTTGCCAGGCCTTGGCGTTGACATTTAGGTTGCTCACCACTTTGGATTTCTAGAAGATGGTGGAATATATATGTAGTTCATGAAGAACCAGAATGCTGCATTGATTTCCATGGGAGAAATACATGTGTACCATTGAAATCATTAGGACTTTAAAATACTTCAAAATACTTATCTTTACCTGATTTGTGCCATTAAAGAGATTAATGGCAGTTGCTTTATTCCTGTTTCTGGTGCTAATCTGACAAATGACAAAACTAATTGGTTCACTTCTTCTGTTTCCATTTGAGTAGGTGCCATAAAGCCTTGACCGTAGTTCATTTTAATGCTAAGAGATAAATCACAGCTGCTGTTTTAGTTTTATAGATAACTTGTAGGCTTGATCCATGGATCCATTGGGGTGGCAGTAGGCTGTGTGAAGCCTGAGGCATAGAAGACTCTGCTCCTGCACGGAGACCAAGGAGAAGGTACTTACAACTCTGTCCCCTGGGATAGTGCTTGTAGTCTGTGGTAGAGAGAAAAGATTGTAATCCCTCCCAAGTGGTTGGTTCTGGAAGAGGTGGCGTGCAGCACTGACAATCTGTGAAGTGGTTCATACAGGCCCAGGAGCTGAACACTGTTGTTCCATGCTATGCCAGAAGTAAGGAACCTATGGCCCTTGCGATGTTGTTAGGCTACAACTCCCATCTTCCCTGACCTTTGGCTGTGTTGCTTGGAGCTGATGGGAGTTGGATTGCCCAAAACACATGCTTCAACCCCCTCTGTTATGGGATATGTTCTTGCCCATGTGAAAGAATCCATGAATCTCTGTCCTGTACGCTATACTTGGCTTATGTTGTCAGACTAGGCCTGACACCATGACTTTTGCGAGCCACTTGCCTATCAATGATGGTATTGGTAATGATGCTCATGTGTGATTGTACAGCAGGGGTAGGCAACTATGGCTTTCCAGCTGTTTGTGGTCTGCAACCTCTGTCAGCTGTACCTAACATGGTCAAGAGTGAGGGATTATGTATGTATTTATGTATGTATGTATGAGGGTGAAAAGCTGGACAGTGAAGAAAGCTGACAGGAAAAAAAATAAACTATTCTGAAATACGGTGGTGGGGAAGAGTTTTATGGATACCCTGGACGGCTAAAAAGACAAATGAATGGTTCTGAGAGCGAATCAAGCCTGAACTCTCACTGGAAGCAAAGATGGCTAAACCGAGGCTGTCATACTTTGTACATATCTTGAGAAGATGTGTTTCACTGGGGAAAAAATATAAGTGTTGGTAAAGTGGAATACCTTAGGAAAAGAGGGAGAACACTATGGGTGGGTTGATTCAATCAAGGAAGCCATGACTGCCCCTAGTTTGCAAGACCTGAGGAGGATGGGGGCTCTTGGAGGTCTCTCATAGGATCTCCAGAAGTCGAAGCTGACTTGACAGCAAATAGCAACAACAATAACAACAAAAAATACACTCTACTCTTTACATATTTGGAACAAAATAACAAATATGTTAAGCTGATACTAAGGCAGTTCAATGGAAGCTGTGTTTAGAACAACAAGAATATACAGTGCACCCTCCGCAGACATGGAAATTCCGTTCCAAGAACTGTTGCAAATAGTGAAATTCATGAATGATTGAATCCCATTGTGTTCAATAGCAGTGACGTGAGCATGGATGTTTCAGTGTTTCTGTGTGTATATCACTGCCATTTCAGATATAGGACACAAAGCATTCGTGGACAGTCAGACTCACACATCCAGAGACCATATATATGAAGTGTCCACTGTACATACAAATGACACAGTGTGTGTCTGTGTATGTGCCCAGCTGATTAAAAGCAGATTCCAGCTGACCTTACTAGAATTAGCATTTAAAGCACACAAGACATGTTCTGCCCTAAGTGCTCCCCTGCCTTGTTGTACAGCGTTCAGCCTTTCAATAATTCAACACAGCTTTCATCACAGGGCACAAGTCTTAGATTTGGTAATTTGCAGTAAAGTGCTCTCAAAAGTGCAAAGTTTTGAACTCATTATGAGATGTACACACTTTGGTAAAAAAAGCAAAGGAAGGGTTTTGTTAATGTAATGAAAGCTTTGAACCAACACTTAGCTCTTTCTTTTGACCCCAGAGTTCACATTATATTTAAATATTTTTTTCATGCTTCCAAACCATCAGCCATGTTTGCTCAACAACGTTATAAAACAAAGTTCTTATTTGCTGGCTTTCATCCATGATTTTCCTACCCAGTGTCGTTTCTCAGGGAATTAACAGAATAAGATTAATGGAAAAACATACACACATATTTGTGCAAACTGGAAAAACTAATTTAGAAATGACTTTTTCAATCAAATTTTCCATAAACATTTCAGTTCTCCTTAATATTGGTAGAAAGTAAAATGTTCCATTCAAATTGCTGGTGAAAGAAAATTTCAGTTTGAGTTCATTATGGTAGTTCATTTAGGATGCAGAACTTGTTAAGGTGAATATCACATGAAGACAAGGATTGTGTGATTTTGCATTTGCAGAACTCATAATTTTTACAATAATATACTCTGTGTTGCACATGGGGAAAGATGGAACTAGCAACCAATATGAATTAATTTATCCATGTGATGTAGAGGCCAATAAAGGCATGTGGATAAATGAAGCCACATATGCTTGTCTTCTATAAGGCCAGTATAAGGAACCTTTTAAAAATGACTGGGAAGTTTGCTAGAATTCTGACTAGCTTAATTAAGTGGAGTCATATAATAGCACATGTTGCTGAATTACACTGGCTGTGTATTTATTACCAAGTCAGAATAAAGGTGCCGATGCTTGCTTTTAAAGCTTGAGACCCAAATACCTGATGGATCACTGGCCATAAGTGGGTGAAGTGCATTCTGTTTGTACAAAAGAGCATACAGAATACAGTGGACCCTCCAGATCTGCAGGCTCTGGATCTATGATTTCTACTGGCTGCAGATTGCCACATCCTATACATAAAATGGCAGTGACATAAATGCAGATATGCTGGAGGATCTATGTGCACATTGTCACCATTAAATAGTGTGAGACACTATTTTTTTTACATCTGTGAGGGAGTCTTGGAACTAAACTCCCACAGACCTGGGGGATCCACTATATTGGTCCATCAAGCCCAGTGTTTTCAACTCTAACCCGCAGCTGCTCCCCATGGCTTTCAACCAGTATAATTTTCATAGTCTGGAGATCTCTGGAACTACCTGGTAGTCCTTCAATCAAGTAGAAGCCAAGGCCCAACACTTCTTGGCTTCCAAAATAGGACAAGATTGTGTTCAAAGTGGCATGGTGGTATGTTAAGAGAGAGTGTTACTATATAATACACGTGTAATTGCATCTGTACACTGAGCCGTCCATTACCATGACCTCTGTATGCATAAATGTGAGGTCGCATAAAATATCGTGCCTTGTTATAGTCAATTGATGCAGTGAACATGAACTCACACTGCCACAGGCATGTGTGTCCATTGTCTATAATCGGACACAATGCTTTGCGTTTGTTTTACACATACAAAGGGCACACTCTATTAGTTGTCCACATATGTAAGTGCGGGCATAATGTCCTCGACAGGGTAGCAACCAAATTATAAATCAAAGAACACCTTCCTTACAAGATCTTTCCTTAACATAGAGAGACAGTTACACTTTCTGATCAAGCCAAGTGCTTTGGGAAGAACTTGTGTTAGCATTTCAATAAAATAAACTGCCAAAATCCAACCACAGTTTGCATAGTCAGCATCCAGCATCCCCAGTTTCTTTCAGAACTTTGGATTTCTAGAATTATATAGCCTTGGACTAAACCCAGTGGAACCTGCTGCAGCATGTTGCTGATCTTCTTTTCTCGGAAGATGGCTCAGACTACTTGTTTCTTGCTGCCCCAGAAGGCAGGACTAGAACTGATGGGGGAGGTCTCATGGAAGTGAAGGGAGAGTATAGATAATCCCAATATCCAGTTAAACAGTGGAGGGTGGAGGAAGAAATTTTTTTTTTTATAGTCCCAACTATTTAATAGTGGTTAAGAAAACAGCCTTGGGAGGTGGTGGACTCTCCTTTAAGCAGAGGATGAACTGCCATGTGCCAGGTACGCTGTGACTGTATTACCATTTCTGCATAGCAGAGGACTGACTGGGAGACCATCAATATCTCCTCCACTCATATGGGTCAATGATCAGCTGCCATGCCAAAGACATTCCTGGCTTTGCATCCATAGATGATGATGGGTTGAAATTCCCATCATCTCCAGCAAGCACACCCTATGACTAGGGATGATACGAAGCATACTTCAATATTACCTGTGGACCCAAAATTGAGAGAGGCTGTCATACTGCAGCAGTGCTGACTCATTTCTTAGCAGAGGGCCTGCCATGTGAGATCCCCATAGAAGGAGAATGTGGGCAGGATAAATATAAGCAGCAATGGGATTGGCAGTAGCCCTATTTGTGAAGCGGGATCTGAGATCTGCTTTGGGCAACAAATGCTCTTGGGACAATAGTGTAATTTCTTCTTTCTCATAGCAATGACTTAAGAATAGAAGAATGTCCTCACATCTGGATATTGGGATTATCTGTACTCTCCCTTTGTAAACTAATATAAAAACAAAGATAGGCACACTGGCCTGTGAGGACAAATCAAAACCCCAAATCAAACATTTTTATTAGGGACCAATTAAAAATCCACATAAGAGTGGTCCAAATTTTGAGTTCTTCAGAACTCCTTATCAAGGTAGGTGGCTGAAAAAAAAGGAAAAGAATGGGTAGGGGAGGCATAGAAGACTGATCATTTGACTAAATGTCACAATCACCAGGTGTTTTGTTGAACTACAGCTCCCATCACCCTGCCCCAGCATGGCCATGGTGACTACAGTGATGGAGCTCCAGTCCTCACATGTCTGGAGGGTGCCAGGTTGTAGAAGGCTGAGTGTACATCCTTCTTCAAGAATGAACAGCCACTGGCATACAGGACACCAAACCTCACTATCTAAATCATAACCTTTGCATTTTTGCTTTGAATCCCCTTCAAATGGGATGCCGGATTGAGCCAGTATCGCTCAGTAAAGGTTATTAGAAACTGTTCCATTTGTTCCCATGGAAGATCATTTTTTTTATCTCTTGCTGGAGCAACAAGTTAGGAAGATCCACTGTGAGGGAGGCAATGAGAATGGCCTGTGTGGGATTGCCCAATGCCTTCCTTGGTAATGCAGGTGAGATGCCTCCTGTCTCTGACTCTGGGCCCCCATCTCTCTTTATTTTTAGAAGCAGGATGTGATACTGATCAAGCCAGACTCTTGTCAGCTTTTCTAATGGTGCACCGAAAGCCCATTCCCATCACAGTTATCTCTACTTTTTAAACCCTTGCCAGGCCATCTTGTCGTGCTGGGAGTATGTCATTTTGTTCTGCCTTCGGTGTCACTTTCGGCATGAAAGGAAAATGCTGTCCTGAGCCTTTCAAGGTGATAATGCTACATGTGTCCCCCAGTTCCTGTGATAAGTGCACAGAGGGCAGGCAGAAAAGGAGACAGGCCCTGCAGGGATCAGAGCACACCAGCCTCCACAGATAGGCCCATGGGGAATATATCTATATAGAAGGAGATCAAAGCAGTTCCCCTTCCTCTTTTATAACTGTATCACAAACAAGGATGTTTTAACCTGATCCTTTGAAGGCGCCTGGCCTTTCTGTGCCCTAAACCCAGCTGCTCCATACTCTAATCCAAACTGAGAGGAGAAAAGGAAGGAATCATGAAAATGGAACTGATGTGTGCCAACTGGATTTAGGGCTTCTTTTACAAGGCACAATGATAACATTTTGATACCACTTTAACTGCTATGGCTGCATCTTATGGAGTTCTGGGAGTTTAGTGTGGTGAGACACACTAGAGCTCTAGCAGAGCATTCTAATTACCTTATGAAACGACAGATCCCAAGGTTCCATAGGAGGGAGACACAGCAGTTAAAGTGGTACCAAAGTGTTATAAATGTAAAGTGTTAAAGGGCTCCTAACTTGCCATATTTACAAAACGTTATCACCAATGAGCAACAGAAGTCTTGCTATAAATCAGAGCTTGGAAAAATTACTTGTTGGGATGACAATTCCTAGAAGCATCCAGCTAGTAGGTAATATATTTTTCCTCTCTTCACTTTCCTGCACTTTGACATTGAATCCCAAAGCAGACTTTTGTATCAAAGATGTTGACCTAGGTTTCTTTCAGACTAAACAATTATAGCACTATGATTCCACTTTAACTGTCATGGCTGCACCATGTGGAATCCTTGGATTTATATTTGGGAGGCACTAGTGCTCACTGGCAGAGAATTCTAAAAGCTCATGGGATCACAAATCCCAGGATTCCATAGGATGAGGTCATGGCATTTGAAGAGGAGCATCAAAGTGTTCTAAGTGTGTTGTGTGAAAGACATCCAGAAGTAAGAATGATTCTTTTGGCTTCTTGTAGACTTACCACACTTATTATATGAGAAGCTTTCACAGATGCAGGCTGTCAGATCATATTGGACTCCAACTCCCATTTGCCTCAACCTGCCTGGAGAACAATCAGGGCAGTGATTCAGTATGTAGGCCAACAACACCTGAGGGATCACAAGTTCCCTACTCTTGTTTTACAGAAGTATATGGTGATTTTTGAAATCAAAGATTGATTTTCAAATATACTGTCTGGGCAGATCAATTGCAACCTCTCATGAACCCAGTAGCTGCTCCCAAGCAACATCAGTCCAACATCCCACAAACAACAATCAGCAAAAGGTAGACTATATGTTGCCACATTTACAGTTGATTGGGACAACAGCAAAAACACAAAGACTTTTATCCACTTACCCTTCCACCAAGTGAGGTTAGAATTTCTGAACCATGGCAATTCCAGCTTTGTAGTTAACAAATGCCAATCAGTGTATGGCTACCCGAATGCTATAAGTAATTCCTTTTGCTCCCTAAATCATCATTTTGCATTTGGCTCCATTTTCCCCTTCCACCATTTTCACCCAGCTAAGGTTAGGGGGCTTTGGAGTTTTTTAGTATAAAACAAAGCATGTTTTCTAACATCTGCCCACTCCCCCCTTAGTAGTCCTTAGCAATCACTACTGGAGGAGGAAATCCACAATGAGAATTCTTTTTTGATCTGAAGGACAGAAAAACCTGCTTTTTTTCCTATTCCACCCCCCCCCCATGTGTCTAGCAGGCATATTTGTCCCCAAATGTCAGACAACAACTCCCAGAATCCCTTGCCATTAATCATGCTGCTTAGTGTTTCTGGGAACTGAACTCCATCAAGATCCTGGGGCCTCTGGTTGGGTCCCAGTGCTCTCTCTCACACATACTTAAGTTTTGCTGCTCATAGTTGGAACTGCTCCCCGTGCTGTACTAAGCAGCACTGCTGCTGACCAAAGTACTTGTGTGTGTGTGTGTGCGTGTGTCTGTTTTTCTTTCTCTTTTCTACCTTCCTACTTGGTGTTTGGGGGTTCATATCATCTCTGTGTCCATCTGAGGTACAGTAAAGTGTGGTCTGTTTATCCGCCCTAACACTGTTTCATTGGAGAATCCTAACTGCTTCTTGTATATTTGCATATTTGCATATGAGTATGCAAAAGGTGCTGTATTTGCAAGGATCTCTCAGATGTCTCAAAAGAGCTAGAAGTAACCTCTTGTGTGTAATGATATTACCACAGGGCATAAAGGTTTAACAACCCTTTTACAAAATAATGTAATGATAAGTGATGTTATTTTTCAAAAAATGTAACAATGTATGTGTGTTGCTTTTAAAATGTTGTTGAGAGGGTCTGAAGGTACTTGGAGCCATTTGCATTTTGGGGGACAAGTGTGTGTGTATACACACACAGAGAGAGGCCATTTCCGCACGAGACTGTTATAGCACTTTGATTCCACTTTCAACATCCTATGGAATCCTGGGCTTTACAGTTTCGGGAGGGGCCAGCTGGCCCCTCCCGAAACTGCAAACCCCAGGATTCCATAGGATGTTGAAAGTGGAATCAAAGCGCTATAACAGTCTCATGAGGAAATGGCCATAGTTAAAGAACCCTAAGAATAATGGGTTATTTACACTAAACTCTTTAAGTAGTAAGACATTATCCCACATGCATCAAAATAATGGCTAACCCCAACACCTCAATTTAATGTCCCACACTCTACATATGAAAACAAGGCCTGTCACTATCAGCAGGCAGGCTGACAGAAAGATCCTCTTCAGATTGCCCACGTCTATACCTTGCAGTTAGATCCGTTCTGCTTTGTTTGTGCAAGAGCGTAGATTCCCTTAATGAGTCTACGGCAGCTCCTGGTGGCCCTTTGCTTTCCTTTGCATTTTACTACTCGGTTACGTACATCTAGAATGGACTCAGCACTAACCTGGACCGAAGGCTACAAGTCCTTGGATGTGTAACATTTGGCTGGGGGAGTGTGTGTTAAAAATTTATTTGTAAAAAAACGTTTACACCTTTACTATATGAAGCATCCAATACAACCAATTCATTAACAATTTCTAATGAAAGATAATACAGATCCAGTGATGGGCTGATTCAATATATCTTTTACAATTAAAAATGGGAGAATTTTAAAAAAGAAGGTGAGGAGACAAATTAGTAAATAACAATATCCCTCCACAAATTGAGATGCACTGGGGAAGGCAGTATTGTACTAGAGTTACGATTGACATAGTCTATGAATGGAGACCAGACACTGTACGATCCATTGTAACAGTTCAGTTGTCAGAAACGGCAAGTGGAAATTCTTACAGTGAAGGCTAGAAGGGTTTTTTTTCTTTTCTTTTTCCCATTTCAAGACTTTTGAAGCATTTGGTATTCATAAATGTACCTTCCAGAGGCAAAGATAAATAAATATGGGGCTTGGAAACGTAAACAAGATAAATCAGAGATAGCTTAGATGACAGTGCTCACACTCACCCTCGTAAAAGGGAGATTAAAGTAAAAAGGCCACCTACACCAGCAATGCGCTTTAAGAGGTGGGATCCTAGGAAAGAGGAAAGCCTGACACCAGTCGAAATGTCCCATTTATTGGCTTTCCGCCCTGTCAGTCTCTCTTAAGCATCACTCAGCCTCTGAGCTATTTGGATGCTTGTGGGAAGGAGGACCAATGACATTAGGCCTCTTTGCTAATTTGAGACTAGCTAGCTGGAGATGAGGCCAGTCTGGGGTTTCCCCAGCACCCTGGATCTCATTGCAAAGGAGACATGAGCCTCACATTTGTACAGACTGTCCTTCAGGCAATGCCGTGAATGCCTACAAGAACTGTAACCTTTAATCTTTGGACTGCCATCGTTTTGGATCAAATGAGTGTTGTGGAGACACAGCCTCAGCTAAAGAGTGATAAATCAGTAGACAGGCATGAAGACAATGGGATATAACAAAGCTCATGTGCAAAATGAGAGTGTATAGTTTTTGTTATAGATTCAGAAGACTTATGTATGCAATCTGCTGCAAATCTGTAAAGTGTTTTCTCCATTCTAACACTGTTACAAAAGGCCTTCTGGTGTTTTTTATTACGCCCAGTTGAAGCCTTTTTCTCTTACTTGCCCTTGTTTTGTTTTTGTTTTTTCCCTCACTTCGCTGTCCAGGCTTCATAAGAGTTCTGCTGAACCAAAGCTGGCAAACTGTGTTGTGGTTTTCAATTGATTCTAATACAAGTTATTGGGATTTTTAATCCCTGTGGACAAGTAGAAATTACTTCTCTAAGAGCATTCCAATATAAACAATGGTGAAAACACATCCCAAAATCTCCCAGCCAAATATTAAACTATTAATGATATTCTGTCACTGTTGAGGCAAGAGAAAGCGGCTAGCCTATTTTCCTCCTCTTCCTTTGCAGCCAAAAGCCAGGAGACATTAACAATCCTTTCTCTATTGGGCCCACGGTCCTCCATTCTGACGTATTGGTTATTTTTCAAGTGTCACTATAACAATAACCAGACATGTTTATTGCTCATTGAAATATTGGAATGTGGCTCCTCCTCGTAGATACCTTGTCTGGGACTCAAAAGGGGAAGAAAGTTCCTCTAAATAAACAGAGCTGCTTTACATTTGGCATGGTCGCTGAGCTGTCCAGACATTCTATGCTCAGTCCCATTTGTGGGCTCGCCTGGACTACAGATGTCTGGCTGGTTGGCAGCATGGAGTCATGTGTGTTTGTGTGCGTGCCCTGTAATTCAGGGCAGCAAAGAAAATGTTATACTTATGTGGCCACTGACTGATAAACATTTGAAGCTAAAAGGGAGGCTCTGGAGAGCATAAAGGTGGGACTCTGTATGTAGGCCAAAGCTAGGAATGTTCTTTTGAATGTCAAGCCCCATGGATGTCAGTGTGGATGCTGATTTCCTGGCACGCACATGCACAGCTGCAGCTTCCTAACCAAGGAGCTCATCTCAATAGGCAGAGTAACGTGGGGCCCATTCACATTGCATAGTTCAAGCACTGTGAGTCCTCTCTAACTGCCATGACTGCATCCTATGGACTCTTGATTTTTGCAGTTTGGTGAGAGGCACAAGAGGAACTCTCTGGCTGCGAATTTTAAATGCCCTTCCCTAAACAGGAAATCCCAGGATTCCACAGGGTGTTGCTATGGTAGTCAAAGCAGAATCATAACCCTGAGGCCCTTTCCGCACGAGGCTGGTGAATCAGTTCCTGCTGTATCTTACTGGATTTTCTGGGCTCGAAACAAGACGGACTTTCCCTCTTTTCCTTCCGCACAGCTACTGCGTATGTTCCATTCTGATTCGGAGGAGCGCAAGTTCATGAATCCACACTGCCTCCACCATGGCCACTCCCGCTACTCCCCTCCCCCTCCCCCATTGGCTGTGATTGGCCCTTTTTTTTTTTTTTGCATGGTTTAGTACATGCATACTTGCGAAAGTCTGTACTACCCCCTGGCCCCTCGCATGAGCCCTCCCCTGATCACCAATTCACATTGGTTTGAACGTATGTGTCTGCACCACTGTGAATTGGATCGATCTGGAAATTGAAAAACCGGTTTCTTCCGGTTTTCAAATAGCGCGCTTTACCACCACATGGGGGCACATTTAGTCAGAATTATGTGCGGAATGAAGGTAAGTAAACTGAACCTAATCTGCTCCAACGTGCAGAAGACCTCCATGGCAAGACGCATTGGCCTGCTTTAATAACTGCGTGCGGAAAGGCCTGTAACTGGGTAGTGTGAAAGGGGCCCATAGATAGCTGCATGACAAGTAGGAATCAGTGTGATGTCTCCCCACTCATTTCACCTGCTCTGCTTTCTGCTGGTGGTGAATTTCTGTCAATCATGAAACTATTATATGTACAAGAATCTCAATAAAAGAGAAATAGTGAGGAATCTTACCTGCTACCCCAGAGGTAGCAAACCTGTGGCCTTCTCATTGCTGCTGCACCACAAAATTTATTCCACTTCTGACCATTCTACTTTTGTGCTGGAATGTGCTGGGAGCTGTACTTCAACAACATCTGGGAAGACTCATGTTCTCTACTCCTGTGTTTAGTCATTTTGTTGGTAGAGGAGGTTTGGGGTTTTTTTTAACCATCCTCTATCGTCTGTGACTTGGCTCACTTGCCTGAGCCATCTGACTTGATTTTTTTTTAGAAATTCTCCTTGTAGGTAGGTAATTCAGAGTTTACCTGTGGCTCAGTTTGCTTTGAATGATAGGGTAGAGGAACAAGTGATCCCTCCTCCACAAAAAATGGGAAAAAATGCATCCTAATGATTTTGGGATCTTTCCAGCATTTGATTCTATTGCATTTTTAAGAAAGGTTAAACCAGGGCCCTGTGCAGAAAGAATTTGCTTTTTCATAAGGATGGGCCAACCGAATCCGTGAATCCTTGGGAAGGATTCAAGATTCACGAATCTGAATCCCTGGGCCAAAACAGATGAATTGAATCTTTCAAATCCCTGCACGTCCCGGGAACTGAGCGCCCCGGATCAGGCCCGTGCGGGTGTGCAGCACTGGCAAGAGCTTCTTTCCTGCACGCCCAGAGGCCTGAGCCGGTGCGAGAGCCCTGGATCAGGCCCATGCGGGCAGACAGGGTAGCAAGAGTTGCTTTCCTACATGCCCAGAGACCTGAGCCAGCACGAGAGCCTTGGATCAGGCCCACGCAGGTGTGCAGGGCCAGCGAGAGTCGCTTTCCTGCATGCCAGGAGGCCTGAGCTGGAGGGAGAGCCCCGGATCAAGCTCGCTTCTGCTGCCTGCCCGTGTGGCTGCCTTCCTCGGCAAGGTAATTATTCTCTTCTTCCTATTCTTTTGACTTGAGACTGGAGGGTAGGGATTGGGACTGGACTAGAGGCTGGTGTTTGTTTTTGTTAAGTGCCTTCCTTGTTTTAGGATTTGAGACTGAACATCAGGGTAGAGAACTGAGACTGGGCTAGAGGCTGGTGTTTCTGTTTTTTGTTTTTTTAAAGTGCCTTCCTTGTTGCAGGACTTGAGACTTGACTGGAAAGTACAGTGTTCTTGAGATTTCAAGGACAGCTGAAGAAGATTCCTTTGCATGACTCCCTTGCAAAGCTCTTTCATACACAATTCTGGGGTTTGTAGTTGTACAAGGTGTGAGAGCCTTCTCTGCCAAAGTGTGCTGGTGCATCATCAAACTACAAACCCCAGAATGCCAGAAGGAGCTATGCAAAGAAAATTCAATTTTGACCTGGATTATCTCTGTACTGTAGTAGGTGGCCCTGTTTACACAGGCAGGAAAATGTGGGATTAATAATCCACATTTTCCTGCATATGTAGAAAGGGCCTTTATGTCATTTTCAATCTGGCAAGATCCTGAGGCAAAATGATGACAATTGTTCTGGCCAGATTTCTTCAGAGGCAGGTTTGCCTTTGCCTAGGCTTTTGCTAAGACTGAGAGATGTCGGAAATGAGACTAAAACTGTTAGAATTCAGCCTTCATTTAGCAGAGTTATACAGAGAAACGTTTAAAAGCTTGTCTAATGACTTTTGGCTTCAGACTGGCTGATGTAATAAACACAAACACAGGTAGCTTTGGATAAAAGACTTAGAATACTTTACTGATGGCTTCTTCATTTACATCTGTATTGGGAGCCTGCTACCTGTCTAACTAGTGAATAGGAGAATCTTTGGTCTTAACTCATCATCCTTCTTGATGGAGACTCGAAGCATATGAAGAGTTCAGATAAGAGCAGCCATGAGAACAAAGAGAGATCAGAGAGGGAGAGCAAGGAGGGGTCTAAACTTTTATAAGACCGATGACCCAAGCAGAGTCCTGGGTCACATGATCTGATCACCTGAGAACCAAAGGTATTTATGATCATGCAATAAAAGACAGAAAAGGCAAATGGAGAGTGTGTCTTTCCCAACATTATCCTTACCCTTTTTTTTTGTAATAGTCAACCGAGGAGATGGCATCCTCTTGAGCACCTCCAACATCTGGAGCTACTTCCAAATTACATGTAATTCTTAATAAGAAGTATATGGGTATGTTTTCCTGAAAGTGAAAAGTATTATTTAATTTGTTTTTCATTAAACAGAGATGTCAAATTCTGTTTCAAAACACTTTTCAGTAGAAGTGCTTTGTTTCCCTTGCTTTTTAAACCCTTTTGCAAAAAAGGATTCCAAAAATTTGAGATTTGTGAGATTTGTGGATTTGCAGAACCTTCCAGGGATTCAGATTCGGATTTGGAAAATTCTGGATTCGTCCGATCTCTACTTTTTCACCTGGGTGGCTGCATCCAATCATTCCAAAGATGTCAGTTCCTTACAGTGCCAATCAAAAAGTCATTGTGTTTTGTGTTTTCCCTCATTCAAGGAATTTTTAATTTTTTATTATTATTTTTGAACATTTCTGCTAAAAAAAAAGATGGATGTAATGACAATAAAAGAAAGCCAGTGTGGTGCAGTGGTTTAAGCATTGGACTACAACCCTGAAGACCAGGGTTTTTGTTGTTGTTGGTATTCCTATTATCTTTATTTATATCCTGCTTTTTTTCCTGGTAAGGACTCAAAGTAGCTTACAAAGTAACTTAAAAAAATAATCATAGTTTCCATAAGAGCCCCTGGTGGTGCAGTGGTTAAATGCTGGTACTGCAGCCACAAGGTTATGAGTTTGATCCTGCCGGGCTCCAGATTGACTCAACCTTCCATCCTTCTGCATGTAGGTATGTAAACCGCTTAGAGAGCACTTGGCTGATAAGCAGTATAGAAATACACATGCTATTGCTATAATTAAAAATGATTAAATACAAAAAACACAGAATAAACAGTTAGACAATAATTATAACAAAGTTAAAATGCATAATTAAACCACAAACATTCACAAATGCTAATAGTTAAGAATAGCCAGCACCTTTCATCAGCCCGGCCATCATCACATATTGAATGCCTGCTGAAATAAAAATGTTTTTGCTTGTCTACAGAAAGAAGGTAGGGAGGGTGCCAGTCTGAGTTCTCTGGGAAGGGGGTTCCAGAGCCTGGGGGCAGCCACTAAACAGACAAGAATTTGATTCCTCACTTAGCCATGGAAACTCACTGGGTGACCTTGGGCACATCACACTGTCTCAGCCCCAGAAAACCCTGTGATAGGTTCACCTTTGGGTCACCATAAGTTGGAAATGACTTGAAGGCACACCATAGCAACAGTAATAATAAAACTGGATAATGTTACAACTGCAGTATTTCAATTTCTGGATCCCAGTCAAAATGAATGACTCAGACTGAAAACTTCATCTGGCAGCAATTTTTGTTTTCGTTTACCTTTTTCAAAAGAAACAAGACAATTTTGGGAAACTGGACTTCTAGCAAGTGTGCAAAAATGGAAATAGAAGTATTATGCTTCGTTTAGATTTACCAACTCTGTTATATAGAAAGAAATCCTACCAAACACAAATGCGTAGGATTTCATGGTAAGCAAAAGACAACCATACCATATCCGGGATTACAATTTTCTAGTTTTATTTTCAAATTTATTTGTTATATTTCTATTCTTCTTTTGCCTGAGAGGCTCGGGGCAGTATGTAAGGAGTTTCTGCTTCTTGGTTATGTTCCCACGCAGGCACCTACCAGCTCAGGAAGACCTAGTCAATTTCAGAAAAATTGTTCCAGCAGGTGCCTTCAGGCCCTGCATCATGCCATGAGGCTGCATGAAGAGCCCTCTTGAATCAGACCAACTTCTTATTTGGTCCAGCTTTCTGCTCATATAGTAGCCAGTCACTTTCTTGTGAGCACTCTGGGAGCAGACACAAGGGTGACAGAGGATAATTAATGTCTACCAAATGTGGTTCATATGTTTCTAGTCACTAGGTGGCAGGCCAATATAAAGATCAAAACCTGTGCCATGAACTGACACATCAAATCAGATTACACAGGTTACTAATGCAGTTTTCCGTTTTCATATACTTGCCAGATGGTTGCTCTTTATTTTGTTATTTAATCATAATTATAATGCCAAGGCTAAAGAATTGTTAAGCATTGGCCAGACCAACTTAAGGAAATGTTACAGGGTTTCTGGAGCTGCATTTCCTTCTAATCACTCCTACAAGTCCCACGGAACTCGGAGATAAACTAACCAATGTTCGTAGTTTGTATTTGGAAACAGTTTTCTTTCAGGTATTGGAAGATGTCTGTTTGCCATTGTATGTGCTTGCAAATAGCCTTACCTTGTTTTGTTTTGATATGGTCCTTAGAAGGCAAATATGGACTTACTTCACAAATCGAATATCTGAAGCATGCATCTTTGTAGCAATCCTTTTATTGAAGGAAAAGCGTGATATTCCCAAGGACTATGTATTCCCTTAATATCTAGTTTGACCTTCTGTTCAGGATTTATTTGTAGGTAAGGGTCTAAATAAGAGCTAGCATGGTGTAGCTGTTTGAGCACTGGACTACAACCCAGAGTTCATTTCCTCCTTAGCTGTGGAAACCCCCTGGGTGATCTGGGGTGCATCAGCCTCAGAAAACCCTGGGACAGGTTTGCCTTTGTGTCACCATAAGTTGGAAACGAGTTGAAGATACAAAACAAAGGCTTAAATACCTTAAGGGCACCAGATCCCACATGAACTTGGAAGCTAAGTGGGATCAGCCCCAGTTAATGCTTGGATGGGAGACCACCAAGCAAATACCAGGTGCTGTAGACTATATTTCAGTGGAAGGAACTGGCAAAACCACTTCTCAGTAGTGCTTGCCTAAGAAAACCTTATGAAATTCATGGGGTCAACAGAAGTCAGCAGGTGACTTGCTTACACATACACATACACACATACACATACACATACACAGAGGCTTAGGATCAGTCTGTGGCATAAGTTACAACGGTACAATATATCGGAAAAGAAGGTGTATAGTACTGCCAGTCCTCCTAAGGTCTTGGATCTGGAAATGTCCAGTTTGATTCCTTTCACCTGAAAAAGTGACTCACAAATCATTTTAATCATATTTAATATGTGTCTACAAAGTAAAGTGCTATTCCCTCTCAAGGGAGATTTTTGTTCTCCTCATACACAACTGATGTGGATGCACAACTGAGTGTTCTGTTGCATTATATCATCAAACTCTCATTAAACTGGCTAGAGAACAAGACATGCATCGCTATATGGCTCACTACATGTGAAGAGGGTTTGATCAGGGCCAGTATATGAAACACTCAGAAATAAAGTTACAGCATTTCTTTTAAAAAAACAACAACTGAACCTCCTGTGAACCTCTTGTGGCTTTTTAAAAAGGTTTATCTAGACACCGGACTCCTGTCAGGCCTCACAAGGTAGTGCCTGGCTTGCTGTACTACTGTCTGCATTAAGTAGATGCCTCAGAAGGGCCACGGTTTTATATGCATGTCTTTTGTACTCTTGTGGCATTTTTTTCCTTTTAAAATTATTTTCAGTGTTATGCTGATAGGCATGCTGTTTCTCTCCTCCATAATATTGTGTGAATTATTTCCCTGTAATATTGTATGAATTATTTCCCCATCACCAGTGATATAGCCAGGGAATTTTAGACTCTGAATGATCTAAAAGAGAGGGGGTGCTCTTTCAATATTATTTCAAAATGTGGTTAGTTAGCCCTGCTGCTTTTGGGAGGACCACATGCTCATTCTGCTGTGGAGAGGGGACAAAACTTTTGCTGAAAAAGACTACTGTTCACCACACCAGCAAAATGGAATTGTAGCACCAGCAGTCACTGACAGCTTTAAATTTGTCGATTTGCACTTTGTGTTACAAGGAGTTCATTTCATTCAGGTTATTTGTGTAACATCTGCTAGGAAGTACTTGCTGTTTGCATTTCTCTGAGTCACTGTGGTGACCTTCGGCAGGATTGAATTATTAGATCAATAAACCCCTGACACCTGTAGATGAACACAAACTTGACCTCTAGTCTCAGAGGATCTGTCTTCAGGAGGACTGCTTTGAAGGGTAGGGAAGCTGAAGGATTGCTTTGAAGGATAAGAAAGTTGCGCTGGCAAAAGCAGCTAAAGAGCAATGTCAGAGTGATAAAACAAAACAACCATCTGCTTTGAAAAATTGTTTTTTAAGTGTAAGGGTTTTATTATTGATTAGGAGGGCAGGAATCTGCTGCTTCAGCTGGCTGCACCTGTCTCCCTGGTATTTCTATACTTTTCAAATGATCAGTAATAATGTAGCTGGTTCTATGATACAATCCACTAATTCTACATTCTACACTTGGTACATGGGGTGATTTAAAATCATGGGTCTAAATTCTATTTTAGTCCCGATTAAAGTAGACCCAGTGAATCCACTATATTTATCTATGTGTTGACAACCATTCAATAATTTACTGTCTATTTTAGTTGGGACTAATCAACAGGATGCCAGACACTCTCTCTTTCATACTCTCCATTAATGTCACTTTGCTACCACTTTAACTGCCACAGCTCCATTCTATGGAATCTTGGAATTTGTCCTTTCATGAGGTTCTCTACCAGGAAGCAATTAGTGCCTAATCGAAGTATAAATCTCAGCAATCCATGGGATGCAGCCACAGCATTTAAAAATGATATAAATGTGCTATAATTGTACAGAGTGAAAGAAACCTATAATTGGGGTTTTTTTTTTCCACACATTGCCTTGGAATTTCCTGTAATTTTAGGTATAATTACTGAGAAGTAAATACTATGAAAATCAATGGCACCTTGTTCTGAGAAAATGCATTTTTAATTAAAAGGTAAAATACTCTTTTGGGCTATATTTGCTATGTTAATAAAAGTATTACTGGTCCTTATACCCTTTTTCCCCAAAAAAACCTGAAGCAAAATGTATTTACCTGGTTAACTGTATCTTTGTTTTTAAACAAATATACCTGTTTTCTAATTCTCTTTTCCCTTCTCTTCCAAGTTCATGAAAAGATCATTGTTTATCCAACTGGGACAATGCTGAAATTTTTATTTACTTTTACTCTAACGTCATCAAACAAATTTCCAAACACCTTAAAGGCAGAAGATATGCATCCTTGGAGATACCTTTTTCCAGTTGAGATTTTAAGTGAATAAGAACAGCTTTAAAGCATGCTACTGTGACTTCAAATAAATCATGCTTTTATGATGGTACTTAAAAGAAAAATAACACTTACTATGTACTACAGGATAAGTGTAGCATATGTATCCAAAACTTGTGTGCCTTTGGGCATATGTGTCCCAAAATCACATGCTTTCCTAAAAAGTTTGTTGCAATCTCCGAAGTATAGGAAATTAAACAGAGCTAGTAACAATCCATCCTCTTAAACAGACGATATTTCAGACAGGAAATATTCTTATTTGTTAACAAAGTTAACGACAGGGGTGTTTCTGGTTGTGTGAGTTCCTGAATTATTAGCATTAATTTGTTCCCTGTGTCCATAGGGCATCTTGGTATCTTTGTTGATAGAACATCAAGGGGAAAACTCTCTCAGAGGAAAGCACCAGTTTGAAAAGATCTGCCAGCCTAATGCATTCTTAAGAGGGTGATGTTCTTCAAATGGCACATACATTGAAATCTGCAATGTTTCTGCTGCAGATTCTTCAGATGAATATAAAATGGAACATGATGGTGTAAGTGGGAACTAATTGTGGACTCTCTAGCCCTTGACACCTGCCCCTCAGTTTAAACTTGACCCCTGATCTCTGGATGATAGAATTGACTTTTGAATGGCAACAGAGAGCCAACAGTTCCATCTCAACATATAGTTTGGAACAGCTGTTCAGAAGAGACATAAAAGGGACAGGTCTCTGGCACGAGCAACTCAGTGGGAAGGGACGCTTATGCCCAAAGGCACATATGTCCTGTCTTCTAAGATTGTTGTTAAAGGGACATATAAATAAATAATGAAGGGTGTGCAAAAAAACTGACTCCTAAAAGATGGAGAAGGCAGGGTCTCAGAATTCTGGAAAAAGAATCTACTCAGGGCTGACAGTGAGGCAGCCAGTTCAAGAACTGGACTCCAGATGTAAAAAAGGGCAGTAACTTCTTGCTTATTATCTTCTTATCTTTCTTTAAAAACTGTGAGAGGCATGGAGAGGTGCTTACCAGACTTTCTGCCTCAAAGAGCATTGCCAAAATAAGGTGGCTGGCACGTTACTTGCGTAAATGACATGTGTGTTGCTGCCATTTGCTGTGCTGTCTCAGGCTGACTCTGAATGTAGCAGAAACAGTGATTCAGGTATCAGAAATGTTTCTAAAGGCTGCAGCCATTTAACTTCAGTGGCTGCTCTTCTGGAGAATGTGGTACATTGCTTTTTCCAGAATTAGCCCCTGGATGCCAAAGGAACTACTTCACTGGGGAATATTGCCTTAAAATAAAATTTAAAAAAGAAAGAAACAGAAGCAGGAATGCCTTGAAATAAAAAGCTCAGCTGTTCCTTGATATGTCAACAGATGTTGCCAGGTGCTGAATGAGATTTCTGCATAGCTTGTAGTGGAAATTTAACACTTAGCAGAGAAGCTGAATATTGGTAACTGAAGATATGATGATCTGATGGTGCAAAGTTGCATCTCTCAAGATCACATGTTCTAACAAATGTTGGAAGTTAGCATGTCATGAATATGCAACGTTTTTTCCCCCCAGAGAGCAACATTAATCAGTGAAGAAATCTGACTGAGGACATTCTATTCATCTGTCAAACATGCACAAGGTCTTTGTATACATTCTGATCCCATGAAGTCACATCAATGTACAGAAGCTGAAATCATATGCAGTGTAATTCACAGAATGGATGTTACTTGAATAAAGTTTTCACTTGGCCACAACAGTTATTATGCAATTTAAATAGGATTTTTAGGTATAAAGGCATCTTCTTAAATGGCAGTCCATCACCTTTCACTTCATGCAATTACTTGTGTCCTATAATATTCAGCATGCAGTCTCTGTGCATTATATGCCAAACTTCCATCGTCTCTTTTGTCCTTTTCTGTCTATGTGTGGCTGGCAATTAGAGTACACACTAATGAAGATATCCTGACATGAAAGGGCTTTTTACTGGCTGATTTACAAAAACAGAGACAAGCACTTTTAGGAAACAAGTGGTAAAAGATACTCAAGCTCCCCTTGATTTATTTTGCCTAAATTAATGAGCTTTGCCACTGTCTGCTTTTAAAATGAATATGGGAGATGGGGAGCCAAATGGAACCTGCAAGAAAACGTTGCAGAATAGTGTATACTTGTTTCAAGCAGCCACATGCCCTTAGCCATTTCATTCCTATGTGATTTTCTTACCCCAGTACTGAACACTGTCAGTATTCTTTGGCCACTGAGCACAACCAGTTTTTGTTGGGTTATTTGGATGTTCTGTTCTTCTTTTATATCTCCCTCCTTCAACACTGTATACCTTGGGCCATCCATATCCGCTAGGATTTGATTACAGGATCCTCATGGATAACAAAAGTCATGGCTGCTCAAGTCCTATTACGTACAACAGTGTAGTAAAATGGCATCCCTCATATAAAATGGCAAAATCAAACTTTGCTTTTCGGATTTTTTAAAATATTACCAGCTGTGGTTGGTTGAATTCGTAGGTACAGAATCCATGAGTATAGAGGGCCAACTGAACTTCTGCACACTTTGAATTTTCCTGATCTTGCTGTTACTACCTCCATCTTGTGGTTAGACGATAGAAACTTTTTGGCTGACATCTCCTGTAAAAATAGGCAGGTAAGAGCAGGTGAATGCTATTGAAATCTGCAGGCCAAAGATGTCACAGAAGCAAGCTTCTGCACACTTACATGTTAATAAGTCCCAGTGACTGCAACAGAGCTTGGCTAAACATTGTTAAGGCCACATTGACTGAGAATGTTTGTGGATGGCGGACAGTCATTTGCTGCTCTGCCTCAGGCAGCAAAATATCTTGGGCTGGCATAGTGGAAAAGCTAATAAGATGGCAGCTTCCAGGCCCGAGAGCCTTTTTGTCTGTTTCTGTCTCCAAGCACTGGCATATGAAACTCCATACTCTCCAGATCCTGGATCCACTGCCTGGTTGGAACTGTTTTTTCTAGCCGATTGCAGTGGCCCATTCCTGAGTAGCTTCCAATGCTTTCATAGCAACTTTCCTGAGGCTCTTCCTCCTTGGTGCCCCTGTTTCATTTTGGAGTTCCCCTAGGAGAGCAAAAGAGTCCTGTCTTTGTGTGGGGAAGAGCAGAGGTGATAGGCACACAAGAGCAAGTGAGACAGCAAGTAAGAGTACAGAAAGACGCACTTACCCTCCCCAGCTGGCCACCTTAAGCAACAGGCTCTAGGAATATGCACATGGCTTGCAAATGGGAGGGTAAAACAGAATTCTTTTTCGCAGTGCTAGGGATTTTGTACAGATCATTCTTTTTGTTGTTGTTCTGTGCCTTCAAGCCCTTTCTAACTTATTGCCACCCTAAAGTGAACTTAACACAGTTTTCTTGGCAATATTTGTTCAGAGGGTGTTTGACTTCCTCTGAGGCTGAGAGAGTGTGACTTGCCCAAGGCCACCCATAGCCAAGTGGGGATTTGAACCCTGCTGTCCAGAATTATACTCCAGGGCCCAGGCCACTATCCCACTGTGGCTCTTCATTGTTTACTAGGAAATAATTCATACATAGTAGTCAGTGTAGCTTATTCCCACATTGTCATTCTCAGTTTTTCATGTCCCCACCAACACTCCATCACCATCTGATACCCTCTGAGCATCAAATATCCCCCCCCTTTTAGAAGTTGTTCATGCAAAGATCAAGGGGTATAGTGTCTAGGTCAAGGGAAGTGATGGAACCATGCTTTACTCAGTCCCCATCTAGAATACTGCATCCAGTTCTGAGCACTACCATTCAGGAAGGATATTGACAAACTGGAGCGTGTCCAGAGGAGGGCGACCAAAATGGTGAAGGGTCTGGAAGCCATGCCCTGTGAGGAATGTCTTAGGGAGCTAGGTATGTTTAGTCTGCAGAAGAGAAGGTTAAGAGGGGATATGATAGCCATGTTTAAATATTTGAAGGGATGTCATGTTGAGGAGGGAGCAGGCTTGTTCTCTACCGCTCCTAAGACTAGGACAAGGAGCAATGCATTCAAGCTACAGGAAAGGAGATTCCACTCAAACCTCAGAAAGAACTTCACGACAGTCAGAGCTGTCCGGAAGCGGAATATGCTGCCTGGGCATGTGGTGGAATCTCCTTCTTTGGAGGTTTTTAAGCAGAGGCTGGATGGCCATCTGATGGGAGTGTTTTAGTGGTGTATTCTTGCCTGCCAGGGGGTTGGACTGGATGGTCCTTGCCCTCTCTTCCAGCTCTACCATTCTATGAAATCAGAAATAGGAGGCACTGAAGTGGGCTGCTGCTGCTGCTGCTGCTGGAGGAGGGGTGGCAGGGTAGAGAAGGGTTCTGCCTACTGCTTGGGGCCAGAAGGGGGGCTTCTGTGTCATACCTTTAATGTGGGTATTTATCTAATAATAGTTCTTAACTTCTGTTTTAGCCAGGGTTTTAACTGTATTTGAGCGAGGCCATTTCAGCACTACACTGTTATAGTGCTATTATTCCACTTTCAACCTCCTGTGGAATTCTGGGGTTTGTAGTTTTTTCCTGAGGCCAAAGAACTCTCCAGCTGAGAATTCTAAAGGCCCCTCCCTAAACTGCAAAGGCCACGGTTCCAGAGGATGTTGAAAGTAGAATAGCAGTACTATTAACAGCATAGGGTAGAAATGGCCTGCGAGTTTCACTGTGGAGGAAAGGCGGAACAGAAATACAGCGACTGATGAATTGCATTCTGTTTTAACCTGCATAGTGAACCGCCTTGGGTCCCTACTGAGAGAAAGGCGAGGTATATTTTTTTTTAAAAAAATGACTTGCTAAATTAAAAGGCATCTTCCCGAAACAAAGGAGCGGCGGGAGAACTGAGCCCTGAGAGGAGCCGGCCTCCTCCGCCGCCGCCTCGGCTTCCCTTCGCCCTTCTCGGCCGCTTGTCTCCATCCGTGTTTACAGATGGGTCCGATAGGGAGCGGGGGGCGGCCACCCTCCCTCCACTAATGGCATTCCCAGCCCCCTGGGCCGCCCAGGATGTTTTGACTGCGCCCGATCCCCCTGTTTGTTGTCGCTCCCGCCTCTCGCTGACATCCGATCGGGGCCTCTCTTCGCAGAGCGCCGGACCGGCGAGCCCCACCGGGCCTTCCTCCTGCCAGCTCCCCTCGGTCACTCCAGCACCCCACGCAGGGAGCAGAGGGCGGGCAGGTCATCTCCGAGGGACGACGACTCTCAGAATCCCCTGGGCAGCCCTGTCAGCCTCAAACACGGGGATGACTTCGTGTCCAAAGGTAGTTCGGACGTTCACACGAAGCGCCCTGTGCCAGAGAGAATCGGAACAGAGGGCCTCTCCTGTCAGCCTGGTGTAGGGGTTTCAGCGTTGGACAACGACCTTAGAGACCAGGGTCTGTTCCCCGCTCCTCCGTGGACACCCCCTGGGTGACCGTGGGTGCGTCACATACTCCTAGACCCAAAAAAACCCCCACGATAGGTTCGCCTTAGGATCGCCATAAGTCGGAAACGAAGGCTCACAACAGCAACAACCCTTGTCAGGCCCCTTATTTAAGCTGGATTGATCTGAGTGAATCTAAATAGACCTGGGAAGCAGGAATGAAAAACAGATGGTGCTGTAATGCCAGGAGTTCCTAGGAAATACTTCGGAATGAGGAAACGCTCACGTGGATCGCCAAAATAACATCGGTTTGTAGAGAAACAAAACTTGGGACTGTCAGAGGGGTTTTTTTCCTTGACTGGTGGAGATCTGAGTTAAAACTTCAAGTACTTGTACAAAAGTACTTGCAGCCCGTGTATGGGCGTGTATCAAAGGCCATTTCCGCCCTACACTGTTATAGCGCTATTATTCCACTTTCACCATCCTGTGGAATTCTGGGGTTTGTAGTTTACTGGGGCTAAAGAGCTCTCTGGCTGGGAATTCCAAAGGCCTCTCCCTAAACTGAAAACCCCAGGATTCCATAGGGTGTTGAAAGCGGAATAATAGCACTAGAACACCATAGGGAGGAAATGGCCAAACTCAGGATTAACTGAGTTTGGGGACAGGGTCAGACAGGGACTTGCCTCGCCCCGCTTCTCTCTGGCGGACCTTTGTGCCCTGAAGTTTGGCTCTGCCGGTTGCCGGCCATTCAGAATCAGCCTTCTCGAGTGCAGGGATCACTTCGGTCGGCAAAGGCGGTTCAGACAGGAGGGGACGCGTTAAACTCGAGGAATGAAAATGTGAACGGGAGAAATTTCTCTTTTATTTAGTTCAGCTTGTGAGGCAAGTGTAACTCTTTCCTCGACTGGGACGAAATAGAGTTAGATATAATGCAGTTGTGCCCTTCTGTTAACAATCATACCCGAAAGCTTTCTGGCAGACGGGGGCGGGGGAGGATGAGAGGAGACAGGATGTCGGCGTATACCACCGTTCACGATGGGAAGAAAAAGGACAGGCTGCATGGTTCACCTTCTTCTACCACTATAGTAGAATCAGAGATCATCTGGTGGGCAGACCACAGAAAATTCTTCACGAAGCGCCTAAAAATGTGAGGAGAGGCCCCACCCCGCCTCGGAATCCGGCCCAAGGCATCCTGTTCCCGCCAGTGGGCAACCAAATGCCTCTGGGAGCCCCCAAGCAGGACAGGAGGGCAACGGCGGGCCCCCCGCGCGTCCCCCCTCCGCCATAGGTACTGCGAGTCATCCTGCCTCTGATAAGGGAGGTACCGACCGTAGAAGTAGTGGGACGAGAGGCTGTGGGTAGCAAGCCCTCTCCTCCACCTGTTTGCCTAAAACCCAGAGACATATGGGGGATTGGCTTCGACGAGGTGCGGTGACGACCGTTCCTCTTGGGGGAATTTAAAAGGAGAGTGAGCCAATTCGTGGAGGATTCGACCGTCAGTGGCTGTGACAGCTCCTTGAGGTCAGGGGAACCTGGACGCGCGTTTGTGCGCCCTTTCAGGAAAATAGCTTCCTTTCTTCTGCCTTGAGGCCCCTCCTTAAACTGCAAACCCTAGGATTCCACAGGATGTTGAAAATGGAATAATAGCACTATAACAGTCTAGTGTGGAAATGGCCTCTCTCTCTGTATTGTATGCCCAGTGGCAATGTAAATGTAACCGAGGGTGGTTTGAGTGTCATCCTTTGGGAAAATCCTATGAAATCAGGAGGATCCGCTTTTGATGTCTTGGGATCGGACTTTTACTTTTTTCCACATAGCGCCCCTTTTCCGCTAGGATGAACGGTCCCCTCGCTTTGCTCCGGATGCGACTTGTCTCCCTTCTGGGTGTCTCTGAAGAGCTTGGTGGTGAGTGAGCGAGAGAGGGAGGGAGGGAGGGAGTCGGTGTGCGCGCAGGGATGCTTTCAAGTCGCCTATCCACTTACGGCGATTGGCCAGTTCCTTCCTCTGAAATATAGCCTACACAGCACCTGTTAGTCATTGGCAGTTTCCCATCCAAGTAGTAATCAGGGCTGACCCTACTTAGCTTCCGAGATCCGACGGGATCTGGTATCTTTAGGGCATTTAGGCCGTAGGGAGTCTCTTGTTGTACCTTCAAGTCGTTTCGGACTCAGGGCGACCCTCAGGTGAACCTTTCAGGGTTTTTTTCCTGGGGCTGAGAGTGTGTGACATGCCCAAGGTCACCCGGTGGGTTTCTGTGGCCGAAGGGGAATCGAACCCTGGTTTCCAGGGTCGCAGCCCAGAATTCAAACCACTATATCATGCTGGCTCTCAGGGAGTCTCAACGAGGAGTCATTTCCGAGCGCGCAGAAGACGAGGAAAGGGGCCGGAGGTGAGGATGTGTTCCCACAGGTCTGCTGATGGGACTCATCAGCGGGACCGGGCTGCCTTCCACGCCGGGTAGTACTTCGCTCTGGGGAGAGCTCATTGGTGCCGACCGGCGCCACCGGGGCTCCGCGGTTTCAGACGGTGCGTGCAGGTGGGGAGAAGGGAAGGAGCTGGCGGGGTGGGAGCCGGGGCTGGAGCGGGGGACAGCCTCCGATCGCAACGCCCACCTGAGCCAAAGGCGGGAGGCGTGGTCAGGTCTCGGCTCTCCTTGGCTCTGAGGCAGCCGTCGAGGGCTCCCCTCGTCCCCCTTGAAGCCCTTCTCCGAAGGAGTGCCTGCCTTTCCAGGGCCCCAAGCCTGTCTCCCTTCCCAGCCGGGGACGCTCGCTTGTTGCCCTCCGGGGTTCGGCTCAGTGGACGGGCCACGTCGGCGGGGCTCCAGAGCGAGGCGGCCGGGAGCCGACACCTCCCCAAACAGACGTGAAAACCCCCGCAGACGGCTGCACGCTGTCACCGCCTTAAGTTCAGTTCCCTCGTGGGACAGAGGCTTCCACGGAAGACCTGAAGCCACTTAAGCAGAGCGATCAGCCTCACTGAATGAATGTGTAGGACCGAACTGCACATTCCCAATTTGTTGTTGTTGTTTATCGTCCGAGACTCTGCTAACTCCGGAGCCCTATTTAACTGCGTATAAAGTTATTTCCGAGGAAATGAGATCGGAGCTCATGGGCTCAAGAGCTTTCAAGGACAGGAGCTTCATGAGGCACTATGGCTCAAAAGCGGCATGTAAGTATATTAAATAAATCAAATTAAATATACTGAGGAGTTTGAATAGTTAGCTAGAATACTAGGTGGGAAAGATTCTTTTCCTACAAAGCCGAGCGAACATGAACGTAGTGCATGTGCATCTATAGAGATACTGATCTGGAAGCATATGGATCCACAACGATATCGAAACACACTCTCTCAAATGAGAGGTACAGTTCAGCCAGCTAAACTCCTAAAGAGATGGCTTTAAAAAAATGCAGATTTGACATGATTTCTGAATCCCCCCCGCCGATTGTTACTCACACAAACACACACACATATGCATAAAGTAAAACATCACGAACAGGTTCACACATTTCCTGACGAATTCAAAGTGATGTTAAAATGCTGATCTGGGCTCTCAGTCCACGGAACTTTTTCTCCAGCTCTCCAAGAAAAGGGTCCTTTCCGCTATGAGCGTTGAATTCATAAAGCTGCCCTTCTTTGCCGACCTGACACCCTGAAGCCGGTTTAAAACAATGGCAGACTCATTTTCGATTGAAAGAAGGAAAGAAAGCATATAAAATACGCAAACATAAGCCACTCTCTTTAATTACAAAACACCCAGTTCCATTGGTATTTTTGTACAGAAAAAAAGAAAAAGAAGGGAACCACATACAGTACATCAAAACCAAGCGGCTAAACAAAGAATGGCGGGACCATTTAGTATCAAATCAACTACCAGTTTCATTCCAGGTCCCTCTATGGGGATCTGGCATGACAGTTGTCCCGGATCTCCTTGTCTCTGCTGGGAGTTTGACTAAAGAATGGACGAGCCTCTATCCCCACTTCCACACACGATTCTCTTGTAAAAAGAAAGCTCAGGCATGTCCAATTGCAACAAAACAAAAGAAACACAATAATTTATGGAATAACCTAGCAAAAAAGCAAACCCTGTTCAAAAAACCTGAGTGACCTAGCCGCAAACTCCACCAAGTCTCTCGGGATCTTTCTAAAGGAGCAGTGTGTGTCTCTGGGTGGAGTGAAAAGAACACGGATCAACCTGACTATCTCTTTGCACCACGTTTCTGTAACGGGGGGGGAGGAAAGAGGCGCGCCTGAGAGTGAACAAGAGACCCCGATCGCCCCCTTCTCTTTGGAAATTTGCTATGTGGCTACAGTTGAATAAGCCGCCATTGGGTGTACCTGCCGGGCCGTCTTACTTCGCTTAGGTTGGTGGGATCCATAGATTATTCTATAAAGCAGACCTGATCTGTGTGGTTTTAACCATGTTTAAATACAGACACGCACGCACAAGCTGGAAGAGAAACTGGCAGTTCAGGGAGAGGCCGCGCAGTCTGTCCTCCCGGGGCGTCCTTCCGGTCTGCTGAACAGAGGAAGGCCCGGAGGCGCCCTCGACGCCCCGGGCTGGGCGGCTGGGCGGCTGGGCCCGTCGGGTTCTCCCTCGGAACCTTGAGTGCCGGCCGATCCCTGTGGACAGCCTCTCTCCAGGAGGTCCTGGGAGGCGAAGGCTTGGGAGCCCACTCCCGGCAGAGGCCCCTCGCCCGAGCCACCCCGTCCACGACGTCCAGTGCTCGGCCTTCCTGCCGGACACCATCCCCTGGGAAAGGTGAGGGCCCTGGGGCCGGGGCAGACGGCTGGGGACTCCTACCAGGCTCGGATGCCATGCAAGGTGGAGAGGCCGCCGTTCCCTTGAGGGATGGACGCCTGCACGGTGTTCAAGTCCGCCACGCCGAAGTTCACGAAGTTGCCACCGGCCGTCGAGGGCTGCACGCTTTGGACGGCCGGGTAGCTGCAGCTGTAGCTGGCGGCGTTGCAGGCGGCGCCGCCGTAGTTGCTGTAGGCCGCCGCGGCCGGGTAGGCGTTGTAGCTGTAGGGGTTGAGGGTGACGGCGTTGTAGGGCGAGCTGTAGGGCGAGGACTCCCCCAGGCAGGGCTTCCCGTCCCGGACCAGGACGGGCACGGCGATCCGGCGCGGCGGAGGGGGAGGCGGGATGCCCACCATCTCCAGGCTTTGGTCCTGCCGCTGCCGTTTGCATTTGTAGCGCCGGTTCTGGAACCAGATCTTGACCTGCGTGGAGGTGAGCTTTAGCACGCTGGCCAGGTGGTCCCGCTCCGGCGCCGAGAGGTACTTCTGCTGCTTGAAGCGGCGCTCCAGCTCGTAGACCTGCGCCTGCGAGAAGAGGACGCGCGGCTTCCGACGCTTCCTCGGCCTCGGCCGCTCCGGGTCCGCGGCGCCGGCGGCGGCGGCGGCGGCATCCCGTTTCTCCTGCTCCAGGACTTTCTGGAGGGCGCACAGCTCTGCTGCGGGGAAGCAAACAGAAACAGAGGCCCAGCGGACCGTCAGAACTCAGCGCTCATTGAATCAGCCGGCCTCCTAGCCCTGTGGACTGGCGTTAAAGAGAGGCGAACCTTTGTAAGGTCTCACGAGGGATCCCAACCTTCCCAACAGCAGTTATTTCACTACATCTACGGCCCTGTTGATCAGTAATGGTTCGTTTGTGCCTCGCCTTTCCCCTAAAACGGTCCCCTTTCTTTGCCGTCTCCCTGGAGGGCGAGGCAGCCGAACAAAACACCCCTCTCCTATTGTATCCTCACGACAACCCTGTGAGGTAGATCAGGCTGGCATAGTGGACTTCAGGAAGGAGGGAGGATTTCAGCCGGGCTCTCTAGTTCTGTCCCTGCTGGTTCTTAGCAGCCCACTGGGTCCCATGGAACACACGGACACCTGCACACCTGCACACGGGAGTGTAAATGCTGTTTTTAGCCCTGACTAGAATAGATCCACTGAATCCCTAGGAGTTACCTACGTGTGGACTGGGCAATTGATGAATGGGTCAGCACTAGTGGGAACTAACCAACTGGATGTCAGCCGTGGTCTCTGGAACAAGAAAGAAGCCAACCGTTCTCGCCCCAAATCAACGGGTCTCGTTTGGACGAGTCACTAAAACTGATCCTCCCTCGACCTCAGTACTGAAGGTTTCAAAACAGATCTCTATGGGGTGCCGATCCCTCTGAGCGCTTTAAGTCCTACTTTCATTGCGCCGCCGTCCCCCAACCGCCCAGTTTTCCAAACTAGATGAGGAGTGAGTCCAACTCAGCTCGATGGGATTCGTTCCTCGAATAAATACTACCGGTACCCGCCTGTTGCAATCGAGATACTAGAGAGGAATCGATCCCATCAAACCAGCAGGACTATTTGCTATTTGCATTAATTAAAACACAGGAAGGATTACCCACCCCTTCTCCCCAAGGCCCTAGGAAACAGTCGTCTTTAAAATGAAAGTCCGACGTCTCCCATTCTGCAGCTCCAGTAACAAATCCATTAACACTCTTCCTTGTTTATATAATTTCGTTATCATTCGAAAATCGAAAATTTTCCCGTTCCCTGTCTTGTGTCTTTCGATCTCTACTCCCTAGAGATATTTACCACATACACCTCTACAGACAGCAAAGGCTAACGTAACAGATCAAAAAAGAACATTTGGACTGCAGGCGTAATCGCATTTATTTCAACGGGCGAGCTGAGGTACAGGCTTCCCTCCTTCCACTGAAACCCACGAGGGTCAAAATTAGAGAAGGCTGATTAGTAGAGAAGGTTCATTAGTTTGCTACACGCTTATGAAAGCTCGCCCACCCATGCCGATTCAAAAGAGAACCCGTGTTTACTCAGAAGTGACTTAGAAATACCTCCGGAATCTGAAAGACCGCGTCCTTCAAAAAAAACAACAACTACCGATCAAGTTTGTAGGGTGTATATAGGTTTACTTGTTTCCAAGCAAAGTTTCTAAACAATTCCTTCCAAAGAAACGTGTTTAGTCTTGACGGTCTTTTCTTGCAGAATAACGCGCGGTTATCGTTACCAGGTTGGTTTAGTTCAACAAGCCTCTTATACTGAAACTTCGTTGGTGTCTTTTCATCTTGAGTGAACGATGCATTCACTCAAGGGCTTGTTTTGTCGACGATCATACTGAACGATGTACATGCATTTGTTTTGATAAATCTCACTGTACATGAAGGTATACCTCAATTTTTCGAAGGACCAGCTCCCCTGAAATGGATAGATCTCTCTTCCATTTCATACCCTCGGTAAGGTAAAACTACAAGTTTACTATATGAGACAAATCCGGACACATTTAAAGACCCTTGAAGGCTCCGCTCTTGCGGAGATTTACTGTGGAGATTTCAAAGATGTAGTCGAGTTCATCTCTGCATCATAAAAAGAAGAAAGTGAGAGGGAGATAAAGAAAGGGGAAATAAAAAAGAGAGAGAGAGAGAGATGTGACAGCACCTTTAAGACTATGGTAACTGGTTTTTATTTCTCCTTGACCTTTGGTGGATACAAACACATTTAGGCCTTAACACCACTTGATACTGCATATGCTCGTGCTAAAATAAAAAGCAGTTAAGTCTTAAAGGAGCTGCCATTTTTTCCTTCTCCTCTTCCGTTCCTTTTTATTACTGGGCAGAAACTCCCCTGGAAATAGGTGGCATGAACATGCAAAGGGCCCGGGCGACCTGCTCATTCCGTGGGAGAACCTCGGCGCTCTTGTGAACGCAAGCCTTGTTCCTACACCGTTTCAAACGCTTCCCGCGGGGCTTAAAGGATGCCACCCTAAGCGACATAGGCTTTGGAGGGTATCACGTCTCCCGCGGACCTCTGAGCAAGCACTAGAGACAGAGACCAGCCCTAGAGGATTCCCGCTCATGCAAGTGTACTCACTGAGGTCGACTCCAATTTATGCTGAGCCTGTTATGAGACATCCTTGGCAGGACTTACTCGGGGGGGGGGGTCTGCCATTGCCTTCCTCTGAGCTGAGAGATGTCGCTTGCCCAAGGTCACCCAGTAGGTTTCCACGGCCAAACAGGGATTCGAATTGGTCTCCCTGAGTCCTAGTCCAGCACCTACACCACGACACTACACTGGCTCTACTCCTTCAGAAACCCAGAGAGATGGATGACTTTTTGACCATTTCCACACTAGACTGCTACAGTGCTATTGTTCCACTTGCAACATCCTATGGAATCACGGGGTTTGCCGTTTAGGGAGGAGCCGACCGGCCCCTTCCGAAACTGCAAACCTCAGGATTCCATAGGATGTTGCAAGTGGAATAATAGCACTATAACAGTCTAGTGTCTATTTCACCTTCCTCCCCCCGGGGGAAATTAAGGTAGAAGAAGAACGAGAAATATTCATTTTCACAATCCTTGGGAAGCCCTCCCCCCGGCTTGTTTCTAGGCCTGGCCTTTCGGTCTACTGTCCCCTGGTTTGGGGATGAAGTGACTGAGAGCAGCCTCCATTTGCGGGAAGTAGCCACACTACATAATTACAGCACTTTAATACCACTTTTAACGATTACAGGTTCCATCCTTACAGGTAATTTATAATTTCCTGTCAGATTTGGAATTCTTTGCCAGAGAGTTCTGACGGTGTACCGCAAGAAAGTGTATTAGAAAATTCTAAATACTTCATCAAATTATAAATCCCAGGATGGAGCATTGGCAGTTAAAACGGCCTCAGAGTGCTATAATTGTGGAGAAAGTCCTAGGTCACCAGGGAAGAACCTGCTCAGAGTACAAAACCCAACACTGGTTGACTGACTCTTCTCTCCCGGAAGACCTTTAAGTTGAAAACTTTCCCCCAACTCCCCAAACGGTAGGGATTTTTCTGTTCTCCGGGGAGGTTTGGACGGTGTTGATCAATTAACAACCTAGGAAGTGCTCCTAATTTTCGGTAACGTCTCCACCGAAAAATAGACAGCAACAACAACAACAACAAAAAAACTACGGGACAATCTTAGGCGTCCATGGCATTTTTCCAAGTAAGCGCGAATCGAAAGGCAGCCCCCTCCCCGGGGGACAAAAATCGGCTGGTAAACTATGTGCCTAGCGATGGCAACCTTGGAAGCATCAGTGAATCAGAATCTGTTTAAGGCAGCATGACTGCAGTTAATGAAATTATCATTCGTCGAAAGTTTAAGGAGTAAGAGACGTATTCCATGGAACATATATACTTTATGAGGCCGACTTGGTGTTATTTTGCTTATTGTTATCCTGCCTTCCCCATCGGAACCGGGACTTAAGACGGCTTTAGCTGGAAATCAAAGCGACTGACTTGAAAACAAATCTAGAGGGCAGGACCGAAGCACAGCCATCGTAGGCCTTCCTTCCGGGAAGGATGGGAGAAGGAATGAGATTGTGCTCCCCCGTGTATTTCTTCCGTTGCAAATAAGGAAGAAGGCCGGAGGCGCCTCGGGGAGGCTCATCGCCAATTTTGAAGTCCTGGTGTGCAGAAGGTTCCTACAGGCGTCTACGCAGACCTAAACTCCACCGAGATTAATGCGATTTACTTCTAGGTAAGCGGATGAAATTCATGGGGCCCCCATAAATTGAGAGGTGACTTGAAGGCACGGGTGCAGGATTATACAAAGAGCCTTAGGCTGCAATCTTGCACCCGTTTAGCTGAACTCGGAGAGATGTATTTCTGTGTAGACGCGAAAAGGCCTTATGAGGATTCCTTCTGCAGCCTGGGTCTACAAGCGGGGGCCCTGCAAGTGTTTTGTGTTTTTAAAGTGGAGCGTTCTCAGTATTGGCTGATTAACTTGGCCTATTTGCAGGGAGAAGGTAAATTATTTTTTCCATCCATTATCGCTGAAAGATCCTTAAATATCAAGCCTGCTATAAACACAAATGTGTACTTAGAAGTACCCTCCGTGTATTCGGGTTAGCTTGCTTTAAGTGTTCACAGAACAAGAGGGGAACAACATTTATTACTCCTGGCACGGGTCAACAGCAATAGCTTTCTTAATATTTCTCAGTGCTTTGAAGATTTCATACACTTCTGGCTGATAATGCCCAGGAGGCTTAACTACATAGGAGTTTCAGTTCTGCCAGAACAGTTGAGTCTTTGAAGATTTTTTTTTTGGGGGGGGGTGGCCGCTGGGAATCTAGTCCTCTACCCCCCACTTTGGAGAGTTCATGTCTATATATGTATGATAATGAGAGAGATGATCAATGAAAACACTAAAGTTAATTTTTAATGTTTCTAATACTGCAGTAACTTGAGTTTAAAAACAAGAAAACTTAACTAGGATGGTCTTTAATTTAAATGGTACATTTGGTGCAATTAAACAGGTTTCACTAGTATGATTGTTGACATGAATGGACACTATTGATATATTCTTGGGCTCGGAATAAGAGGACAAAAGGGAATGGATTTTTAGCTGCTGTAGTAACATGGAATGACCCCAAGTAGTTTCTGTAAATATTAGAAAAATAGTGGCTGGGAAATGTCGCGAACATCTTCCAGCGCCCCAGAAACGCTGCCACTGAAGGTGCTGGTAATGATGCTGAGACACGGAGGAACAAACCTGCAGGAACACCTGCGCGGGCAGCGTTCAAGGGGTTACCTGCCCCGGGGGCTCCCGCTGGAGCCTAGCCAAGAAGGTACAGCGATCACCCAAGCATGGCAAGACCCGCTGAGCCTATGTATTTTCTTGCGAGGGAGCCACATTTCTCCCTACGTTCGACGTGAAATCGACCATCCCAACCTGATCGCCCTAGTCCAACAGAAGCCCGGAGTGTGCCGGCGACCGGGAATGCTTTGATGGTTGGATTGGATGGCCCTTGTGGTCTCTTCCAACTCTATGGTTCTATGATCTAAGCGAGCAAACCGGAGCCCGGCTTCTCGGGGAAGTTCCTCCCTGGGGCTTTCATTGAACTCTGGACGTTTTTGCAAACCAGGCCACCGCCGCTGCCGCTGCCGCCCCCGTTTCTGTGTTCCACGACGCCCGCGGAGCCTTCCCACGGCCCCCACCTCCAAACCGGGCTGGCCCTCCCCCTTCCTCTGCCCCCCCCCCGCTCCAGCCGAGATCCTGCGAGGCTCCATCCCGACGACGCCCGTTTACCTTTCTTGTCCACTTTGGGCTCCTTGGCGGCGTCCATTTCCGCGTAATTTTTGGCAAAAAAGGCGCCGGGGAAAGCGCCGCCGCCGCCGCCGCCGCTCTTGGAAAGCGTCGCGACGGCCGCCTCTGCGCCCGGGAGCGGGGCTTCCTCGTCCGCGTAGCTCTCCTGCTTGAAGGCCGCCAGCATGCAGGACGAGGGCGACCCCAGAGCCGAGAGCTCCAGCGGAGCCAAGCCAGTGCCGGGCGGCGGCGGCGGCGGCGGCGGCTGCTGCTGCTGCTGCTCCAGACTCAAGATATCCTTGACGGAGAAAGGCGTCGTAGTGGTCGCGGGGCTGGGGAACATCGTGAGCGCCGCGGGGAGGAAGGCGGCGGCGGCGGCAAGGGCGGCAGCGAGCCGGCGCCCGGCCTCATGGAAGCGGGGAGGCTCCGGTGCCCCGGCTGTGCGCGGCGCGTCCCCGAAGGCGCAGAGCCGACCCAAACGCCGCGCCCGGCCTTGTAACGCGGGAGGCAGGTAGGGAGGCGGGGCCAAAGGGGAGCGGGAGGCGGGGCCGGGCGCCCCCCGGAACGGCGCGGGAGGGGCTTCCTACGGGGCCGAGCCGGGCGCCCCGGGGGCGCAACGCTCGGGCCCGCCTAATATAGTCAGAGCCGGACCCGGCGGCAAGGGAGGGAAGAAGGCGGCCGGGCCGTCGGTGCCGCCTCTCTGTGTCTCCGTCCCCGCTCCCGGCCCCCGAGCTCCGGCCGAGGGGCCCGGGCGCTGCGTCCAAGCGCTCTGCGCGCTGCCATCTATCACGCGGGCAGATGGAATAAACAAGCCGCGGGGAAAGCGTCGGGCCCAGGCGGCGACCTGAAGGCGGTGTCAAGAGGGCTGCGGGGAGGGGTGGGGGTTGGCTGGAATGGGGGGAATCGTCTCGTGTTGTTTTCTCTCCCCCACCCCGTCCCCGAAATCAGCTTGGGAAGAGGGAAAAGGGCGCAGGGAAGAAGGACAAGAGCTTGGCCGGGGAGCGGGAAGAGATCTCAGTCAGCTGAAGAGAGAATGTCCATGTCAGAGAATGTTATGTCATCTCCGTTTAAAAAAACAACAAAACAGTCAGGGAGGCCGGAGCAGATTAGAGCCGGCGTGGGACTGTGGCTTTGGAGACCGCGGTTCGAATTCCTCTCTGCTAAGCCATCTAGAAACCCACTGGGTGACCTTGGACAAGTCGCATTCTCTCGGCCTTAAAGGAAGGCAACAACAAGCTCTCTCTGAACACATCTTGCCAGGATAGGGTCCCCATAAATCCAAAGCTACTTGAAGGCACACAACAACGCCGAGTAGACCCTTGAATCATTGGGGCTTGCCTACATGTTGACTCACCGTCCCACAGTGGATTCAATGGGTCTACCTCTAGCCGGGGTTGACCACTCCGGTGGAGGCTTTTGATTATTCCACGAACTTTCCAAGGATTCCTCTTCTTTTGGCCGTTGATCCGGGTTCTGTCTTGGCGGAGGTGGGGCGATTTTCCAGGGAATTTCTACTTAGCCTGTTTGGAACTGGTCCGAAAAGGCGGCCTCGTAATAGCCCTCTTGCCTTTCACGGGAGGGACCGATCCTCCTCATTTCTGTTCCATCCCTCATCAAAGGTATGGTCACTTGGTCTATCCAATAGGCTGTTCCTTAAACACACACACGGAGTGCACACTTAGTACACTATACTTTTTGAACTACCCACGACAATGCCTCCCAGGTGTCCAGGTGGGGAGATGGTGTCTCTGTCCAGAGGAAGAGAAAGCAACGATTTGAAAGTCCTTCCTCGATGACCCCCTCCCCCGGACACACACTCTGGCCCAGCTTACGGTCTCTGGCTTTCTGCCATCGCAGGGCTCCTAAGGAGAAATAGTGGTAAAGAGGAGTAATTGAGATAATACGGAGAGGGGAGGAGGCAACCGCAGTCAGCAGCAAAACCCGGCATCCTCCAGTGGCCAGACCGGGCTGCCTTTGATATCATGCAGCAACGCAGGGTCACCAAAGGCAAGCAGTCCCAAGTTCCTAAAGAAGCCTGGCCGGGGGTCAAGTGTAGCCCTGGCCGACAGAGCCCGTGGATTTCTCCCGACCTCAGCCGGAGCCCGGGGTAACCGCCACAGGGAAGCCCTTCGGCGGCTTGAAACGCGAGCCACAGCCACCGCGGAGGAGGAGATCGTTAGTCGGAAGCCCACTCGGCTTGGAGGAAGGAGCCGGAGACTGGGTGGGAAGGAAGGAAGGAAGGAAGGAAGGAAGAGTATGAGAGAGAGACTTCTTCCAGCCCGCCCCCCTTGTTGCAGTGTGTTCAGGCAGAACAGCCAGAGGAGAAGGGGAGCTGTGGCGACCCCCGTGGGAAGGCAGAGAGGGAGAGCGGAGGTTTCTTCCGCGGGCGAGGCGGCCTCCGCCCTTTGGGCGCCCCCTTCCAAGGCCCGGCGGGGGTGGCGCAGCGGGCCAGTTGGTTGCTGGAGAAATGCGGCGCGGGGCCGAGCGGGACCTGGTAAGGCCAACGAAGCAAACCAAGGTCGCAGGATTTCTACGGCGGCATTTCAGCTGGGGAGGGGATTTCTTTTAAAGGTCCAAAAGCTCGTTTGGGGTAAATTCAATGGCCAAACAAAACAAAACATGACCCACAAGCGTATGAAAGAGCATTTCTTGCGCCTTAGAGAAAAGCAATGTGTAGCGAAATAATCCCAGGCCTTTGGGCTCCGAAAAATAATCACGTGTGAGCGGGAGCGGGTGGCTGCGCGGGCACGTGAACTCCCCGGCCTGCGTCTTTCTTTACAGCGGCGCCGCTGCTGCTGCTGCGTTTAAGGCACAAATTTGCGAGGAAGTGCCGTGCTGGACGTAAGGCTGAATGCTTGGTTCAGCTTGCAGGTGTTAGAAAATATTTGGTTTGAGGGAGGCCCTCCTTGCCTCCATACGCTTAATCCGGAGTTAGGGCTCCGGTAGTCTTAGTGTGCCCACTTGAGCTATGGGCCCTCGTAGACAAGCTGCGTTTTCCATGGAAACGTGAACCAGAGAGCAATCTTGATCCTGCGGATGAATATCTTCTCCTCGACCTTCATGCCCGCCACAGTGCAGTCATTTCGGCGGTGAGGGAGTCAAAGAAAAGATCTTCTGAAAAGTGTGAGCAGTGTCTTGTGGATTATGGATTGTCCGCACCGTCTCACGCTGTACCTGTTTAGTTCCCGCTGAGCGTAGAAAAGGTCTTCTTCCTTTAGAGAGATTTCCTTGTTACTAAAGCTGCGCGTTCCTAATGGACTTACTCGGGGACAAGTCCCATTGAGCTTAGTGGTACCGACATTGAGTTTAACTGGACTCATGGCCTTATTCATGAGTCTACTTGGGCTTGGAGTAGATGCTTGTTTACTCAAAATCGAGTCTCATTTCTTCCAAGGAGGCATCACGATTCGGAAGTCAGGCCGAAATACCCTCTACACGCACGCATAATATGTGCCTGGAGAGCCCAATGGGACCTACTTCCAAATGAGATGCTTTTCCTCAACTCGGACCCCTAAAAGTACACAAGAAGCTGCTGAAGGAATACCCTTCCCTAGTTCGTTGTTGGAACCAAAGTTCGAAACGAATCTCAGTGACTAAGCCGAAAAAGGCCCAAAACGAGGACAGATGAATCTGAGCCTCAAACCTACCCTCAGAAAGACCCTCCTAGTCTATCCCATCACTCCCTAATGGGGAAGCAGTTTATTTTGAGATAAGTGGTAATTACAGGAAGACTTCCCAGATCACAGTGACGTCAAAGGAAATGGAAGTATGAAGTCTACAACAAACCTACCCAGTGTGAAACACTGGCAGTTTTGTGTTCAGGCTGGTCCATGCCTTTCTGTGCCCACAGGAGGATCCTGTCCAAGTGAGGCACATCTTGCCAATAGCAGCCAAGATGGGTACAAAGGAATACGAAACTGGGGTTCTGCCTCCCTCGGCCAGTTTTGGGCTACCTGAAATGCACAAGTTTAGGAGCCTGTCCTTCACCAGCTGACATTCCCTTGGGCTGCATAAATTTTCACTCTTTATTCAGTTTTACCGACAGAGCTCTGTTGCAAATTTTCGCCTAAATAAGCAACTACAGCAACCAGCTTCAGCATCGTTAGTTCCACCCCCCCATGTCTATAATTTTAACTTACAAAATTCGGACTTTGGGGCCTAAATCGGAGCGGATGGTTAGGATGGAGTTCGTTAGTTCCTTCGCGCTCCCTTTAGGTGAGAGTTCCCCGCCTTTGGCTTTGAACGTCGTGCTCACAAGGCAGATCCCGGAATTCAGCACAATAAAAGGGAGACTTTTAACGAGCTGGGTATTTTAACGAGCCTTTGGGAAGCTTGGAGGGGACTGCGAAACAGCCAGAAGGTGGTGCTGGTGCTGGTGATGATGTTAATGACGATGACATCTATGCAATTAATAATTTTAATTAATTATTAATTATAATAATTGTCAATTATTTCGTGTGATGCATCCTACGCATCAACTCAATATTCTGTCTAATGATTTAGATTAATGTCTTGCAAAGAAATCTACCCTCGCTTCTCATCTCGCAGATAACAGCAGCAGCGGCAACCACCGCCACCGCCGAAGGGCCTTCCTCTGTAAACGTGCCGATCTCTTTGGCCGCCTACCTGCCAACCTGCCTTCTCCTGCGGACCAGGGGAGGGAGAGAGGCTGCCTGCCTGCAGAGCGCCTAGAGTGCTCGCGAGCAGGAATACTTGAGGGCTTATCGGAGACTAATTGCTTCCATTAGGCTTATGGCTTCGGACGTAAGGCTTCCTTAATGGCATCGCCTTTTACAACACGCACGCACACAGACACATTCCCTCCTCCAACCCGCCGCTTTTCTCTCTGTTGGATTTAATAGCCGTAGTAGCAGCCGATCGACGTTTTCTCCAGTCCTTTCTCGCTGTCCGCGCCTCCCTTACTGCTCCGCTGGGCTGTAGGTGCCCAGTGGCAAAAGCCCCCTTTCTCCTTCTCTGAGAGCATGGAATTCGCTTTATCTCTCAAGAAAATGGAAGCAGCAACATCCGACTCAATTAAGATTCTTACCCTAGGAGGGTTTTTTTTTTAAGGATGGCGTATCGGATCCCGACTTTGCGTTGACAGTTTGCGAGATTACAGTATACAGAGAGGCTCAAAATATCTATTTAAATGGTTGGGAGAACATGGGGAGGGGGCGAGGAGGAAATGAAGGGGCGCTAGAGCGGGTCTACTCCCCCCCCCGATAGTTCAATTCTTTTTGTCCAAGCGACGCTATTTAAAAAAAAAAAGTTACAGAGAGATTTTAAATAGTTTAGTTAGGTTTATTTTCTATCGCTTGGCACCAGTACCGTGTGTTAACCAGAGCAGACCTAACCTGGACTGATAAACTTAACAACATCACATTTCAAACCTAGCTTGGAAAAGTTACTTTTGGGGGCTTTAGCTCCCACACTGCACCAGCCATTGGCCATGCTGTCTGCCAAAGGATGACTGTTGTAAGCATTGTTTACATTCTTGGTTGACCCAAATGTACGTCAAAAAAATAGAATCAGTGAGTATTTTGAACAGGGCTGTGACCTGCAGTCCATTAAAATATTTGACTATGAACTTTCAAAAAATATTTTTAAAACTGATGACTAGCACCAAGCACTCTTCCCTTCTCTTGTGTGGAAGGGAATGCAAGAGAAAACACCTGGCCTTAACATCCTGAGGATACCTGCCCTCCTTTGATTTCGAAGCTGAACAGATTAAGATCTGTTCAAAATTAGAAGTGAACTTCTGGCAACCTTTGTTCATTCTCTCCGTGTGGCATTTTTTGGCATCCATGTGGCCTTCAGAAGGGGAGTAAAACAGTCCCTGGGTCTGCTAAGGTTGCCAGAAGTCACCAGAACTTAGGATCTTTTCTCTAGCCTGTCTGTTACTGCACAGCTATATATTTGCGTGCAGCTGTAGGTCCCAGCTTGTCTCTCTCCAGCCTCCAAGCTGCTGTTGGATTAACACTATACGGGGGCATTGTCTGTTCTTCTGTCCTCCATGGTCTTTTCTGTATCTGGTGTTTTCTATTGTGGTCTCCCTGGTCCCCTTCCATGCTTGGAGTCCAGGCAAATTTCTTCCTCAGGATCTGCTAAGGCAACATTTCAGAAGCAAGCAAGGTCGAACCGCAGGCATGCTGCAAAGGGATTACCCTACGCAGTTCCATAAACAGACTGGACATCCGTTAGTTCACCCAGCAATATCTGTGTCCCTTCCATTCAGGTATGGCTGAAGTCAGGATCTGCGCCTGGGTGAAACAAGCTTCTAGTATGGGTCACAAATGTGAAGTAGTTTTTATCAACTCATTTAATCAACAGTCGAGGAGAGGACAGTACTAGCCCTGCTCCCTCCATCTCAGTTTCCATCACTCTGCTGATTGATGGCTGAGTGAAGAGTCGGTAATGGAAAGTTTTTCCTATTTGTGAGCTGAGAACCCCAGGTTTTTAAAAGGGTTCTCAGTTGAGTGAAGAGTACCCATGTGGAGGGAGAGCTCTCCTGTAATGGTTTCATTCTGCCCTTGTGAGGAAAATGAAGTAACTGGAGATGGAGCAGGTGAGGAAAATGCACTCCTCCCTTTGTGTACTGACTGAACATATTTTGTAAAAGTGGCACTGGGACTACAGTGTGAACCCACATTGAGTGTAGTGCATGAACACTCTTTGTAGCATCACCCGAATGACTTGAATGGGCTGAGTTTTCATACCATCCAGTATCACTTCAGCCACATTGTCTACACTCTAGTTTGCAGTTGCCCTTTCATTTCAATAAGCTTAAGTGCACCTGTGTGGGTTTGCAATTTTCACTGGAGTCAACTCGCACACATAGGTCACTGCCTGTAAAGCAGGGCCAGCCCAAGACATTTTGCTGCCTAAAGCAAAGAGCCAAATGGTTCCCTCTTTTCAATACACAGAAGTCAACTGCTGGATGCTGCTGAATGCATAGGAATGCATTCTCAATTGCACCTGAGGACAGCAGTCTAGTTTCGGGGGCACACAATCCTTTTCTTTGTTTCTGAACATTTGCCACCTGAGGCCTGAATCCAGTTGGTTAGTCCCAATTAGTGTAGACCCGCTACACTACTGATCTTTTCTTCATCATAATTCCTCTTAACTAGGACCTGGCAGGGCTCCTCTCAGGTTCCTAGTCACTCATGGAGTGTACTTGATATTTGACAGGGTAGTCCATTTGACAGGGTAGTCCATTTTTTTTTAAAAACACTGTGGCCAAATTTAGCCTTCTTGGCTGCAGCAGCAAATCAGACCATTCCCAATCCTTTGTTAATATCCAGTCTGATGTAGAGCTCTGGGGAACTCAAAAACTTGCGCATTATCTTGAAACATTTTGGATGGTCCCTAAAAAAAATTACTTTACTGTGTAATCTGACTTTTTAAAATAACTCTTAGTCTCTTCCCTTTTGCTAGTTAACAGTGTTTAAGCTACAAGGCTATGGGTCCACTATCACCAGCCCTGACTGAAAACAAAATCTACCTCCCAACCTTTAGAGAAAAATCATGTATTTCTTTTCTTAAAAAAAAAAAAACCTCTTGGGACACTGGGATCAACTGGCTGGGAAATCTTATGTTTGCTTAGAAGTATAGTCATCCCATTTGCTAGGGTTAGGGGTGTAGGATCCCTGCAAAAGTGGAAAAATCACAAATATCAAAATGTGTATGTGTGTCTGTGGGAAGTGGGGGAGGCATGGTGTGGAAAACAGGCATCCAGGATCCAAAGCCAGGGATCCAGGGAAATGGAGTGGGTTGGCATAATGGCCCTATACGTCCTCTTGCCCATCTCCTTCCTTGGATGTGTGTGTGTGGGGCAATGGAAGAGGGTTTGTACAGTTGAGAAATTAGGTTACAGGCTGTCCTTAGCTGGCCAGGCAGCAGCTGGTGGTGGAGGAGGAGGAGGAGGATGACCAGAGGTAAATTTTTAAAGGACTGAGCTGCCAAGAGGGACGGTTCCCTCAGAAAGAGAAGCACCTAAAGGCACAAGAGTTGGAGAAACTCGCAAATAATCAAACCTGCGAAAGCAAAACCTGCAAATGTGGAGGGCGGGCTGTAATTTTTTTGTTTGTTTTAAATAGAAGCAACAGTTTGTTCCAAAGAAATAATTTACTGGAGTGAGAGTCACAGGTTAGAAACCTCAGCACTTTTTGATTAGCAGACACAATCATCCCCATCAGGTCTCCCTGTTGCTTTGAGCTCAGTCGTAAAGGTGCTACAAGGTCATTTTGCATAATGGTCTTTGAGTACTTGGTAAGGAGTGTGTTGGAATGAACTCTCTCAGCAAGAATATATCATTGTGTTAGCTATAATTTTTGTGATTTGGTCTTGAAAGAGAAATCAGTACGCAATAGCTTTACAAAAAGCCTGCTCCGGCTGAGTTGCAAAGAGCTAGAATTGGTTTGTTGACCTTATGGAGGCACCCAGCTGCCAGCATTTTCAGATTCCCTTAGGAGGCAGGGCTCTCAGGGCTACACAGAAGTATGCCTGTGAAGACACTAGAGGTATCCCGGGGTTTTCCTGGCAAAATTGGTTCAGAGGGGTTTTGTCTTTGCCTTTCCCTAAAGGAAAAGAGGGAGTGCAACTTGCCCAAGGTCGCAGAGATGGTTTCCCATGGCTGAACAGGGATTCGAACCCTGGTCTCTAGAGTAGGACCCAAAGTGCTATACCACGTTGGCACTCTTTCCTAGCTGAGCAAGCTTTTAAAAAATCCAGCCTACAACTTCACATGAAGTAAAAAGACGAAATTGTTTGACTTCTGCCGTTAGCCCTTTCCCAGGCTACAGGTGGTGTTAGTAACGGTCATGGAATTTGCCCCTGCGAACTTGATTTAAACACTAACTGGCAAGATGCATCTTCCCTGATGACTTCAGAATGACTTCCACCTATGTTCTAAAAGAAAAGCAGAATGAATCGTCTGGGTTTTGTTTTCCAGTAGATAGAAATATCAACATATTGTAATAAAGCTAAACCCTGTGGATAAGATGTAATCTAATATATAAAAGCCAAAGTTTGTCTGTTTGTCAATGTCAGGTGAAGACCTCCTATGACTGGTTGTCTAAGGGTTTGCAGTTTAGGGAAGAATTCTCAGCCAGAGAGCTGTTGGGCCTCAGTCAACTGTGTCTGTCTTGAATAGGCTGGTTGCTGTGGAGATGAGGCCTAGCAGCAAGGAGGAGGGCAGTGTATTGCCTCAGGAACCCAACCTGTGTATGTTAGTAACTCCGAACACAGATTGGATTGGGGAATATGAGGAAAAGTTACAGGTACTGGGCAAGACAGTTTGGAGAATTAAAGACACAGGACCTCAAATCTTTCTACCAAGTATTACCTATGAGAAAATAAAATCCCCGGCAATGCTGGGTATATAGGCTAGTATAAAATATTTTTAATGTTCAAATATGCAGAGAATCTAAATAAGCTTCAATAAATTTACCCAGTTGACTCTGCAAAAAATAAAATGAAAAAGAAAATGAAAAAAAGAAAAGCCTGCCATGGGCCAAGCAGGGCACAGTGCTGGCGCGCCATAGGAAACAGCGGAGGAGGAAGAAAGGAGCGAGGTTACAACAGCAGCAACCGGAGGAGAGGGAAGAGCCAAGGCGCAGCAATAAATCGCGCGCTTCTCCGGTGGTGCCGAAATTGCGGGCAGAGATGCCCCCCGGGGTGCGCAGCCCCGGCCCCTCCACGTGCCGGCGGCGGCGGCGGAGGGTGCCCGCCCTCCCTGGAGCCCCGCAGGCGGGCGGGAGCGCGCCTCGAAAGCGCGCCTCCAAAGCGCTATCGACGGCCGGCGTCGCCGCCGGGGCTCCCCCGCCGGGGCTCGCGGGCGGGGGCCGGGCACCGGTGATTAATCGGCGGCCCGCGCGGGCCCGGCGGCCCCCTCGCCCCTCGCCTTCCGCTTAATGCAGCCGGGAGCCAAAGAGCGTCGTCCGGGCCTTTATCTCCCAGCGGGGTCTCCCTGCGAAGACTCCAAATGGGCGCTCTCGCCTCGCCCTGTTTACAGCCCCCTTCGGCGGACGCCCCCCTGATGAATGGACATTAGCACTTTTTCGCACCACTCTGTCAACAAAGAGAGCTGCAGGGCCGCAATAATGGCGGGAAAAGCAAACACTCGCCCGGCCAGATTGGGCGCGTCTGCTCTGTGTCCGCCTGATGGATGAGCCCAGCCTGACAGGCCGCGGCTCGGGGGCTTCCCGGCCCAGGCCAGCGCCGGCAGCCGCCTGGCAGCAGCGCGGCCCGAACACGCCGGCGGGGGCGAAAATTCACCGCGGAGGAGGCCTCGCTCCGCCTCCGGGCCCGCCAAGGCCTCTCCCGCGCCAGGCCGTCCCGGTGCTCCGATGCGCCCCCCGGCCTCCCGTGGAATCCTGGGGTCCGCAGCCTAGGGAGGGGCCATTTAGGACCCTCAGCCAGAGAGCTCTTGGGCCCCAGGATCCCAGGGGGATTGAAAGCGGAATAGTCGCGCCATAGCAGTCCAGCGCGGAAGCGGCCGCGCGCGCCACGGGGTTGCCCCTGCTCTCCTGGGCCAGGGCTGCTTTGCCTTTTGCAGTGGCCGGGAAAGCCTCGTTCTCTCCCCCCGCCCCCGCCCCCGCCCCTGTTCCGTCTCCCCGGCGAGAGAAACTTACCCTGCTCGGTTTCTTCCTGCCGTGGGGCGCTTCCGAAAGTAACCGTCGAAGGGGACGGAAGCTGAAAGTTTTGGAAACACTCGCTCGGGTTGCAGGGCACCCGAAAGTCTCGGGGAAGGGGCCGAAAGGTGAGCTGTGCCGTAAGGGGCACGTGGGGGGTAATACCGGGAATGGGAATAGTTTCACAACGGAGCCGGGAGAGGAGGTGAGAGGATTATACCTGAGAAGAGAGGAACGAGATACAGGTTGATGAAGTAGACGCGATCTTGGGTGTCAGCTACTTCTGAAATGGACAACTAGGTACCGGAGGGAGAAATAACCTATTTCAGCAAACCTTTTATTCAAAACAAACAATATCTACATGTGAAATGAAACAAGCAGGTCCAGTAAGCCTTTCATAACTAAAAAAAAAAAAAAAAAGACATTATGAATCTTCTGGAGACCACTCAAAACTTCTTCCAAAATGTGCCAAGGGATGATCCTCTCCTTCCCTCCCTCCCTCCCTCCCTCTCTCTCTCTTTCTTTCCCTACCCTCTACTTTTCTTAAATTTCCATTTGTGTGGCCAAACACGATTTGGGGGGTAGCCGCTGAGGCAGGCTTCCCCTTTCCCCCTTTGCCTCTGTTTTGCTATTCATGCATGCTTCTGGAAACAGCTGCTCTTTATCTTGCCAGGGGGACAGGGCTGCAGTAGGATGGACTACAGCAGAATCCCACTTTATTGCATTGTTTATTGCAGATGCTCCGTTGCAATACCGAAAGTGTGTGTTTCACCAACCCTCCCAATTCTGATGCTGCTGAAAAACTTTGAGGTAGAAAGAGGATAAGGGGGGAAAGAGGGCTGGACAGGCGTAAAAAGACTGTAAAAAAGAGTTTCTTTGTTAGAAGGTTTGTTAACTGATGGCATCCTGCCCTCTGACAACTGCATATGGGAACACTATGGGGCAGTTTCAAGTGCAGGGGGGCATTAATGGTGATGCAGAAGATGGGAACTAAATCTGTATTAGATTATGTCTTTATTCCAGTTGTCTGGAAGTGGGGCTCATGAAGGGGGAAAGACCAGGTCTTTAGATGCAATCTTCCTAGAGGGGGATGGATAAAACTATACACATATCCAGGAGAGAGAAATCTGTTCAGTTACTATTTTTGATGTAAACAGCACTGCCTGAAGTCCTACAAGCAGTCCTACTAAAAGAAGTTGGTCAGCTGCTGAAGAGAAAATGTGGTCTTGGGCCTCTTGTTGTATATGATTTATGGTGAGAGAATATTGTTATGTGGAATACAACATGGGAAAAGATAATTTTGAAGTTAAATTTACGTTTAATTTTTACAGATTTTGCATTCATTTTACAGATTGTTTCATAGTGCAGCAGAAAGAAATGATTCTCTCAATACTTGTTTTGACACTAGTTTGTACTGTTGGAATATCTGGGAAATCACAAAGGTCCCTGTGACACCGTGAAACTAAGGCCATTTCCACCCTAGACTGTTATGGTCCTGTTATTCCACTTTCAACATCCTACGGAATCCTGAGGTTTGCAGTTTAGGGAGGGGCCTCAACATTCCATAGGATGTTGAAAGTGGAATAGTAGAACTGTAACAGTCTAGTGCGGAAATGGCCTCATACATTTATTATGTCATGGACTTTCATGAGCCCACCTTATCAGATGCATCACAGGTACATAAAAATTCACTGCGAAAGTATGTGACATCAGTTGGTTAAAACTCATTTTGTTTCAAAATTCATTCATTGCTTGATGCAGACTGAAAATTCAAATGTTCCCCCAAGAGCTGAAAACCAAGTTTTTGCAAGAAAGTACAAATTCTTTCACAACATAAAGCTCAAGTTTCAGGCAAATGAATTAATTTCAGAGAGTTGGCATACTACAGTGGTTTGAGTGTTGGAGTAGGAGACCAACAGGGCAAGTCACACTCTTTCAGCCTCAGAGGAAGGCAAAGGCCAACCTCTGTGAACAGATTTTGCCAAAAAAAACTTAGTGATGTGTTAGAGTCATTACTTGAAAGTGCATAACAACAACAAAGGCTACAAAGCTGAACCCATGAACTGCTTTGATTAACCCAGGAAATGATGTTTAGTTCACTGATTGTTTTAATTCACTTTTTAAAAAACGTGGGTGGTGACCACCGTCTGAAAAATATTTTATTTCTGTCAAGTAGAAGAGAATATACCTTCTACCATGCCTGCGAGGGTACGCACACATTATTCAGTACGAGCTTCCTGCATCAGAGATATTCTTTTATTTCTTTGAAAATCTATGTAAATCTAACTGATTGATGAATAAAGTAACATTCGTGATTTTTTTAAAAATTAGATTGCAGCCCTAGTTTCGGCTCAGAGATCGGCAAATGTAGACAACGTATACAGCTCAGCCCTAAACATCTTTACCCCAAAGTAGGTTCCGTTGAATTCAGAGAGGCTAACTTGGATTGAGTGTGAATAGGATTGCAGTTTTAGATACACTGTTGAAAATATTTTACATTTTTTTTGAAAGTGCGTTGGGGAGGGGGAAAGGTTATAGACGCATCTTATTTTTAGAAAGTTAATTTAATTCCCCGTGGGGAAAAATTGCGAGCTCTGTTCTGGGACTGCTTGCAATCTGCTCCAGGCCTCTGTTTATAAACACTGCCTTTCTGATACCTTGGCACTAATTGAACGGCAGCACTTCAAGTGTTGTGGGTGTATTAAGAGCTAGGATTCCAGCAACAGGCTATTAGCAGTTCCTTGAGTAAATCTTTGCAGATTTTCTCCTACTTCCTCCATCTCCCCCCCGGCTTCTTGACTGCAGAAGCTACTGGAGAAAATGGTTTTGTTGACATTTCTGCTGGCTTCTTAACACTTCAGGGGACATTAGGCGCCAGTTCAAATTCACTGGGTGCGCCTCCTGCGCCGTACCTGCTCACTGTTTACAGACAGTTTATATCTGTCAAAATGCACTGGCAAATATTTTGCACAGAGGAGCGCATCTACGTGGACTGGAGAGAGGTGAGTTCACAGCATATAGCGTGGTAGGAGAATCCGAAACTATTCGAAATTGCAGGGCTATCTGGAATCCTTCTCAGAGATCTTTCCTAACCTTCTCTCTTAATTCTGAAGCATTTTGGAGACTCTGAGGTTCCCCATGAAAAGCAAAGACTAAACAGAACGAAAGAAGACAACAGACTTTTCTGTTGATAAAGAAAATTTTTATTCACGACTTTGGTAAACCATCCGAAAATCAGATGAGAACGTGGCTTCAACATAAGTATGAAATATGGCACTGTTATAACGTAGGAAGACTAAATCGTGCTCGGGTACACTTCATGGATGGGTGGGAATTCTGAAATGGCGGTGTCTGTGGGTTGCCCCCCCCCTCGCCGTTTTTCTTGACAGAATTCTTGTTGCCTAGGTTCAAGCAGAAATTCAGCAGAAGAAACCTACGACGTTTCTTGGCCCTAGAGGAGGACAACTCCTCTTCTTCACTTTCTGCTTGGCCGCGTCTGTAAAAGAGGAGGGCGGGCGTCTGTTGGCAGTCCTGGGGTCTACCGGAAAATAATAAATAGGAGGACATGCACAGTTTTGGGTGCACTTGGTTGTTGTTGGAAAATACACTGAAACCGAGACTTCGAATTCTAAAGGCCCTTGCATTGCAAAGACACCGAATCGCCAAATGTCTGAACCCGGAATACTATACTATTTTTTAAAGTTAAGATAACACCGTTACAAGGCGATGACACAGAGGGCGGTCGTTCTCGAAACTAGTCCTTTGGTAAATGCTTGGATCTGATGGGTGTCCTTAACAGCATCATTGTCGTGATTCTCGAGTTTAAAAAAAAAGTATTCAAGGTAACTTACAAAAAATCAGTATAATGGAAAGGAAGATAAGAGCTAGCCTTAAAAATATAAGGAACAAAGGTATGTTTATCCAGTATTTTTCTAACGAATAACAGTAAAAACGATACAACTCCAATAACAGATATTGCTCACAGGACCAGATAGCACCAGGTGACCCTATTCCGAAAGGAACTGCGCTGGCCATCACTGCACTTCCGGGCTCAATTCGAGGGGCGGGTGGTAACATTTGGAGCCCTAAAGAGGGGGGCTCAGGGCTTCCCTACTTGAGGGAAGGCATCTCTCGCGGCCACCTCCCGACCTTTGCGTCCCACCAACGTGGGGGAGAAGGCCTTCGCTGGGATGGCCTCCTGGCCAGCCCTATCTGGCCAGCCACTGCAATAGATACAACACCGTTGCTGTTTGTGCGCCTTCAACGCCCTCCCAGCGCTGCCTTCATTCGGTGGCAGCTTGAAAGGAGGCTTCCTAGCAGAGCCCTCGAGGTCTGACGATTTTTGTCAAGCTCCCTTACAAGTGCATGGTTTAATTGCTGAGTCTGGTTTTACACTGTTTGTAATACTCTTCGATGTTTCATATTTAAAGGGTTTTAAATAGGTTTTATCTGGACTCCGCTTTGAGATCTTGTGATATGTAAGTATTCTAACAAATAAATATTAAAATAAATCGTTATCACCACCGCGCCATTTACAACCCGAGGTATATGAACTAAAGCAGCTTATCGCCCTATCCTGATCACGAGAAAGATAGATTGATGAACTGGGACTTATTTCGAAGTGAAGGGTGGGAGTGCGCGAGAGAAGGAGGGAGGGAGAGACGGAGAAAGGATAAAGCGAGATTTTTAAAAATTGCTTAAATCAAAGTAAGTTTGCTTATCTGGGTCGGAAGAATCACCTTTAACATGAAGTCTTCAGCATTAAAGGACAATCGAGTTAACTTCTGCTTAGATCAGAGGTTCAGGGCTGACATTTGTAGTCAAGTTCCTTCTGGAATCATGAAAATAAAATACCTAAGATAAATTGTTTGATGTTCTACTTAACTTGAATAGATGGTTAAAGCCAATTGCTAACCCTCATTAGAGCAGGCCAATGAATCAGTGGAGCTCATGCAAGTGTTGACTAACCAAGTTCCTGTTGAGTCGATGGGCTGACTCTAGTTCGGCCTAGCAATGGTACTTAAGGAATACATTTCACCGCGAACAACGGCCGGTCCTTCGAGGGAAGGGTGGGGAGCGCAACAAAATCAAACCTGTTCAGTGCTGTGTCTGAGAGCTGGCGTAGGGTAGCAGCTTGAGCATTAGTCTAAGACTTCATGAGGCCAGATTTCAAATCTCTGCTCGTTCATGGAAACCCACTGGGTGACCTGGGACAAGTCGCACTTTCACAGCCTCGGAGAAAGGCAATGACAAGCCCCCTCTGAACAAATCTTGTCAAAATTCTAGGATAGAGATAACTTAAATTTACTCTAAGACGGAAACGACTTGAAGGCACACAACAATAACGGTGTTGTATCTAGTCTAGTGGCTGTCCAGATAGAGCAGGGCTGTACCTATTGTATCCGGGGCTGCAGAGACAAAGAAAGCCCACTCCCACAAATTAACGTGGAGTGAATGCCATAAAGGCACCAGATCCAGTCTGATCTTGAAAGCTAAGTAGGGTCATCCTTAGCTAATACTTAGATAAGGCACTGCCAATGAATACCAGGTGCTGGAGGCTGTATTTCAGAGGAAAGAACTGGCAAAACCACCTCTGAGTCTTCCTTGCCTAAAGAAAACTCTATGAAATTCATGGGGTCGCTATAAGTCACAGCAAACTTGAAAGCAGGCACGCACACAGGCATACCTTACCCTCATTGGGCAGACCGCCTATGAAAGAGCAACCTGAAGTTCCCACAATTTTGTTTTTTTAAGAGGATCTCGCTGTCTTTCTGCCAAGCCAATGTGGAATGCGGGTTGTCCCTGCGCAGCACATATTTCGGGAGATTTCGCTGAGAAAATCAGAAGAGGCATTTCGCTACGGCGATCAGAATGTCAGGGCATTTACTGTCTGCCACTCGCACACTATGGTTCCCGGAGGAAATCTAGATTTTTTAATTTTAATTTGTTTAATTTTAATCTTTTTTTGTTTTGCCTTGCCTGCTTTCTGTCAGGGGACAACGAGAAACCTTTATCAGGATCTTTCCCCCTCCCTCTCCTCCGGTAAGGGCAGGTTGCATCCAGAGAAGTCAGTATCGTCCCACTATCATATGTGGTGAAGAGAAACATCCACTGATTTTTAATTTTTTTTTAAAATTGCTTGATTGATTACGGCTTGAGAATGTGCAGACCGGCAGGAGGTGTAGGGAAAGAAATGGACATGCCTGACAGAAACCCAATCCGTAGGGAAACGGTTGCGGCGGGGAGATGGAAGGAAGGGTGAAAACGACAAAGCAAAGCAGATTCATTCTTCCTACCCTCCCTCCTCTCTTTCTTGTTCTCTCTCTTTCTCACACGCAGAGGGGTTCTCTCCAGAATCTGCGGAATCTATCTAAGATGCCAGAAAGGGACGAAGAAGGGCCATTAGTTTCGAACCCCTCTCCCTCCCTCCCTCCCTCCCCGCCGCGGCCTCGCTAAAAATGACTTCCCACCGCGGCAGATAAAGACGGCGATAGGGTGTCTTAAATAGCCGTCCCGCTCCCCTCTCCCGGCCTTATCAGGGGGGCGAGAGTGCCGCCGGGCAGGGCCGGGCCCTGTTATCTCTCCTCTTGGCTGCAGTCCCCAAGCGCCGCCTTGTCAGGGGAGACGCCACCCGCATTAGGACCCAGACTGGACTCCTTCCGTCCTCAGTCACTCACCAAATCGTGTCCCCCCCTGCCCCCCGCGGTTGCAATTCCCCGGAGCCCGCCGCCGCCGACCGCAGCTCTTTCCCAGGAGTCTTAGGCCGGCTCCGGCGCTCCGAGGAGGGAAGGGAAGGGAAGGGGGCTGGCGATGAGAGGGGCCGGGTGGAGGCAGCCGAGGTCTCCCCCGCCCGCCCGTCCGCCCTCCCGTGTGCGCGAAGGAGGGAGCTCCGGGGTACTTTGGTGTCTACCATCTTCCTCTCTCCTGTGTTGAATCCGCTGGGAAAAGCGGGCCTCTACGCCGCGAGAGGGGCCGGGGGATCGAAAGCGGGGTCTCTCAGGCAGACGGGGGGGGCTTCGTTAGAGGGAAGGCAACAGGAACGCAGGAGGCGCGCCCGGGAGGAACGCGCTGAGATCCGGTGGCACAGGGGTCGCTCGCCGGCGCGCCTGCTAAAAGCGAAACGCGCAGCCCGGGGCTGGAGTCTCAGAGGTCCCCGTGGGAGCACAGGCGTCCCCGCAACTCTGGGCGAGCTTTCCTGTTGCCCTGGTTGACCCGCGGGGCGAGAGAAGTTTCCCCTAACAGTGGCTGAACACAGGGAAACTATCTGAACTCCACGGACGAAGCAAAGTCCCGCCTTGTCACCTATGGGCGCCGTTTCCCTATAAATCGGCACCGTTGTGCGTGTGCCTATGTGTGTGCCTGTCGACATACAGCGACCCCACGAATCCCACTGGGTTTTTTTAAGCAACGAATACTCAGAGGTGGTTTTGCCAGGCCCTTCCTCTGAAACAGAGCCTACGGCGCCTATTTGTTAGCCGTCTCCCATCCAGGTACTAACCAGGGCTGATCCTCCTTCGCTTCCAAGATCAAATAGGATATGGCGCCTTTAGGGTATTTAAGTCCTCTGTTAGTCATCCTTATTTATATCTCTTTTTCCCAAATTGGGTGTCAAAGCGGGCTGCAAATTCAGATGTAGCAAAAAACATACAAAAAGTCAACATTAAAATCGAATTAAACCGTTAACAATATTGAAACAATTGAAAACTACATACTTAAAAGGAATATAAAGCAGCTAAAAACAGTACGAATTAAAATAGTGCAGCAACTTCTTAATGAAGAGGTTGATTAAAAATCTCCGAAGGGACGTTTCACCGCTTGAACGGGACCGCCTGCTCCGCAGTGCTGAGCGACGGTGGCTGAAGCGCGGCGTCCGTGGTTCTGCTTTCCTCCGAAACTACTACTAGTAGTAACTAGTTTTTACTAGCTGTTATAATTATTATTACTATTCTAAACTTTTATGCTTAAATTCTTCCAGCACAGAGGATATTTACGGGCTATTGAAAACAAAGGTTTAATTAATTAAACCTTTACGTTTAGAGTATTCCAGCACGGGGGATATTCACGGGATATCGAAAACAAAAGCGTGGATGCTATAACGTTTAGAAGACTTCTGCAAATCTAAATAGCGACGTTCTCATTTCACGCTTTCCTTTCGATGTAAGCTAAAGTAAGGTGCACTGAGGAATGTTGTGGTCAATAGGCTTGGCTTCCTCCGACCGCCACCAGTTAAGACACTCCGACACGGGGAAGTCCGTCTGGCCTAAATCAAAGGGGCACGAAAGAGAATCGAGATAGTAGTGGAGGAAGCAGACCTTCCGCCGCCCTGTCTCTTGAAAGATGGAGAGGTTTGGGAGAGGGTCGCATCTTAGTGTGGTTCCCAGAGTGGATGCCGCCGATCCTCACGCCCTTGCTTTCAATGGAGGCCGTATCTAAATGGACACCCTAGTCCCCATTCTGGCGCAACTGGCTCTGCTTAAATACTTTTCCTTTTTAAGTCTAATTCAAGGACAGGCCAGGGTTTTTCAAGCCTTCCAGAGATCATCTGGTGGCGTTATAACCTACAGTTTTATTTATTGGGGGAGGGGAGATTAAAGCTGTCTCCCAGATTCAAAACCTCACGGGTGTTCCCACGCCTTTCCAGCAAACCCAGCAGGACTTCGTTCCCGATAAATGGCTCTTCCAACAAAGGCCAGATCAAGGCTTCTTCTACTGAATTCAAGAGTAAAGCAGCGTCGAGGGGGTCACTGCCCGACTGGTACAAACCCGTCGATCTGATGTAGGGATGCCTGATTTGACGTTAAGATATTTCTCCTTTAATTCGTTTTTGTAACTCCCTCCCCCCAGCATGCGATGCTTTCGCCTTGTAAGACACCCCTGGCGTTGATACAAAACGAAATCTCGCCTCAGATTCAGGAACGAATAATTTCTATTGAATTCTCTGCTGTTGCCGAATTCCTAATTCCGATCTTCCACGATTGACTCTTGATGCCAGAGACAAAACGCCTTCCTCCCTTCATTTTCGGGAAGAAAATCAATATGGAAGGGAGGAAATTAAATCAGAAGTTTGCTGGGAGCGGGCGAAATGAAGGCATTGTGGCTCCCCCCGAGAGTTTTGCCCTCCCTATGAGTTTTCCCCTTCAGTCTCCAGTACCTTAAAACTTCAGGGATGCACTGAGAAATAGTTTAGGCACCCAAAGGAAAGGGGCAGGCAAAATGACCAAGGGAATGTGGACATCAGCAAGTAGGAGAATTTTCAGTGGCTCGCTCACTGCAGTGCTAGAAATTTGAGGGCTTAAATGAAATTCGATTGTGTGCGCGCGCGCGCGCGCGCTTTCAAGTCGCCTGTCGACTCACGGGGACCCATAGGGCTTTCTAAGGGATATTCAGAAGTGGTTTTGTTTTGCCAGTCCCTTCCTCTGAAATACAGTTTACAGCACCTGGTATTCATTAGTGGCCTCCCATCTGAGTACTAACCCGAGCTAACCCTGTTTAGCTTCTAAGATCCGAGGGAATCTGCTGCCTTAGGATATTAGGGTAGTAATAAAACTTAACTGAGGGGGTAGAATTCTTATTGGGGGCAGTGCTCCCATTTGGATACTTTTCAGTATCTCACTCTTTATAATGCGAGAAATGCCCCCTCCTACCTACACCCCCAAAATAAATATGAGGAACCCCCCCCTCCGAAATTCTGCGATGTTTCTCCTTTAGGGAGAGGAAGGGAGGACTCCGGATAAGGCAGCGCCCTTCTCTTTATTCCAAGAGCCCAAATGGCAGGGAAGCGAGGCGTGGAAGGCGGGCGCAACTTGTTTGCGTTCCGATTTATCGCTGGGCAACCTTAACAGATCCAGGCTGTTTCCAGGTTGTCCCCCGCTCCTTCAAAGCAGCCTGGCAGTGGGCAGGGAAAGAGAGAGCAGGTGGCGGCACACTGTACTCCAGGCCAACTGAAAGCCGTTTCGGAGGAAAGAGAGTTGCCCGTGACTTCCCTGGAAGGAAGATGAACGAGAAATAACTACTTTCCTCCGAAAACCCAACTCCCTATTGGACCTTAAGGGTACCAAAAACAATAGGATGTTTTGGTATCTTCGCGCCCGAATGCCACTGGGATCGTAGAAACTGACTGCCCACGTTAACTCGGAAATAAATCCCGTTGAACTCAGCTAATTTTGTTATCCCCAAATAAAGACAAGATCCTTCTCTTCAATCCAGGTGGATCAAAGCAGACATGGAGGAACGGGAAGAGGGGGGCAGAGAGAAGCCACAGGGGAAAGAAAGGGGAGAAACGGTAACACCGAATCACCCCTTCTCGGTACAGAAGTCGCTACAGAGAAAGGAGGGAATTTCGCAGCTTTGGATCTTGTCATCATAAGGGCATTTTTTAAAATAGCTGAGTGAATTTTTAAAGCGTTGCAAATATTTAAATTCGCTCTTCCTCCTTGGCACCGACATCACCTGCCTACACGGCTTGGTGGCTTCTGGGGAACTCAGGGATCCCGGCTCAAGCGCACCCGATTAGAGCGGCGCTTCGGAGTGAGTAGCGCCGGCCCCCCGCCTTCTGGACGCTCTGGGGGGGGAGCTCCCCCCTGCCACAAAAGCCGTGCCTTCGGGAAAAGTGTGGCTCCCAACTCTCCTCTCTTCCTACAGAGGAGGGAGAGACGATGGCTAAGCCATACACACGGACTGCCTCCCTCAGCCCTTACCATTTCCAACACACGTGTCTGCGTTAGGGGTGGGTGAAAACGAGAAACCGGCCAGGCAAAGGCCCGAATCCCGTTGCTAGCCCGAGCTAGATTAGGCACACCCAACGATCTGTCGAAGGGCAAGTTAACACTTGTGAAAATCCCCTGGATTCCCTGGGTCTGCTCTTGTTGATTGGTCTGAATTCAAGGTGCTGGTGATGCCATTTAAAACCGTAAACGGCCTGGGACCTCCATACTTCAAGAGACCGGCTCTCTCTTTCTATTTCTGCCCGAGAATCGGGGACTATTGGGGGGGTCCTCTTCTTTGTCCCACCAAATTGTAGAGGGATTTGGGAGAGGGCCTTCTGTGTTTTGGCGCCCTAGTTGTGGCATACCCTGAATTGCACCAACGTTGGGATTATTTGGGCGCCAAGTCAAAACCTGGCTTTTTATTAAACCCTTGGGGCCTAATTGAGTTTATCCAGGCTGTGTATGTGCTATGCTTGCGCTATTTTAAATAGTTTAAATCCGGTTTTAAATCATCTTCTTTTTAATTGTTAAATGATTTTAATATACATTAGACTTTTAAAATGATATTATTATTTTAGGATGATTTTGTTGCAGGCCGTCCTGAGGGTTGCGGGTGTAGGGTGGGAAATAGATATTTTAAATAAATAAAATAGTTGAAAATACCAGGAGGATTTAACCCTTTGGGAACTGCCGCAAGGAAGTGGCTGGAGAGCCGGGGAGGCTGTTGCGGGGGGGGGGGCGAGCCACGTTCTCCTTCAGGAGAGCGAAGAGGATCTCGGGGAGAAATGAAGCCCCAAACAATTTGATTATTTTTTTCCAAACAGCCTATGAAATAAAATAATATAAATTTAAAACTCCCCCCCTCCCTCTCTGCCTATATACAGGGGAGGACTATCTAACTCCCATTTGTCTTATCTATTGATACATTTTCTCCTTCCTCTAGAGCTCTTTAGCTTGAGTTTCCTTTAAGGCAGAATAATTGTCACCAGCGTCCTCGGACGCAGCCCTGTCCAGAAGCTATTACTTTCTTCCACCCGTTTTCCTTTTCATTCTGTAAAAAGGAAGTGTTTGGGACCGGCCCCGTTTAAAGACAAGCGCTCGAAGCGAAATCCCTCTATGTGGAAGCAGGAGAGAGTTCGATGAGGGGAAATAGGGGCCGTTTACACGGCGTCGACCACGCACGTCAGTAGTATGGGAGCCTCCTTGCCAACTTTTGTGCGTCCGGATGGGGGGCAGCGGGGAGAGATCGCTTCCCTCCCGCATAATTAAGATGTCCTCATTGTGTCTAAATTATTGCAAAACAGGGCAGGAGGAGGAGATATTCAGGGGCACATATTTGCGGAGAACTTTGAATAATACAATATTACATGCTTGGTTAGTGTTCCAGTTATTGCAATGAGATGGAGTTACTATGGATAGGAGATTAGCTTTAACATACCTGGTAAGGAAGAGATCATTGCTATTATTCATAATAATGATCCGGAGTGTAACTGAAATGAAAGCATCGATCCCCAGTAAGAATTCTTCCCCTTTCAAATAAAATTTTCTCAGTCCCCAAATTTCTAGTACTGCTCTAATTACAAATGCCAGCTGAGCATTTAGAAATACAGTTTAAGTGTCCACAGTAAAAGGGCAGGCAAAGTGACCAGGGGAAGGAGAACACAACAAATAGAAGGGGAGGGGGAAAAAACCAATGGGGCAACATTTTAAGACTCTCTCTCTCTCTCTCTCTCTCTCTTTTTGCATGAGCTTTTGTGGATACAGACACACTTCTCTGAATGCAGTATCCAGTGGTACTAACCCTCAGGCATAAAGCATATTTATACAGTTCTGTGAGTGGGGTAGAATGTAACGGGATCCAGAAAGATGCAAATCATATCCCTTGCCCTAAATTTTCAAGGGGCTGTGTAAGGTGACACAGGTATTTCAGATCTGTGCAGCGGTCAGTTAGTTTTGATGTATGAAAGGAATAATCTGCTTACAAAAATTCAATTTCCCTGAGTTCCAAGCTCTCTCTGAGAAGTTTCCTTTTGTTTTATATGCACACTAATATATGTAGCATGTCAAGAAGCCATTGTCATACCTCTGCTAATGGACTGGAATTTGTGAGTAGAATTCAGTGTAGCTGTTTCTCTTTCTAGCCTGCCTTTGCAATTTACTTGTTCAAGGGACTACAATCTGTAAATCTCTTACTGTGTGTCCAGGAAAGTTGAAATGTTCTGAAACTTCTTGTTGAGTATGGCCATTTCTAATGTCAGATTTGTGTCCTTTAATCCTTTTGCACAGAGACTGTCCTGTATCTCCAATGCAGAGTATAGATGGCAATTGATGGCTTATATCACACTGGAGGAAGAGCAAGTAAATGCACCTCTGATGTTCTGGGTGATGTTGTAGGCCTCTGCAATATTGTTCCCAGAGTAGATATGGCGATAGATTTGGCATCTGGGTTTGTGGCAGGGTCTTGTCCCTGTATTATCATATATGTAACGCATCCTGTTGTGACTATTTTACACTTCGCAGGATGTCTATAGGCCATTACAGCCTCCCAGAGCTTATGAGAGGGCTGTATTATTCTTCAGAATTGATTGTAGTTCTTTGCATCTTTCTGGATCATATTACATCCTATCCCACTCCCACAACTATATAAATATGCTTTATACCTGAGGCTTAATGCCACTTCTTACTGTATCTAAGGAAAAAAGTTTACATCCGTAAATGCTCATGCAAAAATAAAAACCAGTTAGTTGTAAAGGTGCAACCACATTTCTTTTTCTCTCCCTCTTCCTTCCTCTTCTTTTTGCTGCAAGAGAGTAACATGGCTACTTCTTTGAAAACTACAGCAAATAGTAGAGTTCTAGCTGTGTATAGTTTTCAGTGTCTCAATCTCTACAGTGCTAGAAATTTGGGAACTGAAAGATAATTTCAATGGGAAAGGAGAATTCTTATGGGGGGCAATGCCCCCATTTGAGTACCACCCCCAAAGCTATAGCCTTGGGAATGGCTGTAGGAGTACTTTTCAATTACTGGCTGATAACAATTTGCTTTTATTGCTTGGATGCAAAGAAAATGGTTTAATTTAATAATTTATCTATTTATCTATCTATCTATCATAAGCCTGCTTATATAGAAACATATATGAGCTTTCTCTCTTTCCCTTTCTCTCTCATTCCAACTTAAAAGTGGGACCATTCTTCTCATTTATATTTAGGCAAACAGATTTAAAGCATATAGCCAAATCCAAAAAGGCTGGAGAACTCCTTTGGGATCAGGTTGTCTGTCCTCACCAAAGGAACTCAGGTCTCCTTTAAATTATATTCTGAACTTAATATATTCAGCTGAAAACAGTTTCCCTTCCCATGAAGTGGTGTTAATGGGCTCTGTTTGGACATATCTGCCTGGAGCACCACTTGGTGGAAGGAAGACACATTAACAGGTACAGACACAAGGCTCAAACACTTGTTGTAGTTTTTGTTCTTGCAGGGCATTCCTAGATGTGCTGTGTCCAGACTGGTTTGCAGATCACCAAAATCAGTTATTAAAAATTAATAAGCTGGTGTGGGAGGTGGGGAGCTGGGAAAATGTGTATTATGACTTTCCCCATCCCTGACCTACCTGGATGGCATTATTTGAAGGTCTTTTTATATGCAAAAAATGTTTTTCTTTTCCAAGTAATGATGCAAGTCCAGAAATTTTTTGGTGGGGGGCGTGGGAGATGTGAAAGAAGTTTGTGTTTGGTCCAAAGGTTCCCATAATCTCATGGAAATGAAAACAAATGTTAATACAGCCCAAAGAGAAGCCTTAATAATGGTGGGTCTTTCCTTTGTTTCAGGCCTTCATTAAAAGAAATTTGTTTGAATTCAGCTTCTCTTCAGTCTTACTTCCAGAGCAGAGAAGATCTACTCAACTGGCAGTGACCTAAAAAGGGGCTAGGGGCTAATTTTTTTTTTAAAGATGCAAAAATATTTCACATTTTAGATGTAGTACACCACATACTACCAGCCTGAAAAAAAATTGAAACAAGACAAAGGATATGCGCTGTTCACAGCTACTGCATTTATATTGTTTTCAAGACCCTCAGTCTTAGCACGATGAACCTCAGTTTCAGTAATGGGATAGAACCAATTGTTCTCCCAGTGAAATTAGCACATTCTATTTTTTTTCCCTAACATCTGACTGAATTTGGAATCTTTGTGGACACTTCTATTTCATGAAAATCTCACCACCAGTATATGTGTGCATGTGTGTGCTTCCAAGTTACCTGTTACTTAGGCAAGAAATACTCAGAGGTGACTTTGCCAGTTCCTTCCTCTGAAATATAGCCTACAGCACCTGATATTCATTGGTGGTCTCCTGTCTGAGTACTAACTAGGGCTGACTCTGCCTAGCTTCCAGATCAGACAAGATCTGGTACCTTTAGAGTATTTAGGCACCCCTACCCACCAGTACCACCATATAATTATATAGTAATCATAGTGGTTGTGGTGGTTGTGGTGAGGGCTAGTGTGACATAGAGGTCTGAACATTGGACAATGACTCCAGGAGAACAGGGTTCTAATCTTTACTCAGTCATGGAAACTCACTGGGTCACCCCGGACAAGTCACACTCTTTAAGCCTAGGAGGAAGGCAAAGGCAAACCTTCTCCTCCTTTGAATGTATCTTGCCAAGAGAGCATAGGGCATTTATAAATTGGAGTCAACCTAAAAGTACATAATAACAAGAAGTGATGGTTACTATTGTTGTTATATTTATGCACCCCCCCCTTTTGTACCACTGACCCTCTCAACTCAATTTCCTGATGAGAAATATCAGTAGGTACTTGCATGCTTAAAAAAACCATTAAAAAGAAAGTGTCTGTTTATGTTCTCATTAAATACAACTAGGGTTCTCCTTCACACACTCTCAGCCTAGCCTGAAAGCAAATGAAGTTCTCTGGAATGAATACACAGAAAAAAACTAAGCATGAGCACAAGTGAAGGCCCATTTCTAAAGCATGTAATGATCTCAGAGGGGCCCACCTACCGACTTAAGACAGAAGTAAGTGCCATTACACCTGGGGGTCCTCCTGCTCATTCTGGCAAGTGGGACCCTGGACCTCTCCACCCAAACTCTCTCCCAGAAGCACCAGGGTTCTTCTCCACCAACCCTGTTTTGCTTTTCTTGAGCCATTTGCCCTGGCACACAGAGCAAAGAAGCAGATGAGCTTTTCTCCATTGTCAGGCCGAGGAACCTTCCAGGCAGTCTCCTGTTTAATTTCTGAGATTTAAATTCCTTTTAAAGAAGGCATAGGAATTGTCTAGTTCAGCTAAATATGATATAGGTCATGCTTCCCTGCAACAGATGATGTGGGCTTGCTTCCTTGTTGGTTGGATGTATTGAAATATATATTTTTTTTTCTAGGAAAAATCTTCGGCATCTTCTTTGAAATGATGGCTTTTAAAAGTGGAAATTAATGACCAACACAGTGGGATCTTGTATGCTTTTACTGTTACTGAAAGACTTATACTCTAAGGCCAGAAAGAGAAATGCTGGCAATCTGCTTTTCAAGCAGTCAGAAGTGCTTACTGCTTTATTTATGTATTAAGGCTGGCTTCCTGCTCAGTAATTATAAGGTTGTAAGCTAGGCTGCTGGGGATTCATATTTACAGTAGCTAGCAACAGAATGTGGCCCTCAAGTCTACTTTTTCTGCCTCCAGTGCCCCAGTTGGAGGGTTTCTGAGGTGCCGCAGATAAGAGGGCTGGGAAATAATGTCTGCAGTTCTCTTCTGGTCATATGGTAATTTGAGAAAAGACAGATGGAGAAACCCTTGGGATCCTGCCATAACTGCTTGTCTCAATGTGCTTGTGACCAAGATATTGCTGCAGATGTCATCTTGCATTGTCCTGATCTCTCACACCTTGGAGACCCTTCAGTCGGGGCACTGGCTGGCTTAAGGGGTAGTTTTTTTGACAGGTAGCGATTGGCATCATCAGACGTAACTATGGATGATGGAGCTTGATGTGGTTATGTCTGACAATATAGGATCTTGATCATCATTTATATCCTGCCTTTCTTCCAAGTCAGACCAAAGGCAGCTCACAACAGGAATTAAATGAGATACTTGGATTAACACCTCATAATAAAAAAGGTTAAAAAATAAAGCAGCAAGTAGTAAAACACCAGTGCTTTAAAGCAATATGAAATCATTGAAAAACAAGGCAATAACAAACTGCAGTGCACATACCCCATTAAAAGACTTTTCTGCATAGCCAACAAATGCCAGTTCAAATAAAAAGGTCTCTAGCTGCCAGTGGAAGAAGGGTGGTGGTGGGGAGGGCAGCCCAGTCCTTCATGCATGTGCATTTTATAAATGCCAACTTGAAGAAAAAGTGTTTCTGGAAACATGATCATCTTACATTAATGGGCAATAGTAGTATAAGGGGTGTATTTCTCCTCAGACGAAAAGTGACAGTCCCTCAGCCACTGGGCTTGGCTGCCATGCTGCTGCCTGTTGTGCAGCTGAAGAAGAAAGGACAGCTTTCACCCTCTGGGTCATCGGTGTAAGTATGCTAGTGGAGCTTTAAACTGCTCTAGAAGTCACAGGATCTTGTTGTCCTTACTCCAAAGTACCTTTTCCAAGCTCTGATTGAAAGCAAATCTTACTGGAAGCTTCCTCCAGCCCAAGGCAGATTTGCAAAGGGCTTTGTAGGTGCTCAGCCTCCTTTGGTTTCCATTTCCAGGCTGGCTGTGCCATCTAGGCCTGGGGTCTGTCAGGGCTATCTGCAGCCGTCCTGCTTTATCAGGCCTGTGGTAATTAGGGGTTAGAGGTGGTTGATAAGAGATACCCAATCATCCTGGCTTGTAGCAGCTGCGCTCTTGAAGTGGGAAGAGTCAGAAACATTTCCCTTCCCGTCCACCTCCCTTGCTCCTCTGCGGGTGCTCTAGGGTGGTGCTCTCCTCTGCAGGCTCATGAATCTTGGTAGGCCTGAGCTAAGGCGGTAGTTTTAGTCACATTAGGTTTTGGTCTCCCCCAAGACTCAGGGCTTTTGTAGACCTGGAAAAACAAACAAACAACAGAAGGACTGTTTTTAACTTGTCATGGTCTGACTGAACGCAAATGTTTCCTTTGTTGGAGTGCCTCTGTCCATCCTGAGTGGGGTAGATTTGGCCCTAAGGGGAAGCAAAAAGGCAGCTTTGCAGCATGGCATTGTCTTACATCACACCCTCCAACTGTCTCAATTTGGAAGGGATAGTCTCTACTAATCCCCTGTTTTCTGTCTTTTCTCATTTATAACTTCAGCCATCTTGACCACACTCTGATGTTGCATGGCCACACGTGTCCTTGTTTTCATCTGTGAAACGTTGGAGGCTAGGTCACAGTCACAAGTGCGTAACATTTTATTTAACATGAACAGAGCTTGGGAAGTTACTTCTAAAAACCAAGTAATTGCAGTTCCAAGGGTGCCTGAATAGTTAGCTTTATAGTTGTGTTTTAGAATATGTTTACTTTCTCATTATTCAAAGATATCTAAAACAATTACCTTTTTGTTAATCTTTAGCCAGAATGCTACTGGCTGTGGTACAAAAGAGATTTTAAACAGTGAAGACACACCAGCCATTTCTGCACTATATTGTTATACTGCTATTATTCCACTTTTAGCATCCTGTGGAATTCTAGGGTTTGTAGTTTCCTGAGGCCAAATAGCTCTCTGGCTGGGAATTCTAAATGCCCTTCCCTAAACTGCAAACCCCAGGATTCCATAGGATACTGAGAATGGAATAATAGCACTATAACAATGTAATGCAGAAATGACCACCTTCTGTCGCTCTAAAATTAAATAAAACCAATTACATTGAGAAATCAGTCTCAAATAATTTCAAGATGAAAACAAGAGAAAAATTGGAACTAGAAGGGATAACATTAAGTTGGTTCCCATACAGACAGTTAACTGAAAGGTTTCAAATGGAATTAAAGACATATGGAATAGAATCAAAAGAGAAAATGGGGATTATTAAACGGCTGTTTGAAAATCCCCCTCATTTATTATCACATATATATCAAGAAATAATACAACAGGAAAGGCAAGAAGAAACAATTAAGTCAGCAATTATCTTATGGGCTCAAAATATTGGACATTCAATTCAGTTAGAATTCTGGGAAGAAAGTTGGAAAAAGACCCCAAAATTTACAGTTGCTCAGAATTTGAAAGAGAACTATTACAAACTGTTTCATAGATGGTACATGACACCAGACAAATTAAAAAAGATTTACAATACAGATACCGGTCTGTGTTGGAAGTGTCAGAAAGAGGTTGGTATGATATATCACATGAGGTGGTCATGTCCCAAAGCTAAGAAATATTGGACTGATGTACATAATAAAATTTGTGCTATAATGAAAGTTCAATTTGCCAAGATACTGGAATTGTATTTGTTAAATATGACAAAGGTACTTGATGGTACTGAAGTAAAGAAATATTGGCGAATAGTTCTTTATATGATAACAACAGCCCAGAGAGAATATGCAAAGCTTTGGAAAACTCAACAAATACCTACAATATAACAGTGGTGGGGAACATTTATGGAAAATAGAAATGCTGATACAGTTTCACAGAAACCAAAGGGAAAAACAGACGATGAGATGAAAAAGGAATGGCAGATTGTAATGGGTAATTGCTGGGCACTGTTAAATGAAAATGAGTGATTCATGGTTAAGATAACTAATGAGGGGCTACTGATGTAAACCATGGAACTGTAATGTAGAGAATGAAATGCAAGAACTGTCATGTAACATTATCAGCATAAAGCAGTACATTGATATAACTATGTTAAGAGATGTTGGAAATAAAATCTAGATCAGTGTGGAAGATCAAAAATATTTCATGTAAATTTACAGTAATAATGTTTGTTTTATATGTGAAATTTGAATAAAATGATATATAAAAAAATAAAAAACCCAATTATATTTACAGCATAAAAAGGAGTGAAGTTATCCTTTGTTACACGGCAACCATAATGCAGTTTAGTTACTACTTAGCTGATAAAAATAATAATAATTATATTAATTCCCATTAATTAGCAATGAGTATTTCCAGGTTCTGAATACAAATTATTGTAATCAGAATGGACTACAGTACTATCCTAACAATTAGTATAAGAACCAGCTTGATATAGTGTTTAAAGTACTTGATTGGGTCTTGAAAGAGCTGCGTACTAGTCCCTACTGAGCCGTGAAATTCAGTGGGTGCCTTTGGACCTGGCATTCTCTCTCTGCCTGACCTACCGGACAAGGCTGTTGTGAGGATAAAAGAGGGGAAGAGAGCCATGTATGTAACACAATGCAACAAACAAATTCCTTAAATCCTTTCTATACATTGTGCACAGCTAGGTGGTAGAGTTTTGGTCTTCAAATTACCAGAAGAGTGTGTGCGTGCGTGCGTGTGCGCATGCTGAATGTGTTTTTAGATGCTCCCCTGTGTGAAATGTTCTCATACTTACTAAACTAGTACATCAGGAAAAGCATGGAGCTAAAACACTTCCTCCTGCTGCAAGGCCCGTTCTAAGAATTCAGAAGTTTCATTCTCATTCCTGCCTGGGAGCCTGAAGGTATATTGTCTATACAAGAGCTTGGGGAAAAAATTGCTTTTCAAGATCACACCTCCCAGAGTCCTATAGCCACCATGATCACTGTGAATTGTGGTCCAAAGAGTACCTTTCCCATGCTCTGAAGCAGAAAATGCTAGGTGTGTCCCCACAGCAGCTCCTTCAGCCCATAAAATGCAAGAGCAGCAAGTGCCTCCCTTTGGTTTATTTAAAAAGGGATGGCTCCTTCTACCTACAGCACAACTTATTCCATCCACAGGACCCTGTCTAGTGCTGTGGGGTGGGGGGAGGAGGGGAATCTGTTTCCTAGCCAGGCCAGTGAGATGCACTGAAATCTAGATCCAGCCCAATATGTGTAATCCCTCTTTCTGGAAGTGAAATTCCCACCCCACCCATCAAATGGGCAAATTCAACCTACTTACTGGAAACAAGGGAGCGGAACTTGAAGGGATAATTCAATGCATGGGTTAGGAGATCTTAAGAATATTTCCACAATTGCTGCTATGGTTGTAGGTAAGTGGGTATTGTGCTGACCAGAATCTAAAATCCGCACTTATGTGGAACACTCTTCCCTGAGATTAAACTTACTGTGACAATCATTTCTTGCTTCCAGGAGTTCCTTGAAGACTTCTCCATTTTTTTGCAGGCCTTCCCAATGTAGTTCATCCTACCATGGTTTTTATAGCTATCTTTGTTTATTTCTTTGATACATTGTTTTATATACATATCTACAAATACATAGAATCTGTGATGACACAAAGAGTTAATTAGGAAAAGGAAAACAACAGCCTGTAGTCTTCTTATCCCTTTAGCATTGTTGTCATCTTTCATGGTCAATGTCTAGTGGTAATGAGAACTGAAGAGGGTATTTCCTCTCTGGCTGCTTCTCTGGTCAAAGAGGCACCAACAAATGTTTTCCCACAACCATGAAAACATCTGCAGTGATTTCTGGATGTCATGTCCTGGAGACTCCCTTGCCCTCACCATTGCTCCCATTCCCACCAGCTCTCCGCTCCCCAACCCCACATCCTCTTGCCCTGTCAGTCAGAAAAGATAATCAGCCAAATAAGATTTTTTTTCTCCCATCAGTCTTGCTGATGTGCTCCCAAGGGTCATCTCTGCCTCATGCCTGATTGTTGTGGCCACTTGCACATGAAATGCTGAGGAGGGAGGGAGTTTTAAAAACCTCTTCGTTTGTATATAGCTTTGTTCTTACCTAACAGGAGGACAAGCTGGAGAATTTTTGGAAAGTCTGAAACTTTGGGAACACTGAATCCAAAGTCTTTTACGGAGGCAGAAAGTCTTGAAAAGCAATATATTTCCAAGCAACTTTGCAATTCCTAGAAATGACAGGATATATTCTACCAGCTTGCCCCATTCTGACAGCCTCTAGATGTGTTGGACTATAACCCCCATCATCCTCAGCCAACGTGACAGTACAGATTGTGAGTTATGAGGTTTGGAATCCAACACACCTGAAAAGCTCCTGTGTCTTGAATTAAACACTTCCTGTTCATAATTTGATTCTATTGGATTGCTTACTAAAGAATGCAGACACAGGAATTATTGATTTTTTAAAAATGTATTTCTAAGCAGAGCTTTGAATGTTACGTATAAGAATGGATATAATAACACATTGACTCCATATGGTAACTAAGCTCTGGAACCACTAAGATTTCATATCCACATCTCTTAATTGACTCATGGTTATTTCTGTAGGTTTACTCTCATAATTTTAAATATATGTTTGGAAACAATGCTATTTCACCATTAAAAAAGAAAATAATCTTAATAACAAGAGTAAATAAACAACTTTACTACATTCGCATTTCCCCCCGTTTTCTTTTTTGTTTTTGTGATGAACATCCAAGTCAAGATGTGTTCTTCCTTGCAAGTTGGTTGGCTGCCTGCTGCTACTGTTGGAGGAACTCCAGCTGCATTTATCTGAATATCTTTGGCTTTTCAGTATATGAAAGAAGAAATAGTTTTGTGAGTTTTGAGGTCAGGAGATGGGGCACAGGCCAACTTTTTAAAACGGGATTTTAGTTTGGATGATATAAACAAAGTAAATGGCAAATAAACTACGTGCCTTTAGAGAAAAAAAATTGAACTACATTTCTCAACCATTTTTTTTATTTTTATGGAAAGGGGGAGAGCTGGGTGCACTGAGAATTAATGAAGCATGTGAAGGATACAGCTGGGACACAGTCCAGCCAAAGTTAAGCACTTTTAAGTGCCATTGATTGCACCAGGAGAGATATAAGCACATGTCTAAGTCTCCTGTTGAAATCTTCATGATTTAAAAGTGCTTAATTTTGCCTGGATTGTTCCCAAGGTATGCATGCCTGGCAGGAACACATGGAGGGCTGCTGGCACAGCTGTGGCCTGGCAGGACTTCAACATTTCCAATTATTGGTGTATGATATCTCTGCTGCATCTAACGCTGCCTATTCTGAGCACAATCCAGGAGCCAAGCATTTCTCAGAGACCAGCACTTAATATTGTAACTGACATATCTAGGTTTTCTAGTGGAGCTTGGTAATAGACCTTGGTAACAAGAGTGAGTAAACACTCATTGTTGTTACAGGAAACATAAAACCAGCCTGTATTTGTGAAAGATCTCTTTTATGGATCCATTCTAGGTTGCAAGTTTGGGAGGGGTATGTGTGCTGGGCAGGAGAGTGTTAATAGTGTCAGAGCCGTAAATGGGAACTGCTTTAATGACTTTGGGAAGGTGATTATTTATCTCTTGCATAAGGATCTTGTAGCACCTTTCAGACTGAGAGAAAGAAGTTGGTAGCATAAGCTTTCACAAACTTAAGTCTGCTTCGTCAGATCCATGGAGCGAAGTGCCTAGGAACAGACTTCTATAGCTATGAATGAGTTGTATGTGTGAATAGCAATAGAAATGCAAAACTTGCGGGGACACTGATGAGGTGATGTTCAGCTTGATGCTCGCTGGGGACAAAGGCCAGAGGCAACATGTTACCTAAAGCCAAGGTGAGTAGGTAACCAAATGACTGGTGGAAAGAGTTATTGGAAAGTAGTGTGATGCTTACTGGGAACCAGACAAGAGATATGATAAGCTGGCCAAGAAAGACCTCATGAAGCTGGGGTAAACTAGTGTTATAATATGTATAGTGTGCCAGGAAATCATTGGCCCTTTCCGCACGGCATTAGCCATGTGAAAGGGCGTCTGGAGCGTCGTGCGATTGTGAGGAGCGATCTGCACGATGCACTCACAATTGCATGACACTACAGGGCTGGCAGGCGCTGATCGCGCAACTTTTCATTTTTGGCTGGAAGCCGAAAATGGTGCACGATCGTGCATTGCTCCCAGGCCCCGCACGCACTTACCTGGCATGCGGAGCCTCTGGAGCCATGGTGGTTGCGCTTCCTGCCCCAGTGCAGCCTGGGAAACTCCCAGGCTGTGCTGCAGAAGGAGGAGGTGGGGCTCTTGCGCTACCTGCTCGGGAGCAGGCAGCTCGTGCGGAGTTGAAGCAGCAGGGACGCGAGAGCCTCTTGCTGGAGGCTGCTCACGCAATCCCCACACCCCAGCGCCAAAAAAAGGTAAGGTGCAGAAAGGGCCTTAGTCTACTGTCAGTGGACTGGAGTCTGTGGATATATTCCAATTTTGCTGTTTCTCTTTCCAATCTTCTTTTGTAGTTTTTTTTTTTTTTTGCTCAAGGACTATTGTTCTGAGGTCTGAGATGGAATGTCCAGGAAGACTGGAGTATTCCGCAACTGGTTATTGTGTATTCCTATCCCAAATGTCTGATTTACATCCATTCAACATGGCTACATCTTTGAATTCATTTATCTTTTTGTTAGGGAATTTGCAGATAAGTATCCAACAATAATAAGAAAATGGTTGGAGAATTCCCTGGAAAGTGAGAGCCATTGTGGGCCAAAAAAGGAGGAAGATAACAGGGGACTTGTGCTAACTTTAACATGAGCCCCATATTGGGAGAAGTAAGGGATATAAATTAAACAAATAAAATAATGTATTTCAGCATAAATGTTCATTAATTACAGCCCATTGGTTCAAAGCACCTCAAGACATCTTTTCTCTTCCCACTTTTTATACCAAAATACATTAACATGGCTTTTTCTCTGTAGGGTGTGGCCCAAGATATTTTAATGCCTAAGCCAAAGTACAATTTTACATTGCTCTCCTTTGCTTCCATGTGTAGAAACCAAACAGACAAGCAGTTGAATCAGCAGTGCAAACAGGACTTGTGTTCTTGCCAACCTGAGGGCAGTGGACCAGTTCGGCAGGTAGAAGGTAAGCTGTGTGCGGCATTTATGGCTCTGGCCTCCAATACCACGTTATTGCTTCCTGACTCCCATCTAATGGTAGAGTTGGTCTTCTCAAGGAAGGGCAACATTTTCTCTTCCCATCCAATTGCTAAGGAAGATACACTCTCAGGGCTGGGTATATTTCCCACTACTGCCTCAGTGGGACTATTCATCTCCTGTGAAATTGGTGTGGGGTGGAAAGAATATTGTTGACTCTAAGGGTAGGTGGTAGCCTTAGTGCCCTGAGAAGACTATACTTACCAATGTGGTAACCAAAGCTTGCATCTTCCTTCCTTCCTTCCTTCCTTCCTTCCTTCCTTCCTTCCTTCCTTCCTTCCTTCCTTCCTTCCTTCCTTCCTTCTACAGAGTTGCAACCTTAAATGTCAGCAGTAAACAACTATTTGTAGCATTGTCTTCTCCCTTTGCTCTTGTGAAAGAAACAGACAAAGTTTCTTTGGTGTCTGTCTGCATGCTCAAATGCACAAAGAGATGAGGCACTATGTTCTGGAACTATTAAACATCCTGAGGTGTAGCCTTCTCTCTTTCCTTAAAAATCTAAAATCCAAGCACTGAATTTTAGCTGTTAAAGTCTTGCAGTTTCCTTTTCAAACATTATTTTGGAAATGTTTCATTACATTGTCAATCAAAAAGATAAAATTCTCCCCCGTCAATGTGGGATTCAATTTAGAATAAAAGAGAATATAAATGATTGCACGGGCATAAAAACAAAAGAATTAGAATAGCCAGGAATAGAAAGGATGCCTCCATCTAAGTTGAGACTGCATATTTGCAAATAAATACAAACATGCACTACACCCCAGAAATCTGTGACCAGTTGGAAAGTGGGGATGCACAGAATAATGATTTGTGTCCTTTGGAAGAAGAATTGAAAGAGGATCCTATGAAGGTCAAAAATGAAAGGATTTTGAGCCTGAGTGAGTTTGCCCTCACTGCTTTTCAGAACAGACTGCGGGATATTGAATCTCAACTTCATGTAAGAGCAATGAATGTGTCTCATTTCGCCCACAGCTACCGCCCCCCCCAGTACCTATAGAGAAGACTGTGTGTATGATCACATCACATCCTTTACCTTCCTCAGATTTCAAGTGACATCAGGTCTCACTGGGATACCTTATCCCACCAAATATTCTGTGTGTGTGTGTGTGTGTGCGCGCGCGCGCATGTGTGTGTGTGGTTGTGCATCTGAGACAGCTTCCCCAATGGCTTATTGCTCTTGTCTTGGGGGTTCTGAGACAGCCTTGTTGCTTCTCTATGAACATCTTATACAAGAATATTGCTTATGGGCATAAGAGTAAGAAGAAACATGCTTAAACATCACTGCTGGTTTCGGCATTAGCTATGTAAGTAGCCTGCTGGAATACCACTCAAGCACTACTTAGTAGTGTCAATTGGGGTGATGCATTATTGTGATGAGGACAGCTGCCTGCTAGAACCTGGACTGAGGCCTGTGGCAGGGGCTTCCTTTGTTTTATTAAAACAGCAACATTCAGCAAAAAGGACACTGAAAGCAACTGATCAGTGAACAACTTGCTAGAGGTGGCGACTTCCTTTGTTTGCTCTTGTTATCTAGCAGGCTGCCGGAATGAGCACTGCATTTTATTTGGAGATTAAAAATATTTTAATTCTGTTGATTTGGCCTTTTGGCCTTTATTAACATGACACAAAACAAAGAGTGGAAGCACCTTTCTCTCTTTTCTTTAAAACTATTGGCTCAAGTGAAGCTCTTTGATCAGCTGAGGAGATTTCAGAGCATGGAAATAGCTAATTAAACATTAATTAACTATTTCCATTCATTAAAGTTTAAACAACAATTTAAAAATTTATTTAAGTGGTTCAATGTCAGTGGTGTTAATGGTTGAGTAATGATTAATATTACATATTGATTGAAATACTATTTGAGGGAAACTGATGATGACCATTTTTAGTAATTCTAATTAATTTATTAAATCTAAAACTGATGTGTTATTAATGCATTCTGAACAATTAATGTAACAAACTGATTTGTAATTTTCACTAAAGTGAGTAGTGTTAATGAATTATTTTTGTGAATTCTCATTAACACTAATGAATTAACTTTACTACCAATGTTTCCAAGCACTGGGGCACTTCACTTTCAGAAAGCCAACCCAATTTTTATGTTATAAAACTGAACTATCAGCCTAAGCAGTCATGGAGAGCAGAGTGACATATCTCACGGGTGGCAGTGATGCCTGCCATGTTGTTAGAAAAGAGAAACATGCTTAAGCATCACTGCTGGTTTCAGCATTAGCTATGTAAGTAGCCTGCTAGAATACCACTCAAGCACTACTTAGTAGTGTCAATTGGGGTGATGCATTATTGTGATGAGGACAGCTGCCTGCTAGAACCTGGACTGAGGCCACTAACACAATTCCTAAGTGTGTTGATAATAAAACAGATGTTAAAATCTATTCACCTTTCAGTAATTTCCCCACCTAAGTTAGGTACATTAGTTAAGGAATTTTACACACAGTAATCTGCTATTGGCATCTGTCTGTCTCTTATTACAATGGTGCTCATACAAACAATTTAATAACTGTCGAATTATTCACTTTGAACAGACTTTCTCTTTAAATCGAAGAACGAACTTCCTTCCATCCTTTCCCTCCTTCCTTCCTTCCTTCCTTCCTTCCTTCCTTCCTTCCTTCCTTCCTTCCTTCCCTTTCCCTTTTATCCTCCCTTTTCTCCAAGAAGCTCAAGGTTGCATACTTGGCTCTTTTCCCTCCTCACTTTACCCTCAAAAGAACATGCACTGGGTCTGTGTTGATCCCAGCTGTGAGAACTGCAGATTCAAGTGGGTGTTGTGGGTACCAACCAGAGGGTTTAAATGCAGGACCAGCCTGCTTGGCTAAGGTGCAAACTGATGGGGTGGGGGAGAGAGTGGTAGTGATTGGAGGGACCTCTTACAATGCCACAAGGAACTAGAGTTGTACACTAGTATTCCTCTGTGTCACTGTTAAGAAAAAGGATTCTAGGCACACATCAGCAAAATATTTTTTTCTGGGCTATGTGCCCATTCACATTATAGAATTAGAGCAGTAGGATTCCACTGTAATCACCATAGTTCTATCTTATGGAATCCTGGGATTTGTAGTTCAAGGAGGGATATTTAGAATTCTCATCCAGAGAATGCTAGTGTCTCAGTAAACTTCAAAGTCCAGAATTCCATAAGATGCAAGCATGGCAATTAAATTGGAACGATAGTGCTACAATTCTGTAGTATGAAAGAGTCCTAAGTTATTTGGTCTGACCTCATTTGGAGTACTGTTTTCAGTTTTGTGCAGTAGAGTTTAAGAAGGATATTGACAAGGTGGAACATATTCAGAGAAGAGTGACCAAGATGGAGTAAAAGTTCTGGAAACCAAGTCCTATGAGGAATGGTTAAACAAACTAGGGGCCTTTCTACACTATGTTGCACTATGATTCCACTTTAACTACCATGGCTACCTCCTATGGAGTCCTAGGGTTTGTAGTCTTGGGAGGTACTGGAGCTCTTTGGCTGAGAATTCTAAATATCCCTCCCTAAACTGCAAACCCCATGATTCCATAGAACAGAACTATGGCAGTTAAAGTGAAATCACAGTGCAATAGTTATGTAGTGCAGAAAGGCCCTAGATGCGCTTAGCCTTGTGAAGAGGAGATAAAAAGGAAATATGGTAGCTATCTTTAAATATCTGAATATCTGAAGTTAGGTGAGTTAATTTAGTTATCACATGCTGCTGGCATTTGTCTGTCTATTATTATAAGGGTGCTCATATCAATAATTTACTAACTGTTATGTCCAACCATTTAATTACCGAATAACCTTTTCCTCCTTCCTTTCCTATCTTTTTTATTCCATACTTTTGTTGCTGTTCCAAGAGCTGGGATCCAAACAAAAGCATTCGAATTACAAGAAACGAAATCCCAATTAAACATTAGGAAGAACTACCTGTCATTGGAACAGACTACTTCAGAAGAAAGCATATTCTCCTTGGCTGGATGTTTTCCCCTAAAAGTTAGATAGCTACCTGTTGGGATCCTTTAGCAGTGGATTCACTGGATCCAACTAGATGGATCAAATTAGATGGCCATGAGGGAAACTGTCCAATTTTATGATTCTATGAAAATTGATTCACCTTGCATTTCCCGAGTCCAAATTTAATCAACCCCTCCAGAAGCAAACACTAGTAGGCTCTTGGTTTGCTTAGGATGGGCAGGATGGAAGATAGCTTTCTAGGCAGCAGTTTCCAAATTTCTTTTGGAATAGCTTACTTATTAGGAATAACTCACTTATTAATAACACAGCTGACGTGGAGGCATCATGCCTGAATGTTGAAAGATCAAAAATGAAGGTTTGGGCTGGATGCAACACTAGGATATCTTGAAGGGGTAGAAACAGTGTATGGTTTGAAGGTGGTTCAAATTAGGATCAACCCCTGCTATTGCACTGCCTGAAGCAGAGCAACAAAGCCATGCACACACTCAAGGGGATGTTTAAATTAACCAAATTGTTATAGAATATGAAACAGAAAATCCCACAAGCACTTCTTTCCATCCTCGCCAGTAAAAACCAACAATGACAAACTGAATGATAACAATTTGGTGCTTATTCATGACATTCAAAATTCATGACAGACTGGCACAGCAGTCTCACTCTGCCTTAGAGGAGGACCAGGATTGCTCCAAAGATTATTTGCAGAAGCTGAGGCTTATAAACACAAATTCTTATTCCAGACTTCTTCATCCTTTTGTCGTACAAAAAGCTGGCAATTAGGAACTAACTTCAGGTTCACAGTCAAGGAAGAACAGCAGCAGATGAAAGCTGGGAAATCCTGTGACTGACAGCTCTGAAAAGATTTCAGAACTGTGTACCAGTTTATTCTTGGACATCATAGTTGTCCCAGACACTCTATATGGTAGCATTTTCCTGTGCTGTGCACGCCAGTCTGACATCTGGCAACCCTACCAACAGCGTTATCCAGCCAACGATAAGACAGAGCCTTGGCTATGGATCTCCATTGGCCTACCATCCCAGCATTCTGTAAGCAAGGAGGTTATTTATGGGTTAGAAGAAGGTGCAGACCATGCCGACAGAGCCAGTTTGTTGTACCAGGACACCGTGGTGGAAACCTGAAAGTGAGGCTGTGTAATAATCATCATGGTTCCAGCCAACTTTCTATTTAGAATTAGAGGATCCAGAGCTGTTGGATTCAAGAAACGTTTGTTCTTCTATACTTTAATAAAGACACATATATAAGAGCAATTTGGAAACTTTTTTTATTATGACTGAAACTTACTGCAGTTGTCTCCCCTGTTCTAAAAGACAAAGTCTTTTCTAGGCTGAATCTGTACCAGTTTAATATATCTGGATCTCATTCTTCTTTCAGCCCCAGAGCAACTTATGTTGACTTTCCCACCCACGCGCTGGTTAGAGCTGGACTTCCTTGGCTCTGACTATAAACAACGTCATTCACCTTTTGCCCACTAACAGGGTTTGAAGTACTGCTGTCCAGTTGGTGATAATCTACATGTTTGTGTCAAATATGATTTATATTCCGTTTCCAGTCTTTGCCTTATTTGTTCATTTGAAGCCTATTCCCCCACTTCATATTGAGTCAGGATAATATGTATATATTTGCAAAACATTTATTTCTGAACACAACTTGTAGATTTCCTTTCAGCCAATGCTCTGAAGGTAGTTTACAAAAGAACATTATAATGCAATTAAATCATCATCATCATCATCCCGATCTTGTGGTAGTTAAGAAAGAGCAGATCAGTGGGGCTTCCCTCATCTGTGTGTGTATGTCTTAAGGTCACCTGTAGATTTGTGGCAGCCTCACGAATTTCATAGGGTTTTCTTAGGCAAGGAATTTTCAGTTTTGTCAGTTCCTTCCTCTGATATAAAGCCTAGCAGTACCTGGTATTTGTTGGTGGTCCTCCACCCAAGTACTAACAGGGCTGACCCTACTTAGCTTCCAAGATCACATGGGATCTTGTACCTTTAGGGTACTTAGGCACTCATACCTATATAGAAATAGATGGAGGATGTTTCCAACCCTTCCCACCAGTGAATGGGGCTGAAACAATTAGAAGCAGGGCCCTGCACAATTCTTTGCTGCGATGCTTTGCTGCAGCCTCATTTGCTGGCAGGAAAGTGGTGGACATCTTCCTCCTTGTGCCCCCATCAGAAGCTGAATGGACCTCCTTCACCTGCTCTGGCAGCTGGCTCATAAGGTGGGCTAGGAGTGGGGGCGTTGGGCCAGAAAATGTTAAGTTACACAGATGTAACTAAGTAGCTGAAGTAGAATACATCAGTGAATATTTTCAATACATCTATCCAGCAGTTCAGTGACTCGGTATTAGACTTGCTTATATGGAGTTATTTATCTTTTCCATTGAAAATTCAGTCCAATCCAAGTATTTAAAAGAAGCATCAGATACAGGCTGGTTCAAAACAACAACAAAACATTTGAACATTTGAAACCAGGCACTACTTTCTCCTAACCCCCTACTCTCTGCCCACTCTAATGCTTAGGTGCTAGATGCAAACCTCTTCCTTTCAGATTGTTGAAACGACTCTATTAAAGCCTGAGTTGTACCAACCACTTCCCACTGAAATCCACAGGAGAATCCTCATGTGTTATAATGCAGGGTAATTTAAGACTGCGTGTGTTGTAAGATTTTTGGGACAACACGGAGACTGTAGGTGTTCCTTCAAGCTGGTTTGGCCTGGCTGTGCAGCAATTGTGGCGATCTATCAAGGGGTCAAAGATTAATGCAATTCTATGTAACACGTGCCTCTGTGCAAATTTAGAGCTGACAGCTCCTTCCCTCACAGGTCGTAAGACTCAAGGGCTACTCTGTCAGGTGGTGGAGGGCTGGCAGTGTATTTATAATTCATTGCTGCCTGAGACTGATGGGAGTCTGTCATCTCTCAGATGGACGTTGGAAGCTGTTCAGCTAAAGGTTGACAATGATGCCTGCAGTTGTTTCTGTAGTGGGGGGAAGGGAGTTATAGTTGCAGTTACATTTCTCATGTCCACATTCATGCAGAAAAGAGCTGTTGCCTACAGGCCAGCCTATCCCAGCCTAATGCCTTCCAGATACGTGGGACTAGGAACCCCAATCAACATGTCCAACAAGCTGACTGACTTGTACTGATGACTGTATGAGGGTAGGAGACCTTTCCCTACTTCTTCTTGTGCATCTCAAAAACCTTGGGTTAAGGAGAGCTCTGTTTAAATATTGCGATGTATTAATGATTTTATAATTTACCAAGGTACTCTAAATGACATAGAAATGCGATAATAAAAATAACCCAACCCATACTTAAGGATGTGGAAGATCGTGGTTCAAGCCCCTAATGATCCATGAAACTCACCTTGGATCGGTTGCTCTCTCCTACTGCCTGATCCATCTCACGGGGTTATTAGGAGGACAAAATGAGAAGGAGGAGAACTGTGTGTACTGCCTTGAGCTCATTGGTGGACATATTACAAATTGAACCAACTAACAGCCTTATCACACTACACTTTAATCGCTCTATTATTCCACTTTAACTGCCATGGCAATATTGTATGGGATCATGGTGTCTGCAGTTTAGGGACAGGCATTTAGAATTCTCAGCCAGAAAGTTCCAGTGTCTCACCAAATGACAAAGCCCAGAGTTCCACAGGGTACATCCAAGACAATGAAAGTGGAATAATAGTGCTATAACGGTGCAGTGCGATAGGCACCTAAGTAACAAATAAAACATGGGAAGGACCAGGGGAGTTTGCTTACGTTCAGGAGAAAAGGATGGGAAGTTATTCAAGACAATAGGAGGTGCAACATAGATGATTGGAATCTGTAATACTAGACTGATTCATAACATCACAGGGCCATATCATGACACTGATAAGATACAATTCAGGGAAAACTGCGTTCTAATAGGCACACAATCTGGCTTGTTGGCAAGGTGTAAGTAACCAGAGGAAGTGGAGCTGCATGCATTCATGCTCTCATTCTTGGTATGTTCATCAGTAGGTCTGCTTCTGTTATTTTAGTCTCTCTAAAATGCGTAGAACAAAGGCAAGCCCCGCAAATCTGTGGATGTGTCGCAGAGAAGGTCCCAGGCAGGTTACACCTATTGGGCATGCTTTTGGAATCTGTGATGCAATGTGATGGCATATGGGACAGTGTGGGAGGAAAAGTGATGGCTGCTAAAGCAGTGTGATTAGATTACAGTTGAGCTGGCAGAGACGGGGAAAACAAACAAGGCTGCTATTAATTTCAGGGGTGAAGGGGGCTGCTTTTGTATACTCCTTAGGAGCAGTGGATAATGTCATCTCTAGCATCAAATACAGAAAGCTTACAGCAATTTTCCTACTGTCTGGAAACTGAGCACTAGTTGATAGACACTCTCTGTGTGTGTGTCTTTATGTGTATATATGTCTACTGTTCTTGTGATTTTTCCCCTGAGTTTCAGTATCTCTAGGCTTTCCCTTGTTGTGCTCCACATGAGTTACAGCACAACTCACTGTTTGTTTCATTAGTGTATGTTTCTAGCCTGTATGAGCTGCAGAAGGAAAGAAGCCAAGAGAGACATGCAGGCAATTGCATTCACCTGTTTGTTCTTTGAATGCTCACACAAAAACCCAAAAAGAATAAATATGTAACTTCTGTAACACTGATCAGTTGAACTGGAAATTTGCTTAAAAGTTGTTAACCTTTAAACTTTACACAATTATTTTTCTGTCACAATATATTTATTTATCTTATTTACAGCCCCTTTCTTTCAAAACTGAAGCACTAGACTGTTATAGTGCTATTATTCCACTTTCAACATCCTATGGAATCCTGGGGTTTGCAGTTGAGAGAGGGGCCTTCAAGGACCCTTCCTAAACGGCAAACTCCAGGATTCCATAGGATGTTGAAAGTGGAACAATAGCACTATAACAGTCCAGTGCGGAAATGGCCATGGATTCGATGTAGTTGTAGAAGCACAATTAAAACTATGGCCAGATTCCACTATGGCAGTTACAAATGCACATCCTAGAGTTATGCACTCATGACTGTCACAAATCACAATCCCTACATAGCTCCTAGTTTAGATAATCTCTCAATCTTCACTTACTGGGCAGTGATCAAATATGTGTGCGTGCGTGCGTGCATGCTTGTGTTGTTTCCATATCACGTAGGAAGTAGCTGGGTAACAGCCCCACCTCTTCCCTCACATGAGCAATCTACATGGGGGAATTACCAAACAACAGGGGAACAGGCCCCTGTTGGTCGTAGTGGCTGTTTTTCGGTAAGTGAGGCTTGGGCGTCTGGCTGGGATTCACTACATAGCACTGTAACTATGGTGATTATGCATACTTAAATCCCATACAGGATTCAGGCCAGTAATATTAAAATACAATTAAGCAACTTTTACTACTAAAGCACAAAAAAAGCTATCTTGAAAGCACATCATTAAACCTTCTCCAACATTCTACATCGCATGAAAGCCCCATGTCTCAGTGAGCCAGTGAGTTGCCAAATGTCCACCTGCACAGAAAAGGTCTTTGCCTGCTAGTGAAAAGCCAAGGAGGGACCTCGCCTGTGTCTTCACCAGACATGCTTCTCAGGTTGGTGGAACAGAAAAAAAGGACTTCCCTTGTGGATCTTAAAGCCAAAGGAGGCTAATTTGGCAAAATTCACTCCTTCAGTTAGCTTGCACCCCAGCCATCTAGGACTTTATATTGTGGCCACCTCTTTACATGGAAGTTGTCCCCTTCTTGTTACTGATCCTGGTTAACAGTTCAGCCACAGCATTGTGAACCTGCTGAAGTTTCTAGACACTTTTTAAAAGCCACCCACATAAAAGGTATTGCAGTAATCAAAAATAGATGCAACAAAAAATGGATGTGGTATTTCTTAATGTTACAATAACCATCAGGTCTGTGTTCCTGGCATCAGGAACACCAGTAAAAATGAGTAGTACATTCAACTACAAGTGGTGTCCACATTCATTAGTTGTCAGTAACCATGACAAGTCAGTTTCTGCACACTTTAATTTCAAAGAATGGCTTGTAGTTAAGAAAGCATGTGATGAATTGTAGTCCAAAACAGGATACCTTAGAGAATGTAGAGAGGGACTTTCCTCCCCTCAAAATCAATAATAACCATAGCCAGAAACCTATATGGTCTTTACATAGGCATAAGCACTGCATTTATGGTGCTAAGCACTGAATTCCAGTGTGACCCCCACAATCCCCCACTTACCAGGTAGCAGTCACTGTGATCAATGGGCATCTGTTCCCCAGTTGTTTGGGAAGCAGCTGGTTGCCACTTCCACCCACTCCCAAGAGTGATCCACATTGCAACAAGGAGAAACAAGATCCCTATTGCAATTCCTCCTCCGTGTGGGTGGGTGGGAATGGCAGCCAGCTGCTTCCAAAATGACAGGGGAATGGACCCCCATTGACCACAGTGGCTTCTGATTGATAAGTGGGGATTGGAGGACTTTCATGGCCCTTACATAGCCCCTAAACTAGGGGCTATCTAGAGACTGTCAATATGCAACTGTCACCAGTGCTTAATTCCAGATTATATATTTGTACCTGTGATACAGGATCTTGGCCCATATTTTTGCTTTCTCTGTACCACAGGGTCTACAGTGAGGAAGGAGAATGTCTGGCCCATGGGCTTAAATTGTTCCACTTGCAGGCCCAATCTGGCCAGCCAAGGGTTCAGGGATGCTCCCTCCCCCAAGCCTCCCCCCACCCAGTTTGTCAACAATTATATCACTCCCTTGTCTCACTTGCCCTCTCAATTGGACTCTACCAAAATTTAGGAATGGTTGATCTCTGGGCTGGGAAACAATGGATGTGCAAAGATGCTCTTCTCCTCTCTCCAATCAACATACACTCACATGTCAATCCATTAGGCAAATGGAAGAGTGGCCTTCCTTAAGCATACTGAAAAAAGAAATCAGACAGCAAGATCTTGAGTGGTGATTAGTCAGTTGCTTCCTGCTGCTGTTTTCAGCCCCCACTTGAGTTGACCAAGGAGGGCCATTTGTCTTGTCCCCTCAACTTTCTTTCTGACACAGAGGAGTTACTTCCTTCAGAGGGCAGGGGTGACACAAAATTAAAAACAAAACAAACTTCCAGCCCCACCCTGACTGTTTTCTGCGATCTTTTAGTTAGCTCAAGCGAGATATCCTCTGAGCTGGCTCTCTGATCACAAAGCACATGCGGACTGTAAAAGCGGGCCAGAACTTGGAGAAGTGATTTTTTTTTCCTGGACTATAAGTCCTAGAATCCCTGCGGTTGGGAAATTCTGCGAACAGCAGTCCAAAGCAGCAGTTTTCTCCAGCTGTGGGGGCGGCAAACAACTTTAAAGCATGTCCCAGCCACAAGGACTCTTTAAACAGAAGTGCCATACAACTTTAAAATATAGGAAGCTATAAAATCAAACTCAATAAATACAAATGTACAGTAAGAACAGGGAACAGGTGATGAGCTAGATTTTGCCACAGCCTTCATTCCCAGAGTTACCACATTTTGCAATGCAAAAAATAGGATTTATTTACTGACTGACTACTTCAAACCACTGATTGCTATGATGACTCTCAGGTGGCCTCGGAGGGCAGGAGATGAAGCAACAGTGGATATTTTAAAAACCACCGGACAGTTTAAAAATCTGCCCAGATAGAAATTTTGCCTCTGAAAAAAAGGATGTGTCCTGGAAACGGAGGATATATGGTAACCCTATAATTCCTGAAGCCCACGTATAGTTGTTTAGCCCAGCTTCTGCTCCACTTGTCACCCAGGTATCAGGTTTTTCTTTTCTAAAATTTTTAAGAACAAGCAACATTTATCTTGCAAAGTGACTGGGGAGGGCTTCACCTTGTCTCAAGTACGTGTTTCAATTTCATTGCTTTTGGATCCCATTGCATTTTTTTTCTCTTGTGCTCTTTGTGTGTCTAGCAGAGAGAGGGCACAGCTTTTAAAAGAGATCTGTTTCATTTCTGCTTCCTGTATAATCCACCGTTACTTGCATTGAGCTGCTGGGGTGGGCCAGAGGTCATGGATCACAGTGCCTCTCAGACTGGAAGACTAGCCTCAGTAAATGACAGAGGCACACACTGAGCAGACAAGCAAGCTGTATGGCAATGTGGTAGGAAAGCAGCCCTTTGCCCCGATCACTGACAATAGTCTATATTCTGAATTTGGGGTTTGAAATTTAATGGTGAAGTGCTTCGAAGACATAGCTTTGTGTTGGCTTGGGATGGTGGTCTCATTCCCTGGAGACATGCTGCCTGTTCTCTCTCTAATCCTCTGTAGCCCCAAAGTCTAGAATCCATGGCTCTCCCACCACCTCGGTCAACTGTCAGCCCACACATCCGGACACAGGGCGCAACCTGCCTGCACATGTTCTCTTTGCACGGTTGGCTAGACAGACTGAAATGCTGCCTATTAAGCAGTCCCCCTAAAATTGACTCTGGGGTATTCTGGCAAAAAGCATCATAGCTTTGGGTCAGTTTTCAGCATCATTTTAAGAAACAGCTGTTGCTGTCCTGTGGTGTCAAGTGCCATGTAGTCTGTGCTGAAGATGGCGGCATAAGGATTCAGATGTTGCTTGTTGGGGCCAGAGGTTTAAAAAGTTAGCTTTTGGGGGGTGGCAACATCTTGCTGGCTGGGGCATTCTGGGAATTGTCTCCTCCCTGAAAGGAACTTTTCCAAGCTCTGATCAGGAGCAGTTCACTCCATGTATTGTGATATGAGTCCTTGGCCATTTTGATCACAAGTGAGTTAGAGAAGAGGGTACAGGGCAAGATCCCACAATGCACATTCATCTAGAGAATAAATGGGATTTCACGCAATGTTTTTGTATTATTAGGTTTTTATATTTCTGGAGTGTTTCCCCTGAGTATTCCATGCCTAAGAAAATGCTTTTAAATTCCTGGGGTTGCTGTAAGTGGAAAGGCAACTTGAAAGCACACACACACACACGAGTGCGTGTGCATGTACGCGCACACACAGAGAGAAATCCCTTAATTATATGTTTTTGCTGGCAAAAGAAAACCACAGTGAACCATGTGGTTGCTGCACAAAAAATTTTCTCCAAAAACTCCACTGACTTGATTCAGATTTGCTTGGTTCTCTATGTGTTTCTATCATTCATTGTTTTTTGTAATGCTTTGATTGAATATAGGCCCTGGATGCTGTGATGCATGTCTTTTTACTGGCAGTTGCATTGCATTTTGGATTTTGTATGCTCAGCATTGCAAAGACATTGACCTGAATACATGCATATGTTTATTTTGCGCTATGAATTTCAGACTATCACGCATTTGAATATTTTGTACATATTTTGTACAGTCTGTATCAATGTGTATCAATATAGCCTTAAACATTTTTATGTCTGGAAAATATACATTGTTATGACAGCCTTCTACTCTTGTGCATTTTTATTAGCTTGCAAAAAACAGAGCTTGAAACAACTCCCCCCCCGCCTGCAGATATTTCCAAATGAATTAACTTGCTCCATGTCACTTGGTAGCAAAGCTGACTATAGTCTTAAAGTGTCCATTCTGATGTGGAGCAGAATAGGAATGATCTTGAAAATAATATGTGAAAATAAGACATTGAATAATTAAAATTACATGAGGTGACTTAAGATTTAAAATGTTTTCTGTTGTGGCGATAGACAGAGAACATTCCAGGTCAGCATTTTCTGCCTACATTTTCTGGGTAAAAAAAAATTCTGGGCCAATCCAATTTTAGTCCCAAACAGCGTAGGCCCACTGAAATAAATGGGATTCACACAAGTCTCATTGATTTCAGTGGGTCTACTCTAGCTGGGACTAAAATTGAATTTGGTTCTCTGATTTGACAGAATTATCAATTTTGGCCTTACTCTTGTATTGCAGAACTTGGCACCAACCCTGGATACCAAACCTGTATATGCAACCACATATAATCTTGATTTAATTTATATGTGCGCTGAGTATTTATGACTAAAAAGAATGCCCATGTTGTAGTTGTGTCTTTTTTTAAAAACAGAGACTGCGTTTTTAAAAATACAAATAGGCTTGGCTCTAATACAAACAATTAAACCTAATATTTCTAGAATGTTTTGAAAGCAAGATAGTGAAGTTACAATCATTTTATTTTTTATCCTTTCTGGTCAACTTTGCCACTTGCATTTTTTTTTTTAAAGTAAGACTCACTCTGGTTTTTGTGCTCATATTTTTGGCTGGAATCTCCTGACAATTTGTTTTGCTTGCAGAATGTGCCAGTATGCTCTCTAGTCTTCCCTAGAATCCAAGTATGTTGAAAGTTTAACCAAGTACTAAGGCCTCCCATTGCTGTTGTTGTGCACCTTCAAGTTGTTTCTGATTTATGGTGACCCTAAGGCAAACTTATCACAGAGCTTTCTGGGGCTGGGGGTATGTGGTGAACCCAAGGCCATGGGTTTCCATGGCTAAGCGGGGAATCAAACCCTTTTCTCCAGTGTTGTAGACCAACGCTCAAACCGCTATACCATACTGGCTCTTATTGCCCTGTGACAGAAGTCTTTTTTCCCCAAATTTGTCTCCATTGCTCATTTAATGAAAGTAAAAGAGCCTTCTTGGTAAGCCGGAAGAAGCTGGTAAGCCAGGGTTTTTAATACATGCTGAGAATAAGGCAGGCTAATGAACAGACCAGGTGCATGGGAATACAGAAAGGGGGTATCTGTCCGTCTGTCTGTCTGTCTCTCTCCCCATGTGTGTGTGTGTGTGTATGTAGGCTCCATAACAGAAGCATCACCACATCTTAGTGCGTGACAGTTATCACCCAGGCAAAGGCAAATGATGAGATCTTAGTGGGGTTTCTTCCTCCACAACCTGCCTTTGAAGGCGTTTGGTTCTCTTTTTAAACATTTTCTTTACCACTAGTTTTAGTGGGAGGGAAGGTTGTGAAAACAGGACTAGTGGGAGACCAGAAGAGGTTTGTGATCAGCAGATCCATAGCCTCCTCCAGTATACTTCTTGTCATCCCCCACCACTTTTGGAGTAGCAAGAGCAGGGCAGTGATAATGAGGGAGCAGCAAGGGGAGCTTCCAGGGCAGACCCCTCTGTTAGCATATTCAGTTTATTTATGCAAGGGGTTAAATCCATCTGTTTAGACACAGGCACACACAGAATGCTATCACAAATAGTCAATTTAGGTTAGAGAGACAGGACATAGATGAAACACGAGAAATTGAGGACTGGCCCTATCGTGGAGCAAGCTGCAGCCCACTCCTCTAGGTGGCAGAATAAAGGGAGATAAATGAAAGCAGGAGGAATGGATGTTTGAATGGGGCACTGAGGCTTTTGGAAGTGTTGGCTGGACAGCAGAGAAACTTGGTTCTCTGCTTCAGGCAACAACATATCCTCTAAATGCCTTGATTTTGCAGGGACAGTTTGGATTACCCACTTTTCCTCTTTGGCAGCTTACTGCAGTGGCTGAAAACTGGGTGCAAAGTGCAACAGGAGTTTGCAATTAAACTCAGCAGAGAAAAAGCAGTGGAAGGGATGGAGTCTTGCCCTTCCCTGTAGACTCAGGCAAAAGTGAATCAGCTGCAGTCTAGCTTGTGTTTTCTTCTTTGCTAATAACTTCTGCTATCCTTACAACATTCTGAGATTGCTTGGACACATATGTTCTCGGTAATTTCTGCACTACACTGTTATAGTGCTATTATTCCACTTTCAACATTCTGTGGAATTCTGGAGTTTGTAGTTTGCTGAAGTCAAAGAACTCTCTGGCTGAGAATTCTAAAGGCTTCTTCCTAAACTGCAGACTCCAGGACTCCATAGGATGTTGAAAGTGGAATAATAGCACTATAACAGTGTAGTGCCAAAATGGCCCCAGTTTTCATTTGTGAAATGTTTGAGGGTACACAATAAGCTGTGTTAGGATAGTACTGAACTGAAAGATTTTGGGCTTTTCTAGACAGAAGAAATGTTTCCAGAGGTTGAGCTGTTTGTTGCTGTAGTTCTCAATTTTCAAAATATCCAAACAACATCTATGTTGCCCCAGATTACTTTCTGGCAGTTCCGAGCACCAATTGCAATGTTTTATTCCCACTTTCAAGTGGGTTTCTTCTTAATTCCAAGACACGTGGCAGCAAAAAAGTCTCCTTCTCTCTTCCTTTTCCTCTTTTTTCTTTCCTTGTTAAAAAAAAATTAGATTAATAGAATTACAGTGGTATCATGCATCACTGAAATGGTATTTTTTAGACTACTGTATGCCACTTTAACAACAAGAATTAAAAAAAAAAAGAAAGAAAGAAAGAAAGAGAAAATTGTCCTCCATACCATAGGCCCACCTTGGCAAAACACACCCTCATTAAAAAAAAAAAACTTTGGAAGAGTCCTACTGCAGCTCCAAGAAATCTAAACAGCTCCCCCTCTACAGAATGGAACGAGCAGATACAGAGGTGACAACAACCAGCAAAACCCAAGGCACAATGTTGTGAGAACTGAAGCTTCTTTAAGTCAATCTGGAGGAGTCCAGAATAACCATACAGGAAGCTGCCACTTTTTGATACTCCTTTTTCTGATGACTCGCTCTTTTGATGCTTCCAAACAAGGACAAGTTCCATTAGTCTGATAGGGTTTCCACTCTTTCATCAGTTCTTTTTGCCTAGAGAGGCTTGCTTGGAACTGCTCTTGCATCGAGGCAAAGCACGCCAAGATGGGTGAAAAGGCATTAAGCCAGCTGAGAGACTTTGCAAGCAGGATGTATGTGGTCAGTCCCGAGTAAGCCTCTGTAAGTCCTCCAGGCTCCCTAAAGAACAGCACATGGTTTCTACTTTTCAATCAATTCTGTTTTATGACAATGTACCTGTCCCTAATCTATCAGATAAATGGGGGAAGCTGTAATAACGTTAATAGATTTTACAAAAAGGTTTTTTTAAAAAATTAATCTCTGCATCACCTGGACGGCTATTGCTGGCATAACCTTTGGACCCCAAAGAAAGATTAAAACAAACAAAGCTGTGCAATTTACTTGGGAATGACCAACTGTCTGAAGAACTGTATCTATGAACAGGACTTGGCAGGATCTGGTTCCTGCTGTAACGGCATTCTCTTTTTTATAGGCAAAGTGTGGCCCTTGAGCTTCATACAGGCCCCCCCATTCCCCTGGTCCTGATATCCCCGTTTCTTTTCTTTTCTTTTTTACTTTAAAAGGCCCCCTCAGACCTTTTACACCTGGAGTGGGCACAGAGTGGCCCTGGACCTATGTGTGGCCCCCACTGATTTTTTTTGTTGCCCTCAGTACCTCCAGAATTCCCTGCCCACCTCTTTTCTGGCCAAAGAAAAGTGTGTATTACTGCTCCTGGAAGCCTCCAGGTGCAATAATTTACTTTTTAAAGAGTTTTCAGGCCTCCCTGTACCGTTTAACATCAAAATACCCATTTTTGAGAATGAGAGGTGGACTTTGGGCTCCTTTTTTGTTTTATTTTTTGATAGTTCATGTGGATCACAAGGCACAAAAGTGGTCCCTGGACCTGTCACAGTTGCCTGTCCCTGCTCTACTCAGTAGAGGAGGCAATTCAGCATATCAACTACCCCTTTCAAACCTTTAAAGCAAACAAATCAGATGTTACTTCTAGTGTTGAAAAAAACTGTCCTAGGCCTGAAACAGTTATGGGAAGGAAGGGGGCAGAAAATGTGGTGGTTCCCCTGAACCCATTCAGCAATGTGAGGAGTCTTTTTCAAAACTAAAACAATCTTGAGGGTTGTATAAGGGGCACTGCAGATGACTGTGGTCCTCTGAAGTTCCTGGGGATTCAGTGGCCATTTCCGCACTACTCTGCTATAGTGCTATTATTCTACTTCCAACATCCTGTGGAATTCTGGGATTTGTAGTTTATTGAAGCCAAAGAGCTCTCTGGCGGAGAATTCTAAAGGGCCCTCCCTAAACTGCAAACCCCACGATTCCAGAGGATGCTGAAAGGGGAATAATAGCACTGTAACAGTGTAGTGTGGAAATGGCCTGAGAGTTGCCCATCCTCACCCTGACGTCTGAGCATGGGAAGACACACAGGTTGCTCTCTGCTTGGGTGTTAGACCTGATTAGGTTTTAGGCTTTTATTTCTGGACTGGACCACAATCTCAGTCTTTCTGTTGTCTTTCAAGTACATTGGTTGAACTCAGAGAACGATGGCTCTGGAGCAATAATCCAGGATGGCTTTGCCTTGTGGGTCCAGTTTGCCTCCTTCTTCTCCACCAGACTAGAGAATTACTTGGTGCAGTGGTGCCTTCAAGTGGAAATCAGAGAGATCTGCAAGTGGAGAGGAGGAAATAAAGTAGAGGCAAGGATTTGTACACTACTAGGGTGTGCAGTTTTTGATAAGCCAATTGTTCCACGCCTAATTTGCCTTTACAGTAAATGTCATGGTATTATTTCACCTAGCGGGCTGAACCCTGTGGCAAATTCAACTGCCAGTTTTTAGTTACCAAGGCAACTGATTACTGCACTGCAAAAATCAGTGATATTCTCAAATTGTCGTACTTAAACCAAATTGTGACACCTAAATTTAAACATGCACACACGCGCGCGCGTGCAGCCACCCACCCAACCACCCACCCACACACACACAAACTGGTTTAAAATACATTACGACAAGTTTATTTTTAGTTTTTGAAACTCTAGAATACACCAGAGCAATGTTTCATGATTTCTCCATAACCATGGAGATTTTCTAATGCAAATATAGGTTTCTATCCAGTAGGATTGAACCTGCATTCCAGATTTCCCAGACTGTATTCCTGTTTGTTTCTTTTTGGTGATTTCTTTCATTCCTTAATAATTTACTTTGTTCCCCATGTCAATCCCAACACTGCTTTGAATACAACCAAATAGCTTCCCATCTTCCTGATTTATGCAAATGCTGTTTGCTTACCTACAAGGTCACTTATGACCTTGCTGTCTGTTTTATTCTGCTTCTCATTATCAACCAGCTTTACTACAGCTACAGACCAATTCTATGCATGGTTATTGAGAAATCCTGTTGAATTCAATGGGGCTTATTCTTGGTTAAATTGATACAACAAGGGGCAGGTGAAATGTGACTCTCCAGTTGGACTACAGCTCCCAAAAGTCCTTCCCAGTATAACCAATGGTAGGGAATGTTGGCAGCTGCAGTCCAACAACATCTGGAGAGCTGCACTTTGACCACCACTAAAGGATATGATAGCAGCCTTACAGCACAAGCCCATGTACATCTACTCAGAAGAAAAGTCCAAAGAGTTCAGTAGGTCTAACCTCAAAACCTTAGTGCATAGAGTTAGTCTTTGTTCTGCAGGTCTCCTCTTTCTTGTCCTGGGCCCTTTTGCACTACACAATTGCAGCAATGTATATTGCACTTTAACTGCCATAGCAACATTCTATGGAATTGTGGATTTGCAATTTAGAGAAGGTTGTTTAGAATACTCTGCCAGGGAGCTTCTCTCATACCTCACTAATGTAGTAGCTCCAGGATTCCACAGGACACAGCCATGGCAGTTAAAGTGGATTCATAGAGCCCTAACTGCATCATGTAAAAGCAGTCCTGATCTCTAGAACTGGAAACCTGCATGCAATAGTGGCTGTTGCCCTAAGAGCTCAATCTCATTCTCTTTTCCCACCTCTCTCTCTCTCTCTCTCTCTCTCTCTCTCTCTCTCTCTGTGTGTGTGTGTGTGTAGAGGGGGACTCTACCATGATCTGCTCTTGGTTTCCAACCCCAAGAAACCCCTACAAAGCCCCACTTGTATACCCAACAAAAACAACATTTAGATTTTATACTGGGGTGGGCAATTTGTGTCTACGCAGAGGTTATTGGGCTGCGGCTCTCATGATCCTCCATTATTGCCTATGGGGATAGGAGCTGCACTCCAAAAAACAACTGGAGGGCCATATACTCTTTTATTTTAAGCACCAGTCTCACGGATGTCTCACTCAGCCTTACTTGCCATGATCCTGGTTCCTCAATTTATCTCGCTCAGTCTTTTCCTCTAGTACCATCTGAACTCTCCTGACACCCAAGCAAGACCGAATAACTTGGGATTTAGGCTGGTCTTCTAACTATAGGGGTATATACATGAGCTACAACTTAAGCTTTCTAGTTATTACTGAAGAGGCACTACAGTTGAGGGGCATTAATGAGATCTACCGCATGGACCTAAATATCCAAGATCCAACCTATAGCTCTTGTTTTTAATCTAGCTCCTTGTTGAGGCTCCAGTTAAAGCCAAGTGGTAGATAGGTCAAGACATCTTGCTGCCCAAAGCACAATAGCAGCTAATGTTCAACTGATGCTGTGCTCAAGTCAAAATTCATAATACTTAAAAACAAGGAAATTATTGTGGTGCATGAGGCAGGGTAACCCGCAAACACCTTTCCCTATTTCTGGCAATATTGTTCTTCAGTAATATAACTGGTACTTTTGCACGGCACTCTAAAATTTACCACTTGAGGGACTCATCTTACTTTGCTTAATGGTAGGGCTGGTCCCTGAGACAGGGATAAATATTGATGCAAGTATTCTATGGCTGAAATTTTGCTTAGCTGTAGAAAAGCAATGCTGAAGTCCCCAGTCATTTGTGAAGCATATTGTGTGCCCTTGGCCAATCATAATGTTTCAACTGAATTTTGCTCACAGGAGTTTTTGTGGTGCTTGTTGCCATGTGCCTTCAAATCATTTCTGACTTATGGCGACCTTAAGGCAACCCTATCACAGGGTTTTCTTGACAGAATTTGTTCAGAGGAGGTTTGCTCTTGTTTTCCTCTGAGGCTGAGAGTATGTGACTTGCTTAACATTGTTTACATGCCCAAATTATGATTCAAATATAAATCTTGCCCCTAACTTGATCCATCTAGCACTCATGAACAACAATCTCTTGATATCTTAAACAAATCTATCCCAAGGCTGCCCCAAGACACTGTGCTGCTGGAAGCAAAAAACAAATGCCCATTCTATGTGCAAATACCAACTGGACTGGTGGTTGACTCTTTCTTCAACATAGGCAATAAGACAGCATCCTCCATCATACCTGGGAGAAGCAATCTAGCTTAGAAGGTACAGGGCAGGCTGCCTGCCATATCTGCCTCTCTCCTCTAGCACCTTGTTAGTGCCTCCCAGCAACTGCTGCCTCACTCACTGTTATAGCAGCATCAGCCTCAAATAAGCATGCAAACTGAAGATGAAAAGAGTAAAGGTGAAAGAAAAGCACATGCTCTGTCAACAAGTCACAGTCCCACTCCTAGAAGAAAGGATGATATACAAATGTGAAAATGATGGCAATCAATGACACTGTATGCCTAATGAGAACCAGGGGTTTTGGGCTCCTTCCAGATATAAGACCTAGACCTAGAGTATCTGCTTCATTCTCATATAAGAGTTGTCTTTACCGAACTTGGTTTGTATAATGCAGCAAAGCAAGTCTTCCTTGAAGTCTCATCTTATTTCCCTGGTTACTTCAGGACCAAAAATTGTTCACCCAGCTTCCATTCCTGAAATCTCAGTATAACATACTATACATATTATGTTTTTTTGCACCATGTCACTGTATTGAAATACAAAACTAACTGATGGCTTGGTAATCAACTTTCAGACTCCCCTCTTACTTTTTGGAGATAAGCGGAAAATCTTGAAAAGTTAATCAGCCTTGAATTGTGATCCGATGCATGTGTCTTACATAGTAAGTAACTGAATTAAAAAAGATTCCTGTTCCATGTAGGAGAATTCATTTGGCTTATTATGTAACATTGGTTTGTATACGTTTTTCATGTAAAAGATTGAAAAAGATGCTCCACTGTCATTTTCAGTGTTCTGATTATCCCAGTTCAACAGCTGCTGTTCTCTACATTGCAGCAAGATGGCAATGGAGAATAAGGAAACCACATTAGAGTAGGCAAGGAATGGCCTTGGCCAGGCACTGGCTGTCCTGTAATAAAGCCCTTTTTTTTTGTCTTCCAGAGAATGTAAAATGAAATAAGCACAGCATACCAGCTCAGGGACAAAAAAGTTGTATCACTAGCAAGAGATCTACGATCAGAATCTTCTTCTGTATTTTTCTTTAAAGTTAATATAGCATGCACCCTCAGGGCCATTTCTTAAGAAATCTCTCTTTCACCTCTGCTCCAAACTCCTGCTTGGCCTGATACAGAAAGAGGAACCTATTCAGACAACAGGGCTGGCCCTGTCTTAGGCAAGGTATGATAAATGTTTGTCCTCAGGCATAATCCTGTGATATAGGACTTTCTCAACTTGTCCTGGGCTTTCTCAACTACGCTGGTGCCTCAGGTTCAGTACATCCCCAGTGCTGAGAAAAATTCAGTACCCAGCCCAATAACCTTCTGTTATGTGGAATGGGAACAGCTAACATTTTGTACATTGCCTCTGGTAGCATGAAGCTGGGGGCCAGCCCTGCCACATAACTCTTTTCTTGCAAAAGCCTGGCTTCTTTTCAGTCTGGGCTCAAAAGCTGCTTATGAGAAACCAGATTATGTGAGGGACACACAATGATCTCAGATGTTCAGACTACTAGCTTGTTCAGTGATTGGGACTTCTAGGTTTTGTAGTAGCATATTTTTGAATCCTAGATGTTGTGGGAGAACCAATAAGGAATTCTGTGGCCTCATGTTCTGGCTGTGGGCTTCCTAGGAATATCTGCATGGCCATTTCTGGAAAAAGAATTGTAAACTAGCTAGGCCCTGGGACTGATCCAGCTGAGCTCTTCTTATGTTCGTAGACTATAATTTTACACACCACTGAAAACCTTACAGTGGGAGCATCACTATGAACATTTAGGATCTGAAACTCAGACTGAGCCACCCACATGGCTAGTAAACCACAAGCACATTTTGTTCTTGGAGCAAGCAGTAATAGTTTGCTATTCTTTCCCCAGCTAGTATGATCATTGCCACTGCAGGTGCATGGTGGTTGTGTGAGTACTACAGGCACCTACTGGATGATGACTAAACTGGTCCTCCTCAAGCTGGGGCTTTCCAGATATGGTGGACTACAAATATCATCTTGGCTGGGGATGGTGGGAATTGTGCTTGAAGACACCTGGAGGACACCTGGTTGGGGAAAAAATGGCCTTGTCAATTACTAGTGATGAGCAGTAACATCTCCCTCCCATGACTGCTCTGTGTTATTAACAAACTTTTTTTTAATTAACTGGGTGTTGTAGTGACCTACCACTCCAACATGAAAATGCACACTAAACTTTTCTTTAAAGATGAGTGCTATTAAGATAGCACTCCTGTCCCCCTGTTCCACTTTCCCCTGCTGCATTGTCTCACAAATAGTTTCCTGTTTAACGGCTTTCATTGTATTTTATTTTGGTGATGAGAAGCACCTAGTTTTGGGTGGGTTAGAAACAACTTAGTCTCCACCTCAGTCTAGTGGTCTTTCCTTTCTGCCCCTCACACACACACCCAATTAGGCTTCCTATGCCCATGCTCACCTGTCAGCTTTGGTGCTGTCTTGTCTTGTCCATCCAAGTGTCCTTCATTTCTCTCATACCATCCAGTGATCTTTCCCACACAGTGTACTTTATCATTCCACATGGTCTTTCTCTTCCACCTCCACTGTCTTCCTCCACATACCCACTTAGCAGTTCTGTCAATCTCTTCCCATCCCCACACTTTCCAGCATTTCACCAATGAAAGCCTGGGCACTTGTGGCCAAACAACATCAGAATGTGGTCAAGATGGTTAAATTAATGAGGAAGGACAGACAATCTAGGAGAGGCTGTAGTAGTTTTTCTTCCCTCTGAGTCTACAGGAAAGGGCAAGATTCTGTCCCCTCCCGTCCTTTCCCATTCTGAGGTAACTGAGGGAAAGCTATTTTTGCACTTTACATTCAATTTGCAGCAATTGAAGTAGTTCAGGACAAAGGGGAAAAGTGGAAGGAGGAGAGAGAAACTGGGACATTTTAAAAGCAGGTGAAAAAGTGGGATGACAAAAGATTAATTGGGACCATCACTGCTTATTTGGGAGAGTTGGAGGGTATTCCTCTGCTGAGCAAGCAGCAGAACTTTCTTTCTTTTTCTGTGTTGCAAGCTTTTAAAGATTTGGGGGTCCCTACAAAGGGAAGTAGCAGTGACAGACACCATTTTTCCACTGCTGTAGCTTTGTTTTGGCACAGCTGCCTAGAGAACCACTAAGACAGTGGTTCTCAACTTGTGGGTCCCCAGATGTTCGTGGACTTCAGCTCCCAAAAGCCCCAGCCACTATGGTCAATGCTCAGGGCTTCTGGGAGCTGAAGTCCATGAACATCTGGGGACCCACAGGTTGAGAACCACTGCACTAAGACATGAACAGCCAGGCCTCCTTGTGTCTCCTGGATTAGAGAAGTCTGCCACCTAGTGCATGAATGTGAGAACAACCACGATGAATCTGGCTACAGGCCTTTCCTAGAATCCGTTTGACCGTCGGCCATCCAGCTGCCTCTGGGAAGCCCACAACACAAGCAGGGCACTGGTGCAACTGCACCCTCTGGGGGTCTTCCACACTATGCAAGTATAGCACTGTGTTTCCACTTCAAATTGTTATGGCTGCTTTTTTCTGGAATCCTGGGAGGTAGAATTTGGTGATGCAACAGAGGAGTTGTCTGGCTGAGAATTCTAAAAACTCCTCCGTAAACTGCAAATCACAGGATTCCATATGACATAGGCATGACAATCAAAGTAGATACATAATGCTATGACTGTGCAGTGTGAAAGAGCCCCAGGATGGCAACTGATACACAGAGACATCTTGCCTTTGATACTGGAGGCAGCTGGAATCATCATGACTAGTTCTACTGATGGCTCTGTCCTCCACAAATCCATGCAGACTCTTTTTCAAGCCACCCAAGCTGGCAACTCTATCTATGTCTTGTGGCAGTGAATTCCACAAACTATGTACTGTGGAAAGTAGGACTTCCTTTGCCCTGCCCTGAATCTCCCACCCTTTAGCTTCAATGGATGATCAAGGGTTTTAGTACTGTAAGAGAGAAAACATCTGTTTTTCCCCCATATTGTGCATTACTTTACACCCCTCTACCATACTTCCTCCTACTCACCTTTCTCACAAATAGCCCCAATGTTGTAACCTGCCCTTGTAGGACTGATGATGATATTGCAGGGTACAGACTTTTTTCAGTAAATTAAAATCAATCAATCCACAAAAAAAAAAAGAAAATCTTGAGATGTACACTCTTAGGATCCCTTTGGTATCCTTGTGAAGTTTTAAGCATTTAGGTTTCACATCTTGAAGCTATAGCAGAAAACAGGAACACACAGCCATCTGTACTTCTCATAATTAAATCCCATACTGTCCTATAAGCTTGATCCCTTCAGTTCATTTGCTTTTCTCAGATTCATAACTACAAAGGGGACTTGTGTGGATATGAATCTACTGCAGGGCAAAATTCTATATACGCCAGTGTAGTGGTTGACAGCAGACTGTGGATTCATAGGATGTATGTGTTGGAACAAAGCTCTTTTGAATACCAGACTGGTTAAAAGGCTTGCTCATTTCCCAGGAAAGCAATAAAGCAATTTGCTTTATTATGTACAAAAGCTAATATTCATTAAAATAAATACACTGAGACAGGAAAGGTAAGATAGAGCTAATTCTAACCAGTTAACTAGCTGAATGAGACCTGAAGTCATACTCATCCCTGTTTCTTAGAACAAAGCCAGAATTTCTTCTCCTCCTTGGAGGATCAAACAAAACTTGAGAAGAAAGAGAAAAGACGACGTAAGTCTTGTTCAAAAGGAAGATCAGCATAGGTTGAGCAGAAGCGGGACAATTAGCCAATCTGAGGAAGTCGTCTTTTTCTTTTTACCTATGCAAACAAATGCACTTGGAGTGTAAGTTGAGATGTACCTCTGTCAATGACTGTGGTAAATTCTGAAGTGTGGGTACCTGCTATGAGAGCCTGCATAGCCATGTTTCAAGGATGTGTGTGTGTGTAAAAATATGGGCAACCATGTTGGCTGTTATCAACACATCACTTCTTGCAACTTTCATTTCCATCAGAAAAAGACCTTTCATGAATCTGAAAGGTCTTAATTTCACATTCAGAAAATCCTAGTCAACCCAAAATATTTTGCTTTGCGTAGTGTTTCTGGAAAAATTCATATATCCCCAAGAGAATCCTGAAGGGGGGGTAAAGGGCATCACTGCTACTAATCAAAAGCTTGTGTGGAGGGTTGACTTTCCATAGATCACAGTGAGGGAGCTGCTCTGCTACATATGAAACCCCAACCCAGAATCAGGTCGTCTACAAATGATTTAGCGCCGGGTTCCCCACGAACGTGCATTGTGCTATGGGCAAGAGGCAACTCCCTTCCGGCCATGCTCCGCTCCCGAGACGGACGGCTCTCCACACCAGGCCAGTGCCCTGCTACTAATCAAAAACTCCCAAGGCCTTTAGCTCTGTGAATCTCAGGTCTCTTACACTGCTGTCTATATAGGATACATTTCTAAATACCTTATTGGGAGCTGTGCAGTTCAATGCAAACAACTGTAATGCATGTGCAATAAATATAATTGGAAACAAAACATGTTTAGCTGCTTTTTAAAACTCTTGTTGGCATTCCAGATCAAGGAAGTCTATGGTCATTAGACATGCAGTTGGAATTTTGTTATGAGTACACTGTTAATGTAAGGATGCAGATGAGAATTCATTGCCCTTTCTTAGAGCTGTGTGGCTGCTACAAGTCTGAGGGAAATGAAGCAGCAAATAACTTTTGCTCAAATTGATTGAGGAAATCTTGGTCAGACTATACATAGAAGTTCTCCCTCTGTGTGCGTCTGTGTCAGTGAAGGAGGGGGGTGTTGCAGTGGCTATTTTTACCTAATTGCTCGCTAAGTAGAAAGCAAATCTCTGAATCATATTTTTAATGAAGAGGAGCCTGTTTTCTGGAACTGGGCCTAAAGAAAAGGAGCCCCTCTAAATGACTTTTAAGTCATGCTGTTGAAGTTTCTCTCCCACCCCCCACTTTGCTTTCTAATATTTCTCCAAGCTAATGCTCAGCTGCAGGCACTGGTCTGTATCTCTCAAATCACCACTGCCTGAGGGATGGTGTTATATTCAGCTTCTTTCCTGTCCTTAGGAACTGGATCTGTCAGCAAAGAACAGCTAAAAATACCCTCATTTCCTTTAAAACTCAGGGATGCCTGCTGCCTGAACCGTGGGCCTGCCCACTTCAGAAGTGCCTGGTCCCATCAACACCAACCTTCTTCTGTTGTGCTTGCACTGTCCCTCACCCTTCCTGAACCCTATCCCCTGACACCTGGGAAATGCAATTCATAGAAAATGAACTTCCAGCTTAAATCAGTCTTACTCAGTTCAGGAAGGATGAGCTATTCTTCCATGGATTGAACAGATGTTCAAAAGTCTCACAAGTGGCATCATTCTTCTGCAGCTTAATGCACCATCGGCACTGTCACAAAGAGAATCCAAGATGTGACAGTTTGAAAAGACTTTGAACTAACTCATTGGTCATCTTTTGTGCTAATGGCAGAGTTCCAGCTTCTAAGGAGTTTAGGAATACTATACTATTTCTCTAAGGGTGTCTTGTCCTTGGCATTCAAAGTGCATAGCCTTCAACTGTCCCAGTTTGGCAAGGACACTCTCAATAAATTCTCTGCCTTTTCAGCTGCCCAGTTACTCTTTCCTCCTCCCACTTTCCGCCTTTGTTCTCAGCTGACTTCAATTGCTTCAAACTGAGTACAAAGCACAATAGTAGTTTGCACTCAATTCACAGCAGGGGAAAAAGGAGAGGGGGTAGAAATCTTGCCTATTCCAGAAGACTCAGGCAAAAACAAAGTCCTCCAGCTGTTACTAGTTTGTGCGTTTTTCCACATTAATAATTTTTGTCATTTTGACCACACTTTGATGTTGCTTTGCCACGTGTGTCTCAGTTTTCACCTGTGAAATGTGTGTGTGTGATATGATAGTGGTCAGACTGAAAGTATGAAGTGCATTACTAAAAAACTCATCAGGATGTGTCATGGGATTACATTTTGTCAAGCACTGCACTATGATCTAATGCATACAATGGAGAAACGGGGTGGTTCCTTCTGCCTTCGTTGCTGAGCAGTAGCCCAACAGAAGGAGCCCTGAGCCATTTAGTTTCTAGTGGAACCTTGATGCTCATGCTAACGAATCAAAATTTATATTTCTTAGAGCCCTTATTGTAGCACCCACTTTTTAAGAAAAGAAAGAGGTGAAAAAGGGAGTCTCAGCCTCTCATTTAGCCTGAAGAATTATGTCAGTCACAACATGAGGCTCTCTTAATAATGCAGTCAAATTTAATGAACTAGACAAGTTAGTGTTATGAGCCAAGTCAGCCTGAATTGTAGTTGCATCATTATAAACAGATGGGTTCAGATTACAGTGGCTTTTAAAGATAAAACAATGCAAAATAGTCTGCATAGAACATGAAACAAGGTCACTGAACATAGTCCTTTCCCAGAATTCTTTCTTGTTACAAGGGTTATGCATATCCTAAAAGCCTCCATCAGTTTCTTCTGGCAAACTGGACTTGTCATTCATTTTGATTCAATGTGTAGGCATTATGATGGAGGACTCAGCCTGGAAACTGGAATAAGAGGTCCATTACTAGAGGTGAAAGTATTATCTATCAAGGGGAGAAGCCTGGAAAACGAAACTAATAGAATCACCATGCAGCAATTACAAATACAGTTGTTGCATTGCACTAATACCTTGTTATAGGTGTCAGAACTCACCCTCTGGAATCTGATAGAGAGGTGTTGGTTTGTGAGGAGCTCCTGCTCCAGATGACTTCTTCCTCTCTGAATTTGAGAAACTAGTAATTGAAGCAGCTGAGGGGCATGTTCCTCAGCAGGATGTGATGGAGATAGACACTGAAGAGACACTCCCATCATTTGAAATTTGGCAAAGAGAGAGGGACCAGCTTTGTAGGATTCAGTGTTTGTTAAATGGGAAACTCTGACTAATCAAGCATCTGGTGTCTAGGCTCACCGACCTATAAGTCTTCCAAGCAGCTATTGGAGGTCCATGTTGCTTGCAGTCATTAATTATCCTTGATTCTTGGTGCTTGTGTACTGCTTGAGATTCTTGACCTCTGGACTGGCTGTGTTCAACAGCTCTTTGTCTTACCTATTTTTTGGCTTTGGCTATCCAGACTACTGGCTTCATGTAACAACTTCTGGACCAGTTGAATCCTTGCCTTGCACCTACGTTCATCTTCCATAGACTTTCTGGATTGCCTGACATAATCTTACCTGTAGCTGCTTTCCCTAGGATAATCTGTCCCTCTGGGTACTTGCTGCCTGTAGGCATAGAAATGTAGGATTCATGGGATTACAAGATGTAGCAGGGTAAAAACATACTTAAGGGCTTCCTTTCATTTATTCATTAATTAAGCTGTCCCAGAAAGTGAGGGTCCATCCCAGTCTGTACTTCAGGAATAGGCTGCATCTGATATTCAGTGAGGTTACAAACAGGCTCATTTATGGTATTGATCTGGGTTCTTAACTATGTGAGAGTTAAGTGCTGATGATTTGGGAACCACTCATTGGGGCTATCTTGCAGCGATGCCCAGGATATCTAACCATGCAGCTGTAGAATGGTGCCACACAAACAATTGTTGATAAGAGATTTATTTATTGTATTTGTAGGCCGCCCTTCTCCCAGAATTGGGACCAAAGGTGGCTTCCAACAATAAATACACATCAAAACACATTAAAAACATTAAACACATTAAAAACATTTAAAACAGTTAAAAAACATTAAAAGGATATAAAATCATAAAAACACTAAAAACGATATTCCGAGATTGGACTGCAAGCCCCAGTTCTAAGAACTGAGGTCATTTCAAACTACACAATGATAGCGTTATCCTTCCACTTTCACTGTTGAGGCATCCTATTGAATCCTGGGGTTCGTTGTTTAGTCGAGGTACCAGATGAGCTCTCTGGCTGAGAATTCTAAAGGATCCTCTCTAAACTACAGTCCCAAGGATTCCATAGAATGGATCATAATGGAATCATAGCACAACACTTTTGTAATGTTGAAAGGGCCAGGTAGCAAAGAGTCCTGGGCTTTTACTACCTCATTTGTCGGTGAGAAGCTATGTTGATTGGAACTATCTGCCTTGAACAATTCCATTGTGAAGGACAAATGGAAGCAAAGGTTATTTGTGAAAAATAGTAGGCCAAAGTAAGTTTACATACATGCCTATTTCCATATATACCTGTTGACCCTTAGGAATTGACAGGGGAGTCATTACAGCCTCAAAGTAAGGCATCCAAGGTAAGCAGGAAGTCTAGGTTGAGGCTGATTAAGCAAACTCTACTTCTCTTGCTAGTAATGGAGTAAATGCAATATCTGTTCAGAAAGACCAACGATGTGGAGTGAACAATCTGAAGAAGATAGAAAGTCCACAAAAATTTTAATAGGTAGAGATTAGACCCAAGAGGAGATAATCAAGTCCCACAAATGTGGTTGCCATGGCAAGCTAAATACAGTTGACCTACACATTCAAAAGTGGAAAAAAAATGAATATCTGTAGTCCTTCCCCAAACCATATTTAGCACACACACAAAAAGGAGAAGAGAGTGGATTCGACCCTCTGTGGATTCAAAAATATAGTACACAATACAGGTTGGGAGCACACCAGCCACCTGATTCTGCCTTTGAGGTGGTGGGGTTCTTTCACAAGGTATTAGTAGATGGCTGGAGGGCTTGCTCCCACCTCTACTGGTTCCCAATCTTGGATACAGGAAAATGTGGGCCAAGCAGGTTCCTCATCAATTAACAGCTCTCTCTCTCCCTCTCCCTCCCCCCCGTATCTATATCTATATCTATATCATTTAGATATAATTTATATTTTAGCTAATGTATAAAAACTGAAGTTTGCCTGTGTCAGGCAAAGAACTCATATGATTGGCTGCCTAAGAAGATTCTACAGAATCCTGGGGTTTGCAGTTTAGGGAAGGGCCTTTAGAATTCTCAGCCAGAGAGCTCTTGGGCCTCAGTCAATTGTGTCTGTCTTGAATAGGCTGGTTGCTATGGAGCCAAGGCCTAGCAGCAAGAAGGAGGAGGGCAGTGTATTCCATCAGGAACCCAACCTGTGTATTTTAATAACTCTGAACACAGATTGGATTGGGGAATATGGGGAAAGTTAGAGGTACTGGGCAAGACAGTTTGGAGAATTAAAGACACAGGATCTCAACTCCTTCTAATAAGTATTACCTATGAGAAACTAAAATACCAGGCAACGCCAGGTATGTACACTAGTTTATTATAAATGAGACAGCATAGGATTGGGCTTCTCTGGCTATCTGATATGGGGGACTGGCATTTTTCTCCTAACGTACTAGTGATCAGTATCATATCTATGTCCCCTGGAGTTTACCTCACAGCCCAAGGGCTTCACATATGTCCGTCAATGGGAATTTGAATTAAGTGTGGGTAGAATTTATTTGGGGATCCAGTTGTACCATTGGCTGTAAGGGGACACAGCATCCCATCAATGAAAGGGCTGCAATGCTTCTCTGCTGTGTACCATCTCCTGCATTGTTTATCACCAATAACGCTTATGCTATAGCAGTAATGTGTCACAGTGTTCAGCACCAGAAGAACCCTTGGAGATGCCTGAAAGTACACCTGATACTGAAGTAGGGAGCGAGGTCCAGTTCAAAGGCATACCCAACATCTTATATTGAAATGCCTACATTTTCCATATTAAAGTGGATTAAAGCACCACACTTTTTCAATTAATCAAGAGTACTGTGGTTTCCCTGATCTGTGTTGTTCTGGAGTTCCCTCTCTTTCTCTCTTTTGTACTGAAAAAATGAAAAGAGCAATAGAACCATGCAAGGCAGGCAAGACTCTGTTTTTAATTGACTTTCCAGTTCAGTTCCAAGCCACAATTTCTTTAGTAAGAAACTTTGGTATTTGAAAAAAATGTTGTAATTCAGGCTTTGACGGAGGTAGGATTTCTAGTTCTTTGTGGCTTCTCCATAATGTCTCATCTTCAAATTCCTGAGTCATGGTTTTCAGTTCTTGGTCAAGAAGTTTGGATTTGCACAACATGGCTTATGCAAACACATGAGTTTTTACAGTAATGAATAATATATAGCATGTGTTATGTATGTGGTTAATGTGTGCGTATCTGTGTGTGGCAAAATCAGAATGTTACTTTTTTAGTGTGGGGGAACTCTTTACTCTCCCAGGCTTTAGTTCCTGATGGCATCCATGGGAATTTAGGAGGCTGTATTTTATGGTTGCTAAGCAACTGGAAGACATCTCTTTCCTTTGTTAAGCATGAAAGATGGCAGGCTAGGTATGGAATAAAAGACAATGACAGTAGGGAGAGTCATAAAGTGTATCTCTTCCACATAGATCAAAACTGTAAGAAGGTAATATTTGTTGCTGTACTCCCTGTTTTTTAAAAAGAGCCAAATGACATTTTATTAATCATGTGAAGTTTTAAGCTATTTCCCTTGTTTTTCTACAATATTCTGAAGTATTTTTTCTCATCCAAAAAAGTACATTTTTTTTTAAATATTAATTTTGCTTGTCACAAGCAAAGTGAGTCTGTCCAGTCCCTAATGTCTCTCCAGTCTCTAAGGCCTGCTTCCAGGATGTTGCCCCTTTCTGCCCTACTTCCTTTCTCTGTCTTTTCAAAATGTCTTCTTTAAATGTTTCTAATATTTATAACTCCCTCAAGAGCTCTAGTGCTAAACCAGTAGGCTCCTTTGCCAATGGACTTTTCAAGTTGACTCACCATTAGTCATCCTGAGAATTCCATTGGAGGGAGACAACCACATACCTCTCCCTTCCTTGCAATTTTTTTTTTTTTTTTTTTTGCACACCTTCACATTGTGTATCTGCCAAAGCATTCAAACAACTGGGGTAGAGCAACAGACATTTTTCCTTCTGAACACACAGATTTTAGACAATTAGTTGTGGAGTCTACGGAGAAACTGACCACCAAGTGACAAGCAACACCTGTTGAAATTCCCTTTTCTACACAACCATTAAAAGTAGAGGAGCCCTCTTCAGTTTTCAGTTTTGCATGCCTAGTCTGTAGGTAAATCTCTGTCAGTAGATTTTACTCTGTCAGTAGATTAGCCTCCTTTTGGGGGGGGGGCAGAGCAATGCTCCATATACATTGACAATGCAATCATGCACATACCTGCTCAGAAGTAAGTCCAAGTAAGTTCAGTGTGACTTACTCACAGGAAAATATGTACAGGACTGTAGATACATTCTAAAAGGCCACTGGAATGTGATCATGCTTTTGCCAGGTATATCTTTCTTAACAAATTACATTCTACTTATATTTTGGAGTTAAACTGTTGCACATTATTTCCACCTCCACCCTATTTGTTTTCTAAGAACAACCTTGGGAAGTAGACGTGTGGGGGCAATCTGTGGCCCTTTCCTCACCGGGCTATTAAAACGGTGCAGAGCGACCTCCGACGGAGGTCTTCTGCACCATAGAGTGGACTGGGGCGGACTACTTTTTGTAGTTCCGCACCTCAGTCCAGTTCAGAGCGACCAGAAGTGGTCGCGCAGCGTGCTTTTAAAAAAACTCATTTTAGAGGTTTTTAAAAAGCATGGAGTGTGCAACTCCATGTTGCTCCGTCCCAGCGCTCTGGTGCAGATTTGCAGGCGTGCACAAGTGCGTGCCTGCAGATCTGCCGGGGGCGGGCTTTAGGCTGGCAAGCTTCTCCGGTTGGTGGAGAGCCTCCACCAACCGGAAGCCGCCACTTTGGACACCAGAGCAGTGCGGAGTGATGAGCTCGCACTGCTTCTCATCCCGACGGACTCGCCTGGACGCTGAAGAAGTCCGGTGAGTAGCATTTTTTCGCGGTTCCTTTCCCATGTGCGGAAAGGGCCTGTGTGTCTGTGAAAAAGGGAATGAAAGAACACCTGCTGCACAGTTCTGGGAAGGTTTAAATTCAAAGGGAATCTCCTTTCCTTAAGCCCATCTTAACTGGCAGGGCTGTCCCCTTCTCCTGCTTATTACATGATGTGTTTATTCTTTTCGTCTACCACCGAGAAGCAATTTGGTGTCCCACATCCCAGGATGTTCTATTCCAAAGCCAGGAAAGTCTGCAACAGTTTGCTTTTGCCTGAGCCTACTGGAAAGGGCAAGACTTCACCTCTCCTCTCCTTCCTGCTGATCTGAGTACAAACTACTTTTGCACTTTGAAGTCCGCTTGCAGAAATTCATGTAAGTTGCAGATGAAGAAATAAGATAGAAGAAGGAGAGAGAAACTGGGACATTTTAAAAACAGTTGAGAAAGTGGGGCAGCAGAAGATTAATTTGGGCATCCCTGCCAGACCAGGACAATTGGAGGACATGGTTCTTTCTTTCTAGCGATAACCTCCTTTCCTAGTGGTCCCAGTGCTTATATATCAAGGACCACTTTAGTCAACTCATGCTCACTTTTGTCCCTGATATTTAACCTGTGTGTTATATGTGTACTCTCTCACACACACATCTTTATTTTTAATCTGGTGTCTATCTTTCCCTGGTCTAACTGCAGGGAAATAGAGAAGGCACATGTTCATCTTGCCCCTTGGTGGTATTTTTAAGATATTAATGTTTTCCTATCATTTTCCAGTTCTGCTCACCAGAGAGCCATTTGTGCATTCATTCATGTCACGGCCTTGTTTGAATTCCTTGTTTGAAGAGCCCAGCAGAAGAGAACTGAAAAGAAGAATGAAAATGGACTAAAAAAAACAGAGAGGTAGGGGGAGGTTCTGAGGCATTGTCTGGATTGTAGAGAAAAGCAGTTTTTATATGGTAGGCTGTTGGTTCATTGAGTTCATGCCACTTGATGGGAAGGGTATTTGATCTTGTCTCTACCCCTTCCAATATTTGTATTAGAGGTGTGCGGGTGAGTGGATTATTCTGGGTATGTACTGTTGTAGGCAGTGCGTAGCTATAGCTTGAGATTGTAACCACCTTCCTGGATATTTTAAGATTTGGGACCACCAGGTAATAGATAAGAATGACCACACTGAGACTTCAGTATTTAAAAAATTGTGAAACAGAGTGGTAAAACACCACTCTTCAATCATACAGAAGCTTCAGAATACCAGACATACTCTTATAGATATCTTATATTTTCTCAAGGTGGATGCTAAGTGCTTGATGCCAGGCAAATTGCTGTATCACTGTAAGCGGGGAAAATAGAGGCATGTCGTACGTGACTTAGACTGGTGCTATACTATGACAATGAAGTACAATTAACAGCCTCATTTGGGTCATACTTGTTTGCAAAAGTGGAGTGACTACAATAGTGATATCAGTTGAGTTGTCATTGTTCTGGGCTCTGGGATAAAAACGCAATACAAAATCCTTGCTTGGGAAGAGTGACACAGGTGCTTTCTTCTGCAGCTGCCTGTTTATTCATCTAAAAAAATAAACATCCATACACCTCATTTTGAAACTGATAAATAGGTTCTCAAGGAAGTGGGTGGTATTAAAATTTAATAAAAAGTTAACTAAGTAGCTTGCTAACTAGCTGATATCTCTGAAGGAGGAAGAAGAACAGGTTGTTTACCTGTAACTGTGGTTCTTCGAGTGGTCATCTGTGCCCTCACACAATGAGTTTTGTGCCTGTGCAGAGACTCCAACGGAATGTTCCAGAGCTTAGTGGCTTGGCAGGAGGCCCTGCCCCTCCCACACACTGTGCACGCTTGAGCCTGCCAAGCTACTCTCTACTCAGTTTCAAGTCCACCAAGCAGGGACCTGGAAAAGAGGGGAGGTGGGGGGGTACGTGCAGAGGCTCAGATGGCCACTCAGAGAACCACAGTTACAGATAAGCAACCTGTTCTTCTTCTTTGTGGTCTCTGTGCCTCACATAACGGGTGGCTAAAAAGCTTACCGGAGGAAGGAGGGCCAGGTTATTGCGATATAAAAGTTAGGACAACCCTGCCAAAGCGAGCATTTCTCCTGGCCTCTGAAGGCTAGGCAGTAATGACAGATGAATGTTGATGGTTGGGACCAAGCTGCAGCATAACAAGGAGAGTCCTCAAAGGGCAGCCACAGAAACGACACCACTCTCGTTGACTGAGCTTGAAGGTTATCAGGCACTGGGCACTTTGCCAGCTCATAGGTGATACCTATGGTTTCTACAACCCATGTTGAAATCCGTTGCGTGGAGACCTTCTCACCCTTATGCTTACCACCATAGCAGATGAAGAGAGCAGAAGAGCAATGATAAGAGGCAGACCTCTGCTTGTAGAAGGCAAGGGTGCAGCAAACATCTAATGCGTGTAGGGATTTCTCCAATGGAGTGGTCAGGTCCAGATAAAAGGTAGTTAGGACTATGTCTTGAGTAAGATAAAACTCTGAAATCACCTTTGGTAGGAATGAGATATCTGGGCGAAGGACAATCTTGTCCCTATGAAAGACTAAGAAGGGTTCATCTGCACAGAGTGCTGCCAATTCAGAAGGGCAGCAAGGTGAAGTAATGGCCACAAGAAAATTTGTCTTTAGAGTAAGGAACTTCTCACCAATTGTTGCAAGAGGTTCACGTGGATGATGAAAGAGTTGTGATAGAACCAAGGACAGTGACCAAAGTGTGGAAGGCATGGCTACTGGTGGGTACCGATGGGGAAGTCTCTTGAGGAATTGCTTAACCATAGGATTGGTAAAGAAGGATTTACTGGAGTTGTTGGCAGTTTGATGGGCTACAGTGGCAGCCAGATAGGCCTTTGAGGATGAAAAGACAAGGCTTTGGTCTTTTAAGGCAAGAAGAAAATGTAAAACAGTTGAGATGGACACTGGATTGGAGGGTTCCAAACAAGGGGTTGCAAAGTCACAGAATCTTTTCCATTTGTAGTGGTAAGATTTATTGCAAGAGGCCTCAAGAAAGCACAAAGAGCTGTGAAGTTCAAAGGGTTATCCTCCACTCTACGAGATGAAGGAGCAGAGCGAACTGAGACCTGGAGCATCAGGACTGAGACCTAGAGCAACGGGACTTGGAATGACAGTGTAATGGTCCAGAAACAGCCAATTAAGCTGTGATAACAGCAGGCTGCACAGCAGGTAAGTGCTGGTTAGCAAGGATGATCGACTGGTTGGATTCAACCTGCGGAACCTCTGGTACCAAGATGGGTTCCAAGGGAGGAGCAGGAGGTGATGGAAGTGGTGGGTAGAGGGTTGTTGAATCCGCTGGGCATTTCTTTTTAAAGGTCTTGTCCTTGTGAGGTACAGAAGGAGGTGTCATTGATGTTGAGGTTGACCATAGCCATTGATACCAAGGGACCCAGTGCAGTCAAAAGGATTGATGTTGTTGTTGATAGGAAACTTGGTGCTGAAGACAAAGCCAAGGTTGTAGCCAAAGTCGTAGTAGGAGTCAAGGTCGACACCGAGGCCATGGTTGAAGCTGAGCATGGCAGCATTAAAGTAGAAGTCAAGGGTTGGGATGTCAATGGTATTGATACCAGTAACCAAACACGTGGTCGGAACTCTCGATATCATTGTCAATGTGGTGAAGAGAGCAACATTTTGTGCTGCTTTCTCCAGGACTTTTAGAGACTCTTCCCAGCAATAAGAGCAAAGCCTGGATGCCTAGTTCTTGAGGGTCTGGGAGGTGAACTATCTGCAGATTTTGCAGTGATTAACATTATTTTCCTCCCACAGGCAAAAAAGGTACTGGTCATGTGTGTCAGAGAGAGAGACTTTCCGATTGCAGGTGGAACAGTGTTTGAAAAGATACTTGGAGGCCACTGGAAGAATGAGAGAAAGGAAAGAAGGAGGGAGGGAGGGAGGGGAAGGGGAGAAGTGAAGAAAAAGAATTTTCCTTTTGTAGGAAAGTGATAGGATAAAGAGAAAACAGGAGGAAAAAGAAATGAAAAACACTACTAAAGCTTCAGAACAAGCATGATAGGAATGACTCGGATGGCAGGCGAAAAGAAACTGAGGGGAGAGTAGCTTGGCGGGCATGAGCATGCCCAGTACATGGAAGGGAGTGGGGCTTTCCATGAAGCTACTAAGCTCTAGAACAGTGGTTCTCAACCTGTGGGTCCCCAGATGTTCATGGACTTCAGCTCCCAGAAGCCCTGAGCATTGACCATAGTGGCTGGGGCTTCTGGGAGCTGAAGTCCACAAACATCTGGGGACCCACAGATTGAGAACCACTGCTCTAGAACATTCCATTGGAGTCTCCTTGGAGGTGCAAAACCCATTGTGTGAGGGCACTGTGACCATGAAGAAGAAACAGCACTATAAATCAGGTAGTGCTCAGTTTTCATCTTCTTTTTGCCTTGAGCTTCCTTGTTTGTTATATGTGGAATGGCTATGATAATGTGTGTGAAGTGCCTTGAAAATTCTAAATGCTATGTTACATTATCAAAAACTAAATTTAAAGACAAACATCTGTCTTACACAGAAGATTTTTGCTAGCAGTGTTGCATCCAAAAGACCTTAGTAAAGTTGGTGAATACCCAAGATGGCAATGTTGTTGTTCTAGGACTTCCTACACCGCAGCTAAGATTGTACTCTTTTACTTGACCTTTGGTCCTTAAAACTAGAATTGACCTATGTTAATTTTGCAATTGTATATGTGTTTTAAAAATGGTTTTAAAGAAAATAGTTTTTGCTTTGTTTTTAAATAACACTGTTGCCTGTTTTTACTTCTTGAATATTGTCTCAAAAGGTTCTAAGAGGCTTAAGAGCAATAAACAAAAATTTGAATAAATCAATCAACTTGCAGTTTTTCACAAATGGGTAAAAATTTCTTTTAAAAAAAAGTGCTATGGAGCATTTACCACTAGAGGCCCTGTTCCTCACGGCTGTTGCCACTGAGGCCATTTCCACACTACACTGCTTTAGTGCTATTATTCCACTTTCAACATCCTGTGGAATTCTGGGGTTTGTAGTTTCCTGAGGCCAAAGAGCTCTAGCTGAGAATTCTAAAGGCCTCTCCTTAAACTGCAAACCCTAGGATTCCATAGGATGTTGAAAGTGGAATAATAGCACTATAGCAGTGTAGTGTGGAAATGGCCTAACTTTGTGAAGCATTTGGAGAAGGGACTTTTAGGGTGACTAAACCATGGAAGTACTTTGTGGTGTGGGATTCCATCAGCTAGATTGGCCCCACAATGTTTTCGTATTTAGAGGTTTTTTAAAAAAATCATTCTTTTGAATCATTCTCAAAAACTGAGTAAAAGTTAGTGCATTTTACTTGTTGGAGCCCCACTGAGTTGAAACACAGGTATTTTTCTTTTGACACAGCCATTGGTTTTGTTTTTATAGACTGGTCCCTTGGAAAGAATGGGCAAGTCTCTTTACTGAAATGCAGCATTTATGAGGTAGGATGCTTCAATCTGCAGGAACCATCTGAGCTGGCAGAATCTAATTCTACAGATTGGTTTGGGCAAGAGTCAAAGTGGGTGTTATAAGAGCTGCTGCCCATCGAAGCCTCTTTCCCCTCTCTCCTTTGTAACCTCTGAGACAAACACCACATGGTATCCCATCATCACTCATTGCAGCTTCTTGCCCCCCACACCACTGGTCAAAGATATGAGAAGCTGTATGAGGGAGATCTGCAGCCCAGTGAAGCATCTCACCACACATCACTCTTCAGAAGGAAAAGAGGAAGGAGACAGAAGTAGTGAGTCACTTCTTGTCTCTTATAACAAATAGTTTGGCCCTAGGATGCTAGGCCAATGCTTGCCAAAAAACAAACACCAGAGTCCAAGTAGCTATGCATGGCAAGTAGGTCAGGTTTGTATCTCATTTCAGAAACTTTTGTCACTTGGCTAGAAACTGTTTCCTACTAAGTTCTGTCACCACATATCTGGCAGGAAACATTCCTTTTCCTCTTCACCCAGTGGCTAAAACTAATCCATGGCAGGATTATGCACAAGCTGTAGATGGCAAGGCACCTTAAGCAAGAATATTGGAGGTCATAGATTCCTGCAAATCAAACTTAAGCTTGCAAAGCCTCATCTCATCTGAGGGTTTAAATTGGATTAGTTATTTTTAAACTTCAACGAAGAGGCATTAAAATGTGCTTTTCAAGCAGCCATAAGGAATTCCTGCTGTAGGGCATGGGCTACTCTGTCCAAAGTTCCTTTCCTTTTCCCTTTCCCTTTCCCTTTAAATAACCCAAGTGACAAGACAGAAAATAATGTGCTAGGCACAGCAGCAGGCCCTCTGCTTGCCTCTCCTGGTTGTTCAGAGAAAATTCAGTGTTTAATTTTGAGTGTGTGATTTTCCTTATCTATTGGGATTTGCTTTGTTCCACAACCCCAGGATTTACTGTTCTGTCAGATTTCAGTGAGAATCGCACTCTCTCTGAGCCAGCATGATATAGTAGCTTGAATGTTGAACCACACGGGGGGGGCATGAAACGCGGGGAAACGGGGCAGTGCATGCGGAAACGGAGCTTACCTTAATCCAGGTAGCTCCGTCACCGCGAGGAGCAGCGTGCGTTCACCGCTCTACACGGCAGCGGCACCCAAAATGACGTCTGGCGGCTTCCAGCGGCTCTCCATCAATCGGAGAAGCACGCCAGGTGGAAGCCCGCCCCTGGGCAGCTCTGCAGGGACGCACTTGTGCACCGCTGCAATTCCCCACGAGGCGCTGTGGCGGGCTAGTGCGCGCATGTTTCATAAAGACCACATGAAATGTGGTCTTTATAAAACACGTGGCGCCACCCCCGTGGCCACGTGAGGGCGGTTTGAGATGGGGAAACTCCACATTTCTAACCACCTTAGCACACTCCACGGTGTAGACAACCTCCGGGTGAGGTCGTCCTACCCCGTGTTACCCCATGTTTTTCCCCCCGTGTGGAAAGGGCCTAGAGGACTCCCAGATACCAGGGTTCAAATCTCCGTGGAAAACAACTGTGTGATCTTTGGGCGAGTCATACTCTCACAGCCTAAGAGGAAGGCAGTGGCAAACCTCCTCTGAATAAGTCTTGCCAAGACAACCCTAGATAGGGTCTCCGTAAGCCAATTTGAAGGCACATAATGACCACCTTACTGCAGCAGCCTGCAGCTCCTTAAAAAGATCCTTATAGATAGGCTGAAAGGAATGAAATTTCAGGAAGTTCAAGATGGCATAGACTTCAACTCAGCTCTCTTTTTTCCTGAAGGCATTTTGGTAATTCAGTGCTTGAAACCATGTCACATGGGATTATCTTTGAGATACCATTTAGCCCAGACCACTGCCAACTGATGGCTGGTATTCAAGACCAAGTTTCTGGACTTCAGTTTAACACCTATGTTTAGTGCCTTCGCAATTGCCACGCAATTACCTTCCTTCTAAACTGAGAGCCTTGAAATGTGGTATGCACATCCATGCCAAAGTTACTTATTCGAGTGAGAAAAAGCAGCTTATGATAGGATCAAGAGAAACACATACGCAATTATTTGTGGGTGTCTGAACTACTGGGTTGGGGAAAGCCTACAAGACCACACTATTCTTCTTCCAGTATGTGGATTTTAATGACTATATTTAAAAAAAATACCTGCATTTTTGGAGCTTTGGTCTAAAGCTAAAATGCAGAAATGCAGCTTTACCAAATGGTTGATAGAATCTGGTCCAATAGAAATTCCACTAGACACTCTCAGGAGCCAAAGGCTTTTTGTGGAATGAGACCAAGTTCAAGTCCAGGATAACACAGAATCATAAGGAGAGCCCTGTGGGATTAGACTAAAGACTCATCTTGTCAATCAGCCTGTTTCCCACTGTGGTCAACCAGATGTCTCTGCAAAGGCCAAATGGGCAAGTATCATCTTCACTTGTTATTCTCCAAGAACTGGTGTATTCAGAGCCATGCTGCTTCTGATCCTGACGTGTAGGTATTGTGACCAGTAGGCACTGATAGCCTTGAATCCCCCTTTTTTCCCCTGGTGATCCCTTGTGATAGCAAATTTAGAATGTCAGGGTTTTTTTTAACAGTGTTTCATCTGAGCAGATGGTGTGTCATATTCTGCACACTGGGCTAGGACCAGAGACCAAGGTTCAAATTTCTACTCAGCCATGATGTTTGCTGGGAGATCTCAAACCCTGTAACATTTCACAGATGAAAACTGGGACACATGTAGCCAAACAACATCAGTTTGCACCAGCTTAAAGACAGTCAGAGGGCATGTGGTTGTAGACTTGTCACTCTTTTGTGGGCACCAGCGCAAGATGGAAATATGATACCTACATCTTCCATTTAGTTGTTTGCCTACCAACTATTCCTTAACACCAATAGAACTCCAAGATCAAAAGTCATTCCTGTTGTGTTCTGAGAGTACTTTGCGTGTGGAGGGAGTTTTAGAAGTAAGCGCAGGCACTGGCATCAATATTTTTAATTAATATTTTTAACTCCTCCTATCAGACACAATTTATCTATTTTCGTTGCAAGTCCAGCTGACTCCTCAATTTCTCTCCCTTTATTTAAAAGCTCTCTTGCTTTGTGTTATTGCTTGATAGCAGAGGTAAGCAAATATGGTGGGTTTGCAGACTACTTTTCTCCCCTCAGAGCCTTCCAGGGCCTAGAAGAATGCCCAAATACCAAAGGGACTAGAAATCCACTTGCAATTTTGGGGAAAAAATAAAATAAAAAAATGTTAAGCAGTGCAGAGGCACCTTTAACCCATTTAAAATGCATATTATTGCTGTTGGAAGTATTCCAGCGGTGCTAATTTGGGTGTGTGTGTCAACAAAGAGGCAGTCCAATGAGTCTGGAAAAGCTGAAGACTAAAAATACAGGTGCCAGTGATAGAATTACATTGCCAGCAGGGCTACTTTGCCCACCCTTGCTTTATAGGGGCACCAGAGCAACCCCAGTTCAAACACTCAGGCGAGCCACAGTCCTAATTTGGACTTTACTGCTTTATAAAGTAGGGTCAGTCCTTGTATTTGAATGATAGACTCCTAAGCAATACCAGGTGCTGTAGAATGTATTTCAGAAGAAGACAAAGGCAATGTCTTTTCCCCAGGCAAATGGGAATTATATACTGACCCTTTCTGCAGGACATTGTCATCCTTCACTGGGGACAGGAGAAGGATGGAACCCAGACAATGGCTCTGCATGATGTTGTTTGGGTCTCCTCCTTCTCCCATCCCCAGGTGGTGCAGCGCTTACCTGAGCTGCAGATAGTACCCTGCTGTGCTGCAGAAGCAAGAGGCATGGCCATCACATCTCCTGCGTTCCTACAGACAGCTGGTGCAAAGGGGAGCGCTCCTGTCACACTCCCCTCCCAGGAGAACCTCTACTGAGATTTCCATGGGACACCGCCAGGATCAGGTAGGTGTGGAAAGGGCCACTGTTTCTGCATTACCTAAAATACCCCTCCCCATTTTCATTCAGGTGAGGAGCTCTTTATTTCTTAATTACCCAATGCCAGGATATTTGTGTTTCAGCAACATTTTGAATTGTTGATGTTAACAGTGTAATTATCCGCATCCCTAGTTTCTGGCTTCACTTTGTCTCTGTCCATAATCACATGTTCAATCATATGTATTTCATAAATACCTGAAATCTGGGTAACACTTCATGCATCACACAGAATTCATAATATAATCAAGTTAGATGTCAAGGACCTCTGGTCTATTTTTTTTTAAAACAACCAGTTTCCCTCAGGTTCCTGCAAGGAGACAGTGTTTCTGCAGAAGTTTCTTAATGACAGCATTTGTGACCTTGCAACTGATGATATCAGCTGAAGTCCAAAAAAAGCATATGTGGAAATAAATTATTGAGTCTTAAAGGTGCCACAACTGGTTTCTTCTTATTATACTGAACTAAACTAACGCAATTATCTTTCTGACATTTTTACCTAAGAGTGTGTCTGAACTATTTATTTTAATTTGTATTAGTTCATCATGCCTTAGCACCTGGAACTACAGTTTACCAAGTGTGCTGAAACATCTTGTGAGAGTTCTCTAGGCTCTGATATTCTCTGGGGAGAGATAGTTGTTAAACAAGGTGGAAGATACATCTGTGTTCTATAATGTCGCAGGCACCGTTATTGCAGGACCTCTGTTACATTTATTGAAGAGGTGCACAATTTTTTACTTGGTATAACAGACTTCCATTTTAGTCTTTGCTTGCCTAACTGACCAACGATACTTTCCAGTTGCTTCCTATCTGACTCCTTTCATCCTCTTTCCCACTCCCAGTGGAATATAAGATTCCCCTTCAGTGTTGGTGGAAAAGAATTTCTTAAGCATAGCATTTGAGCAGATGTAAGAGGTTCCTAAATTGCTCTTACTCAGCAATGTGAGACTCCTTCTGCCTTTTCCAGGTGACAGAAGGAAGGGGAATTTCCTATCACACTGAAGGACACTTTTCCTTCCCCAAGAGAGGGGAGGGATTGTTTCCTTCTTTTCACAACCCGTGGAAGATGGCTTTTGCCCTGACAACTGGATTTATGGAGATCTCCAGAAAACCTTTGATAGGTGTGACTCAGGGTCACCACGAGTCAGAAACAACTTGAAAGCACACAACCACCACCACCTCTAGGATTCCTGCTATTCTCTACTGAAAACACTTAAAAGTAGCAGGAATCGATATATTTTACTCTCACTACACAATTCAGCTAGATAAGTAAGTTCCACTAATTTCAAAGCTTTAAATTTAAGCATATGCTTAACTCTTAGTTGAAACTGATAGGATTAAGGCTGAAGGCTTTCTTGCAAGTAATGCAAGCTCTACTGAATGCACTGAGACTTATTTCTGAATAAATATATATAGGACTGTACCATGGAAGAGTTTAACTTTGGTTGTATTCTGACTAGACTTTTGAAGAAAGAATCTTTTTGCAATCAGCAAGTGTGATGCTTAAGATACTATTGGGCTCCTTGAGTGGACAGCTGACATTTTTATTTTAAAATTTCCAAAGAAGTAAGGCTATACAAGATGTCTTAATTATGGTTCCCAACCTGTGGGTCCCCAGATGTTCGTGGACTTCAGCTCCCAGATGCCCCAGCCACTATGGTCAATGCTCAGGGCTTCTGGGAGCTGAAGTCCACAAACATCTGGGGACCCACAGGTTGAGAACCACCGTCTTAATAGAATTATCAGGTTAAATGCACTTGTATCTGTTAGAAATGAAATTTAACAATAAATATATGATTTAAGCTGTCAACAACATTATGGAGTGTATAAAATTATATTTTCCTTGCTTTAAACAATAACAAAAATGTGCTAGTGGCATGAATATATACAACACATGTCCTGACATATATTTAAATTACCTTAGCCAGCAGTGCTCAGATTTATTTTTTTAATGGAGAAAACTATAATAAATAGAAATGATAAATATTTACAATAAAAGAATATGTGGAATCAGTAGGTGAACACATACATCCAATTTTCACGCAGAGGAAAAAAAATTAGGCCTTATACAATCCCACTCCCACAAAATAATTAAAAAAAATCCTGAATTTTCTTTGCATAAGCTAAAAGGGGACATATATCTACCTCCTTAAAATGAATGAAGATAAAACTATATATGCACACTGAGGTGATCTGCTGACGGAAACATTCAACGTGTATGTTTTGGTTCCCATTGGTACATTAGATCCCTGTAGAGTGAACTTACTGAGACTCGCCTACACTGTACAGGGTTCTAGTGGCAGATCTTTGGAGGGTCTTGTTGATGAATAATGTTATGACAAAGTGGTCATGATTACTCCTCTAACCAGGTGACTTAAAAATATTTTAGTATGGGAACCATGTATTCCTCATTTAATTTTTTGTCTATTTGAAGATGTGACTGGATTCACCAGTCAGCACCATCACTGAAGCCATCCTTACTAGAAACTGTGCAAGTAACATGCTCTTCTGGTTGGATGTTGTTCTTCAAAGCCTTCTACTACCTCTGCCTCCATCAAGGATGAAAAAACTGTGTTATGTTGCTGTGCCTTCTCCTGTCACCAATGAAGATGAGTTTCCCAGTCATTGCAGTATCAGGGTTGACTCTGCATACGAACCCATGCAGAGTGTGAATAATGGATATGAACACATAAAGCTGTTCTGACACTGCAGTAGCTGGGGAAGTCTTTATACACAGAAGTAAGATGAGTACAAGAAACCTCAGACTTAGGTTTCTGCCTATGACACCTGCCTTCCTACTTCCTGAAAACATTATGGGAGCAGTATTACCTTCCAAAAAAAGGTAATTCCAGTGCAGTGGCTGATGTCTCAAAATGTAGCATCCTGAGTGATCCTAGCCAATGATAAACAGACATATTTTCAAAAGTAAATATATAGTAGTGGACCTCTGACACTGCAATCCTGTGCACACTTACTAAAAGTAACTTCCACTGATATGTACAGGATTCATTTCATTTCCAACAGCATGTGGTTAGGGCTGCACAGTGGGGAAGACTTTAAGCTTGTTTCAAACCAGTTGCCTGATTCAATCACTTGCAGAACATGGCTTACATTTGTTCACCATTTCTTTGGCATTTTGTGCACACTGAGCAATTTCTGATATCATAGTAAACCAGAACTCTTGAGAATTCTTGAAAAGAATTCTGGCTTATTTTGAACAAGGCAAAGTGTTGGTGTGTGCTGCCCTCATTGCTCCCAGTGCAAACTGGACTGATTCAACAAGTCACAGAACTTGCATTTATCTTTGTTTACTGTGAAGTTGAAACGTAGAAATCTGCTTTGTCTCTCCTAATAAGCCAAAGATATCTCCCATGGTTTTTGTATGTCTTTGGTTTACTTCCCTGGGTTGCTGAGGTGTGGGGAGACAAGCAGGAGAGCTAGGTTTAGATGTCACAGTTAGCAAACCACGGAAGGCCTGTGGTTTGTCAAGCTTCTCCAACTTGCAGCGGGAGCACTTGGGCAGTGTGCACAAGCAAAGTCAGCAAGAAACCTTAAGGCTTACTGTGATGTGTGAACTTAGCCACTGCCAGCCTTGGAACAATTCTGCTTTCTGGTCAAGATTTTAGAAGAAGGAAGGAATTTTTTTCCTCTTCCAATCAAGCCTCCAAATAACTGCCAGGTATCTAATGTGGCATCTGTACTGTACTGTTAGGAAACTTACTTCAATCAGGTAGCTAGGAAGACTTTTGAAAAAGAAGGTTGGCATGACAGTGGGCCTGCTTAAAAAACAAAACAAAAAACAAAACACATATCTTGTCCTGAAATTGGTTCTATAATCCACCAACTTTCTAAGGATGCTGGAAAAAGAGGGAAAAGGAGTCAAGGGTGGGCCATTCCAACCAAATACAAGGGACACTTAAGGGAGGTGGTGTCACCTAGACAAGACAATGGCTCAGAGAAACTGTTTTAAATTTGTAGCTGCAGTATTTCCTGTGTGTTTAACAAAAGTCACAGCAGCCCATTCAAGGCCCTTACTGCCTCTGGAAGAGTGGAAACCAGATTATTTTCTGCCTAGAGACGAAATGCTGAACCTAGCCTAGATGCCAAGCCTGAGAATGGAAATTCGGACCAACCTACACCTGATAAAATGAACAAAACAACCGAAATCAGTATCTAATCCCTACTTCACCTCTTTTTAAGAGATGCAAATATTTAAATGAAGATATTTTGCTGCACCTACACATAGAATTTGCTGGATACAATCAATAACCAAAAGCCATTGCTTTTCCTCTTACTTATAATACGTACACTGTCACTGCCACATATCCCACAATGCCCTTTGCTTGACACCAACCCCTCAATATTGTAAATATTCTGGAATGCCCCTAGATAAGAAGATGAACTCAATGGAGGAAGTTTCTGATGGGGGAGGAAGGAAGGGCCGTATCCTCCTTTCACCTTCGGATGTCAGAGAAATCAGACAGTTCCTCTGCCTGTTCGATGATCCCATGAGCCATTTTGGGACTGTGGCTCCCACCTTTAATGCGAGCGTGTGCATTTGAAGGATGTCTGCTACCTCTTTCCCCTCTGGCATTTCGGGAGCTCTCTCTGGTATCAGATTCTGGGTGGACTACAATGTCCCTTTGGCTAATGGAAGATCTGCTAGGGACTTCATTTGGCTTCTTCTCAGGCTCCAGCTGAGAATCTCCATGTGGGACTGAGGTACAGAAGCTCAGGATGGAACAGAGACTCCCCCAATTCTGTTCGCATTGGGCCTGGACACTCCGGGTTATGGCCTCTTTAACCTCCTCTCCACAAGTGAGCAAGATGTTCACCAAGTCAACATATGGTCTAAGGGAAAAAGAGCAAGAAAGGAAGAACATTATAGGAGAATGGTAACCCACATGCCCACCAATAGATGGATAGGCATTTTACTTCAAGACTGTATAGCTTGTCAACCAACAAGATTAGTACAGTCCAGTGCCATACATGCATACCTTTATTTACATTTTTAATGGACTGCTTTTCAGTTCCAGGACATACAGAGGTGTTTACTATACAGCTTTTAAAAACTCATTAAATGTAATCTATAATAATAGATGAGAATGTGAGTCTGTCTCTTCTACAGCTGAAAGACTGGAAAATTTAAAACATCTGAAACATGGCATAAATACTACAGAGGACCCAAGAGATGTTAATTTTAATTAACTAATAAATCTTAGTAAATTCATTAATGTTAGCTAATTTAAATATGTAGCCTGCAGGACCATCTTCAAAACATTATACTTCTTCCATACTATACCACTTCCATAATAACAGAGACTACAGAAACTACAGTCAGGCCTGTTATATTAATTTCTCAAAAGGCCTGTAGGCTACTTCAAGTAGTCCTTCCCATTGTAGGGTCTGCAGTTCTTCAAACAACTGAAACACTGAGGCCATTTCTGCACGGTGTTACTATCCCATGATGGGGATGCGCTGGCAGAGGTCTGCGAGTCATGCTTTCACATGATGTCATCGTGGCCTCGCTCCCAGCTCGTCTCCACCTGTTGCGATTGCAGGATATTCCATTAATGGAAAAAAAAAATCTGTTAATGGCCCATGACTGTGTGATGCTCCTGTTGCTGGCGGCCATGCGGAAGGGGTGGAAGCATGATCGAGGCACTTCTTTCCCCACTGCAGCATGGGAAAGAGGCCGGCTGCAGTGTGGAAAGGAAGTGCATGTCGCTTGCACTCCCATTCACAGGCAGCCAGCCAGGTGCAGAGGGGAGTGTTGGGGACATGTTCCCACGCTGGCAAAGGTGCTGCTGGGATGACACCAGGACCTTGATGGAAAAGGGTAAGGTGTGGAAACAACCCGAGAGAAAGAGAGGACTGTCTAGTAAGAAGCTGGGAGAGGTGACTGAGTAGACAGAAAATCTGAATGAGAACTGTGGTGGCAAGATGGAAAAACCAGTGAGAAACATTAAGGAGATGGGAGAAAGCTGAAGGAAAGCATGGAGAGGGGGGCCAAGGAGGATCATCTGGATGGGCAAGGGGATAGAAGGAATACCAGAGTAGGCTGGTGGTTAAGGAGAGAGAAGACCATGAGGGACGGTGTATAAAAAAAATCTAAGTAGGTAGCAGGAGGGCCCACAGTTTTCTAACCCTTGTGAAGGTTGGTGCATCTGCTAGCAGATTAGTAACGATGAATTAATACAATAATCAATACAAAAATGATACTCATGGATGCATTCTTGGCTCTAACCCAACATATACATCTGACTTTTTTTTTAAGTGTGTGTATGAGGGAAGTCAACATTGGCAAGCAGTGTATTATAAATTTTGTGTATCTGCAGGTGTACTTTAACCAAAAAACAAAACAAAACACCCTCTTAAAAAAACCATTGCAATAAAAGTAGCAACAGCAACAACTGAAGCAGGTAACAATCTGAGTGCCATAAAAACAATGGCAAAAATAACAAATGATTTTTTTTAAAAAAAACAGCAAATAAATAGGAACAAATAAATAATTTTTCAAGCAAGGGAGGAAATGTGTAAGATCCCATTAAGTGGATGTAAATTTGCTTATAAGGTTTCCCCAATACACCATCTCTCTGGTATCCTACTTTAAGAGCAAAAGCTGTGAAGATAGGTTAGAATATACAGGTCTGCAGGGAAAATACTCTCACGAGAAAACGCAAAACCAGCTTATCAAGTCTGAAGTGTAGAGAAGCTCTTGATGGTAAACCTGGAGTTTGGGGTATATAATGAGGTGGTCATTTTTGCTGATGACACTACATTATTTAGAACTGTGAAAACAAAAACAAAAAACTGTGATGAGTTTCTAAAGCAACTCTCTGACCTGAGAACAGGCATTTAAAATAGTAAATGAAAATTCAGTAAGTGTGAAGTGATACATACTGGAGCAAAAAAAATGCCAACTCTCTCCTCTCTCTCTCAGACACATACACACACTGATGGGATTTAAACTGGCAGTAACTGACAATCGTGGACTCATGAGTGATATTTCTAAAAAAATGTTAACTAAGTGTATGGCTGCTCTAAAAAACAGTTTGAAGTTGGGCATAATTAGAAAAGGAATCAGAAATAAACCTACCAATATCATATTGCCCTTATACAAATCCAATGTATAGTTTGTACCTGGAATACTGCATATAGTTCTACTCACCACATCTATAAAGTATACTGTTGGGAAGTGTTGGAAAAGATGCAGAAAAGTAAAACCAAAATAATCAAGAGTCTGGAGCTACCTAGGAGGAGAGTTTGCAATTTTTGTGGTTGTTTAGCACAAGGAAAAGAAGGCAAGCAGAGACATGATAGGAGATGTGTAAAATTATGCATTTCTCACAGTACGAGAACCCAGGGCTATCCATTGATACTGAATGGTGGGAAATTCAGGACAGATAAAAAAGGGAAGTACTTCTTAATTCTTCCTCTTCTTCTTCCATAGTTAAACAGAGAAAATTTATGCCACAAGATACACTGATAGCTGCCAACTTGATTGGCTTTAAAAGAGAAATGGAAAATACAAAGAGAATGACCCATCAGCCAGGATAGCTAAAGATTGCTTCAGTATAAGGGGCAGTACGCCTGAGTATCAGCTGCTGGGGAGCACAAGATGGAAAGTGTGGTTGTACTCATGTCCTGTTGGTAGGCTTCATATTAATGACTAGTTGGCCACTGTGTGAACAGAATATTGGACCAGACAGTCTTTGATCTGATGATCCAGCACGGCTGTTCGTACATTTGTAAATCAACCCTGAAGAGCACATCAGGAAAATGTATGTAGGGTTCTAAGAGAACTCTCAAAACTAAACAGAAAAATCAAAGATACAGAAACTCTTGCCAAACTGTGTTATGCTGAAGCACAATTTTGGCAGGGGTGAGGGCATTTTCCTGCTCTAAGCAAAGAGCAGCAAAAGATGGACTTCTTTCTGGGAGCAAATGAACATCTGTGCACAGACCAATCAAGAAAGGAAAAAAGGCACATCTATATTAGGGTTCCTCCTTAATATGAAACCAGTGTTCAGAGTTTTCGTTTAGTAATCTAATTTGGTATGCAGTATTTATCCTAGTTGAAAACTGTTTCTGTGTTGATCATGCTGTCACTATGACTACAGAACAAAAAATGAATTTTATGTTTCACAGAGACTAACGCTGATGTATAAAGGCTTGCATATCATATTCATCCGGAATACAGTTGTCTTCTACCTATTCACGCACAACAAGGTCAACCAAAGGGCTGACTAAGAGGGCAGGGGACCCTTCTTAATGAAGGTTTTAATCAGAGGCTGGGTGGCCACTTCTTCGGGATACTTTAGCTGTAGAACTTTCTTCTTCAGATTTTTATCCATTACGTGGAATAAAAATGGTTGCTGGAGGTCTGCCCACTTCATTCTCTGTCCCTTTCCACACCCTATCTGATCCCAGAGGCATCCTGTGGGGATCTCAGTAGGGAGGGGAGCAGGACAGAAGCACTCCCCTCTGCACCAGCTGCCTGCAGGAATGCAGGAGGCACGATGGCCACGCCTCTTGCTTCCACAGTGCAGCCGGGTATTGCCCCAGGCTGTGCTGGGGCAGAAAGCACAACCATTATGCTTCCTGGCCCTCTGCTGCTAAGTGTGGGTGGGAGGGTGGCACAATTGCCAGTCATTGACAGGGAGAATCAATGATTTGCAGCACGATTGCACCGCCTGGGGACAGGAGAAAGATGGGACCTGGATGACATCATGCAGAATTGTCGTCTGGATCCCATCTTTCTCCCGTCCCCAATGCAGGATGACAACATTCTGCGGAAAGGGCTTCCTACTCCAGGAAGTGGGCCCATCATTTGCTATGTGAAATAACCAAAGAACATAGATGTTTCCAAGGGTCCCTGAGGGCAGGACAGGCTACCTCCTGCTGTGGTCTGGAATCTCCAGTCAGGCCATCCTAACAACTTACACAGAAGAGAGCAAACTATTTCTCCCATTCCTTTATCATTTTGCAAGCCTTGATTATAAACACTCTTAGAAACACAATGTGTACTTAAATGCTCCCTCCATTTGTTCAGTGTAGCAAACTTCCAAGTAAATTTACATAGGAGGAAGTAGACTTATAGCCTTATTGTGGATTCAGCTACAACAGTTGTCCAAATATTTTTGTGCCTGTTATTTAGTTCACTTCTGAGGTAGCTCAACTATACAGGAGTCTTGTTCTCTAATTTTGCTTAGTGATTGTGAAGGGGGAAATAGCCTAGGCTTAGAGAGGCACAAGCCCTGCCCTCGGGAAAGAGAGAGAAAGGTTTGTCACCCTTGCGTAATGTCTCTTTTCCAGTATTAGCAACTAACTTATCACATTAAAAAGAAAGGCTCTAATCTGTTTCCTAAGTATTGGTTCATATGTTAAAGCAGCAAGGGGAATGATCTTAGATATCTTTACACTAACGTACAGAGCATGAGAAATAAACAAGATGAACTTGAACTCTTAACACAACAAAGCAAATGTGATACAACAGGCATCACTGAAATCTGGTGGGATGAGTTTCATGACTGCAATGTAGCAATAGAGGGGTATAACCTATTACAGAGAAATAGACCAAGCAGGAACGAAGGGGGAACAGCACTACATGTCAGGGACACTTACACCTGTGAAGAGATCCATGACGTAAATCCTGGAAGTCTGGTTGAGAGCATCCAGGTAAAAATGAAGGGAAAGAAAAACAACCATGTCATTGTGGGGGTCTACTACAGACCCCCAAGCCAGATTGAGGATTTACATAAATATAGAATGGGTGATATCTGGCTTGACCACAGTACATGTGAAAGAGATTTTGGAATCTTAGTAGACCACAAGCTGAACACGAGTCAACAGTGTGATGAGGCATCTAAAACAGCTGCATCAATAGAAGTATAGTATGTAAATCAAGGGAAGTAATAGTACAGTTCCATTCTGCCTTGGTCAGATCTCACCTGGAATACTGTGTCCAATTCTGGACATCACAATTCAAGTAGGATATTGATAAGCTAGAATGGTTCCAGAGGAGGGTGACCAAAATGGTAAAAGGCCTGGAAACCATCCCTAAGAGAAGTGGCTTAGGGAGCCGGGTATGTTTAGCTAGGAGAAGAGAAAGTTAAGAGGTGACATGATAGTCATGTTTAAATATTTGAAGGGATGTCATATGGAAGGTGAAGCAAGCCTGTTTTCTACTGATCCAGAGACTAGAACATGGGGCAATGATTTGAAGCTAGAGGAAAAGACATTCCCCCTAAATGTTTGGAAGAACCTGCTGAGAGTAAGAGCAGTGGAATACTGTGCCTTTGAGTGTGGTGAAGTCTTCTTCAAAGGTTTTTAAACAGAGGTTGGATGACCATCTGTTGGGAACACTTTGATGGTGTATTCCTGCCTGGACTTGATGGCCCTTGTGGTCTCTTCCAACTCTATGATTCTACCCTTGTAAGTACCAGTTTCCCCAGTGTTATGATTCTCTTGGTCTGTATCAGTTGTTGGAACCATTTCGCCTTTGAGAACTCTGTCCACTAACTGTTACTAGACAGCTAGTTGCAGCATCTACCACAACCTATGCCATTTCTGAGAAGATGGAAGACTTTCCATGAAATGGCTTCTTTCATAAAACAACTGAGGTTGGTTTCCATTTCCAGCAAGCAAAATGTCAAAGAATAATATTCCATCCCCTACAATCTCTGTGTTATCATTATATGCATATAATGACATTGCATTTCCTTGCCCTACTTAGACATTATATACAATGTCTACTGCTGTTAATAGAAGTGAAATACCTGGAGGAATGATCTCAGAATGTGCATTGAGCATAATAGTTTTAAGGACTGTAGCTAACTCCTGTACTAAACTATAGAGTTGTTAGGGGCCACAACTTAGTTTTTCTAGGAAAAGGATCTGAGAGGGAAGGACAGTTTTGATCACAGCTTGACAAAATATCATAGGCAGTGAGATAATAGTGGCAGTATTTCTTTTCCTCCTTCTGGCTGGGTACCTCACAACAGCAATTTTCTACTGTGATTACTAATATGAAGCCTTGTCAGTTGGGAAAAAAAACCCTAATGCTATTCCTTTGGTATCTGAATTCCAATAGCATATATACAGACCTGTGGTTCTAGAGATTTTTTCCTTTCCCTGACAGCATCATAACTACCAGCATAAATTGGAAGCATGATGTGTTCAAATGTAGCTCTTGACTTGCAGTATGCTCATCCAGCCCAAGAGCTGGTCTGAATGTTTCCTTCTCAATGCCTGTGATGCAAGGATAGAAGTTATCTCCACTACCACCACCCTATCCCCAACGCCAGGACTCAAGACAGTGGCTATTGTTCCAGAAAAAAAATAGAAGGAAAGAAAGAGTGAAGAGAGCCAGCAAGGAGTAGCGGTTTGAGCATTGGACTATGACCCTGGAGACCAAGATTCAATTCCCCACTCAGCTATGGAAACCTACTAGATGACCTCAGGTGCAACACATACTCTCAAGCCTCTTGAAAACTTCATGATAGGTTCCAGAAGTTGGAAATGACTTGAAGGCACACAACAACATCTGAACTCTTTCTGATTTTTGACCCATGCACACAATTATAGCATACACTTGGCGTTCACGGATCTTGCTGATTATGCATAAACTTTTCTTCTCCACCAAAGAGTACATGCCAGTAGGTCCCTGAGTAATCAGTGTAAGAACGCATCTATTAGTAATCTAAGCTATTAACGTCCATTGGATAGTTGTTAGCTAAGCCATTTTGTTTATAGTTGCAGCTGTTGGCATGTAGATAGTATTGTCTTAAAATTTCACATTTATGCACAGTGCTGTACCTCACATGTTAGACGGTACTACTTATAATTGGGTGTGGGGATAAAATTTGTTTGTAAGGATTACTGCAGTATGTCATTACACAGTATAGGGAAATGACTACTGGAAGATTTGAATGGTACTGTTGTTATATTGCTGTTCATCACATTTTGTGGTTCCAAGGCTTGTATCTTCTCCTATTTCTAACATTTTCTTGTATTTATGAATGAAGATAAGGGATACAAGTATGACTGTTTACTGGAGTTGTGGGGGAGTGTTACTATGCATGGACTCCTGTTTGAATATGTTACATATGCTTATAGTTAACTCATGCTTTGGTATCTAATCTCATCCCTCAGATTAAAAAGTCACTGTTGGCTCTGGAGAGCCTGAAAATCTAACATACAGATGGATCTATAGTTTAGTTATCCAGAACTTATTATTCTATCTAGAAGAATGCTAGTAGAAGTTTAAGAATCTTGTTTTTTGTTTGTTTTAGATCAGGGCAAAATATGGCTCCCAGATTTTCCTTTGTGGGGGAGGAATAAGCTTTTGCATTCTAGGGGGCATGAGAGCATTTTCATCATATTTTTGTGACACAGGCCATTTTAGTCCCAGGAGGAGCCTTTTTCTAATACAGGAAGTGAGCAGGAAATAACTTCTGGTTACTTCCTTTAGGGCTCTCTTGGGCCTAAAATGGTCCCAGGGCCAAATATAAACAATGTCCTACATGGCATTTAGGGGCAATTAAAAAAAAGTTAAGGGGTTTGCATTATGGTGGGGAAGGGATTGTCCACCCCATTTTAGACCAGGCACCTAGTTCTCAGTACTGCAGGGGAAAAGGTTGCCAGATTTTAAAACTGGAAACAGCTCCTCTATCTTTATTGGTTATATAGAAAAGAGAATTTCAGCAGGTCTTGCTTGTCATGCAACCAAGTAACAAATAACATCTGCTGAAACTCCCTCTTCTACGCAATCAAATGTATAGCAGCCTTCTCCCGCTTTCAATCTGGCAAACCTCATAGGACAAAACATTAAACTGCAAGTTATGCTATCTGTTAGCATAATAGTTCCAAGCAACTTCAGTGGTCTAAATATAGCTCCCTGGAGAGAAGGTAGCTTGGAAAAATGGGCAGCATATTGTTGTTGGGTGCCTTCACGTTGTTTCTGACTTATGGTGACCTGAAGGCAAACCTACCATGGGGTTCTCTGGAGCTGAGAAGTCATCCAGTCTGTTTCCATGGCTGAGTGGGAAGCGAGCCCTGGTCTCCAGATTCATAGTCCAATGCTCAAACCATTACACCATGCTGGCTCTCCCTAGCAGCATATATTCTAGTGAAAAAAAGGAAGTGCAAGTTATGACTACACAATTATTTTATTCCCCAGGCCAAACATTTAAAGATGGAATGTGTAGTTGCTGATTGTGGTGAGCTGGAAGGAGTGCAAGAGAGTTTTGTGCCCTGCCTCACAAAGCAAAAACACACTGTCCCCAACTTTCATCGCCTGCGAATGGGGACCATTCTTCTCCAGCCCTATGTAGTTCTCTATGTAGGACAGTGATTTTCATCCTCCTACCTTCAGGAAATATTTCGGATACTGACTTGTTTGCCAAGGAACAAGAGTGCACCTGCTACAGAATGCCAACGCCTTACCAAAGATTCATGTTCTAATTTGTGCACTCTCAGGTTATGTGGGCTTCTGGCTGGGCTTCTTGTATCTCACCAGCCCACTGTATGAAAAGCAATGAGAAAAAATGCTCCAATACACACTGCAGGGACAAGGCCAGCAAAAGTGGTTAAGGCGTCTAAACATTCCCCCTCTTCCCACCAAAGAGTCCCTGACCAGCTTCTGAAGAACTACAAGGATTTCTGGAAAACAGTTTGCAAGCCACTGGCCATTTCTGTATTATGTTGCTATCCTGCAATAGCAGCAGGTTGTTTCTGGTTCAGGAACTGTGCTACCACATGTTGTTGTCACTATCCAGCTGCTATCCCGTCCCCAAGCATTGCAAAAGTGCTGTATACCATTTCTGGAAAAAAATCCGCTAAGCACCTCCTTTAATGCTTCAATCCCATCAGCCAGCACACTGCGGAACCATAAAAGCACTTCATAGCGCCTCCTGTTGACACGGATCCAGTAGTGGGTGGGCTGTGAGCATGCCCAGCTTGTCTTTCCCTCAGTGACTCCCAGGCATGGTAACTTCGAAAGCTATCACCTCTCCCTGTTTATTTTAAAGTTTTCCTTTGAATTAAAATGTTTCATTTTTTTAAAATACATTTTTAGGCCATTTTTTAAAAATACATTTTTAGGCATTATAATGTGAAAATGCAACAGTGTACTGGTGTGTTTAGTATGGCTTCCAACGAAAAACAAACAACGCCCCCCCGACCAATCAGGAATGGCAGGGTGGGGTGAAGGCAGGGGAAGAGAGTGGCCAAGGACACTGCAGTGCAGAAGGAACATTGGTGGCAATACTGCTACTCATCCGCTTAAGGTGGAAGGGTGCAGAAAACAGCATTCCTAATCTGCTACCATTGTGCTAGTGGCAATGCTGAGATTGTATCAGTATATTGCACTAATAGCATCTAGTGCAGAAATGGCCACTGATCTAAGACACACTAGATTTAATATGAAAGTTGATTGTCAGACTTATCTCATCCAGAAAGCAACAAGATTCAAATTTGCCATTTTAAGGCAGATGCATAAAAAGAGTATTTGGTATTTTGCTCTAATCTGACACTGACAGAACTTTTATCACACCTGGCACCAGTCCACTTTTGGACCAACAGACCATTCCCCTGCAGCCTTCCTAAATGATTTGAGCCATATCCTGCACTGAAGATGAGGCATGAAGCAAAACATCCCAGAAATGAATGCTACTTTGCTTGTCCTCAGAAGAAATATATATGGCTATGTGCTTGTTTCATTTATGTCACTGAAAGTGTAGGCCTCTTAACTGCCATTCTACTGAACATAATGCAAATGTTATACAGGGCCAAATATCAGGCCGCCTCAAGATTGGAGAAAAGCTGAAAGCTATCTGGTTGACTTCATATTATATGCGCATCATGTCCCTCATTCAGTTTCTGCTGTCTCTGGGTAGGTCTAGGAAAGACTCTTGCTTAAAATCCTGGATGGATTAATTGATTCAGTATAAAGTAGTTTCTCGGGTAGGAACATAAGTGTTCTTTTGCCAATGCCACGCAGGTAGAATTCTAACAGGACAGGCTTCTAACACCTGTGGTTTGGTTTGCTGAGAAACTCACACTTTCTTCACAGGAAACAACTACCCCCTACAACTTTAAAATTTAGCCATGAGGATAGAAAAGATGGTGTTCTCTTTTGGGTACTATACCACTGCCACTTTATAAGTGTTTATTAGCAGAGTATCACAGACTGTATTATGAAGGGTCTTCCAGAAAACTCATCACCAAAGTTATATGCAGCTATGGAAAGAGGTCTCTCTCTTTAGGATAAGCTCCTTAGCTTCTAAGGCCCTTTCCGCACCTTACTTTTTTCCGGCGCTGGAGTGCGGGGATCACGCGAGCAGCCTCCAGCGAGAGGCTCTCGCGTCCCTGCTGCTTCAGCTCCGCACAAGCTGCCTGCTTGCTCAAGAGCCCTGCCTCTTCCTTCGGCAGTGCAGCCTGGGACTTTCCCAGGCTGTGCTGGGGCAGGAAGCGCGACTGGTGTGGCTCCGGAGGCCCCACATGCCAAGTAAGTGCACACAGGGCTTGGGAGCAATGCGCAATTGCGCACCATTTTCGGCTTCTAGCTGAAAATGAAAAGATGCACGATTGGCGCCTGCTGGCCCCTGGAACATTGTGCGATTGTGAGAGCGTCGTGCAGATTGCTCCTCACAATCGTGCGACGCTTCAGGTGCCCTTTCACATGGAAAACGCCGTGCGAAAAGGGCCTTAATCCCTTAACAGGTCTCTTGATCCTGTAACAACTGAGACAATATTGCTTTCTTAGTTTAGAAGATGTGCCTTTCAGTGAAAGGAGGAATTTCACAGGCAATTGCACCAACTAGAACCTTCTATGAATGGGACCACCCCATTCCTTGCAGCACTAAAACATAGTTGGCTTGTACTAAAGGGATCCATGTGTTGAACAGTCTCTCCAACATTCATTTAGTCACTTGATTAGCTAATTGTTCTACACCATGATGCTCTCCATTTGAAAGCCTCCTACTACTTCCATAGCACCCTCAGTTCCAAGCAACACAGAAGCCTAAATCATTCGGTGAAAGACTGAGGGGAAAGCAGGCCTTCCATGGCTAGTTTTGGGAAGTGCTAACCAATATTTCCACATTTTAGGGTTAAACCGGTGTCAAAACTATCCTTTTTAAAAATAGTACTCTGATTGTAATAAACAAGTAGATATGCTAAACCTGAATTCATGGACATTCAGTTTAAAGAAGCATCAATGACAGGTTCTAGGAGAGCATCTGTCATTTGAGAGTGGGAAAAAGGAGCCCTTTAAAGAGAGTAAAAAGGTTTAACTGAAATATATTTGTACGTATACCTTGGCAGCTCAGAGATGAACAGTAGGGTCTCTGCCAACCATTCAAAAAAGGTTGGCCTCACTATGATTCTACCTCTGTTAAGTTTGAGAAAGTACTGAGGATCTATGTGTTTGTCAGGACTGGCATTTTCCGCCCTGATATACAAGCCAACTGTATGATGATGTGATGCGCCATAAAGTGGCACCTGTACAAAAAAAAAAAAAGCCTCTTTCAACATGCTGTCACCATTTCTCCCTTACCATCTCCTTGTTTCCTGCTTTTGAGTACTAGAAGAAAAACAAAAACAAAATTTTGAAGATACAAGCTTGTGGTCTGTAGTCTAATTTGACATATTAAATATACCATTAAAAATATCTGCATACTCATCCCCAGTTTCTAACTAATCTTCCAAGTGATGATTTGCACAGGACAATGAGCATGACCCCTCAGGGACTGTGGAGCAGACCATCTGCTATCTTTGCTGCCTGTGCAGCTTCACCTCTGTGAAATGGTTGCTGATTAGAAATGTGGTAATGAGATCCACAGTAACCAAAGCAGACTATGTAAATTAAAATGCTATTGCTCACACACTACGCTCCCAAGCCATACACACATTCACACAGTCTTCTTTGGGAGAGTGAGTCATACTTTATGGTGACCTTATAATGCTTCCGATCTTGATTAGTGCATTATGCCCTATGCATTTGGGTTGCAACCTCTCCTCCTTGCCATCACTTCCTGTCCCTGCTACACACAGGAAGCAAAGAAACCTCTTTGTGTGTTTAAATGAATGTGTATGAATGAGTGTGTGGACAAGAGGGTGTGAGTGTGTATGCGTTATGATCCTGCCCACTTTTGGGTTTGGTCCTGTCCACCGATGGCATGCGGTCCCTGGAAAGTTGGTCAGGAGAAAATGTTGCCTCTTACCTCACTAGGGCCATTTCTACACTAGACTGTGATAGCGCTATTATTCCACTTTCAACATCCTATGGATCCTGGGGTTTGCAGTTTAGGGAGGGGCCGGCCGGCCCCTCCCTAAACTGCAAACCCCAGGATTCCACAGGATGTTGAAAGTGGAATAATAGCGCTATCACAGTCTAGTGCAGAAATGGTCTAAGGTTCCCCTGCACATGCTACAGAGCAACTGGACAATATCAGTTAGGAATTCTTTGGCGGGTTAAGGCACTGAAAGTGTGATATGAAGCCCACATTTCAGTAGAAGCCAAGGAAACAGTCAAATATTAGTATGTTATGCTGCAGTGTGAGAAACAGCCACACATCTTTCTCTTCCATTTACCAATCGGCATGAAGTTCCCTTTTGGAAAGCAGAGTAAGCCTTCTGCAGTGTATTACAGTATAAATTTATAGTCATTTCACCATTTCATACAGAGATGCTAAAACCTTCCTCATACCTACTTCCATTGGAACATCTAACACTGATTCCTCAGAAACATATCCAAGGAGACAGAAAGGGTAAAGTTGGGAATGACAGGTTCAAAAGCACTCAAAAGAAGAGAGAAAGACAGCTGGCAAACTTTTGCCATGCTATGTCTGTTTTATGTGGAAAAGTTCTTAAGAGCTGGGAACAACAGCCTATCAGACCTCCTGGCTCCAGTATCCAGACGAAGACTGGACTATCCTACTTGTGTACAGTATACTCTCTGTGATTCACTTCCATTACTCAGTGTAATTATATCTCAGTTAACAAAGCCTCTGACAAAGAAGCTTATTTTTACAAAGTGTTTTTACACCTGCCTAGCCCCTTTTCCTGTTTGTCGTTTGCCTAGCTAGTACTTTTTTTAGCAGCATCAACATTGGGAGGATGGCGACAGAGAGTGGGCCTGGAGAAAAACAGACTTTCAGTGCCAGGTAGCAGCAGCATGTCTGTAGGAAATAATGCAGTGTATCTTGTGCTAGAGAAAGTGGGATTCTGCTGTAGCTGACCCTAAGGCACCACATTTCCTACCTGCAACAGACAAGAGAACCAGCAATTGCCTCCAGAATCCTTTACTGAATATGTGGGAACAGGAACACAGATAGAAAAGAGGAAAGGTTAGCCTGCCTCCCCAGCTCCTCTCCTCCAGCATGTTAAAAAATGCACTGAACTATATAAATTTGGCCAACAAGATAGAAATCATAGGAAAACTGGAAGCTGAAGGAACAGTAAGTAATCTCTGGATACCTTGTGGAAGAAATCTTTTGGAAGCATTTAGAGGGTTCAAAATGTTTTTGTTTACTTATGCAAGGCTTACCTGATCAGGTTGTTCTATTTTATGCTTGCATTTTGTTTAGTTTTGAATAAAAAGTTTGCAGAAATATTTTGTACTGCTTTTGCAACATAGGCACTTATTCCTATTTTTTCCCTGTTACTTCTGCCTCTGGTACCACTTTTTCTGTTTAAGTAATGCTTGGGAACAGACATACTTTGCTACCCTAGATATACTTGTACTACTCTAAAGTCCCAGGGATTTCAATTCCACCTGGACAAACAGCAGGAAAGTTAGCAACCCTGGAATGCTGCTGGTGCTTTTCGGGGAGCCCACTGCTGGAGGACAGGGCAGGCTCCTGCTCCAAGATACTCTCCCAATGCAGTCCCAGAGTGCCATCCTCTCACTTACTCATGCTGGAGCAGGTCCTTGAAGTGAATCATCTCCACAATGACCCGAACATTCTCTTTGGCTGCAGAGCAGAGGTCGTGCTTCTGATAGCATTCACGCTGCAGCTGGAACACCATCTCCTTGATGGCTGGGCACTTGCGACTGATGCAGCTGAACTTGTGGCGTAAGGCATGTGCTTTGCATCTCAGAGCATCCTTAATGAAAGATTTTCCCTGAAGAATGGCAAAAGCAAAACCAAAAGAAAAAACCCCCAATGTACTCATCTCTGTAGAGAATAATTCACAGGTGAACAGCCATCTTAATTCAAGGAAAAGTGGGGAAAGAGAGAGAGAAAGAAAGAAAGGGAGGAGAGATGAACTAATGGAAATGCTTGCATGTACTAAGAACTCTATGGGATATGCCTGGGTATGGGTGCAATGGTTGGTTTTATAATATTCTAGTAGCAGAGGCCAGTGATGTGCCTCTGCCAGTTGCCCCCATGGCATTATAGAGTGTGGACACAAGGGGCCTATTTGCACCACAGAATTGTAGTACTATAATTCTACGTTAACTGTCATAGTTCCTTTCTATGGAATTCTGGGATAAAAAGTTAAGGGAGGGGCATTTACAATTCTCATCCAGAGGGTTCTCTGGTGCTTTTGGCCAAACAAACTCCAGCATTCCATAGGATGTAGCTGTGGCAGTTAAAGTGGAATGATAGTATTATAATTGTATATTATGAAAGTTGCCTATAAGTAGATTATGCCAGTCTAGAGGTGTTCCATGAGACTGGGTGAACTCTGTAGGAAGTCTCTGCAGGGAGACATCAAGTTCTCAAAAGACTCTTGTGGTAGAATTTTTTTCAACAACATATTAAACATGGTTACCCCTCTAGTTACTGACATGCTATGTGGAAGCATTCTGGATAATGCAAAGGAGGACAACTATGGCTCTTCAGATGTTTTTGGATTACAGCTCCCACAATTCTTCACCATTGGCTAGCTTGGCTAGAACTGATGGGGATTCAAGTGAAAAATAGCTGCAGGGGCACACTCCTGCTTTAGAGATTGCACAAATTACACATGGACGGGATACTGCCCAAAGAAGGTGATGGGGACTATAGAGTACAACCCAGCTGAAGGTGGGGTTCATCATGCTCAGCCAACTAAGCATCAACATACAGGATCCATGGGCAGTTGCCCATGTTCAGTATACCTTGCCACTGTACCGACTCCTGCTCTGTCCTATCCCATACCAAGAGGCTTGGAACTGCCGTTTAGATTTCCCCCAGTGTCCTGGAGTGATGCTTGTATGGCCATCATGGGAAATTCCTAGACTTGTTGCCATCTGCCACTGCCAGGCAAAGTCCAGTGAGACCCAACACAGGGCCCTTTGTTAAGGAGCTGCCTGAGAAGTCAATCTGTCCCTGAAAAGGCCCTTAGCTGGCAATGAAGACAGACATTTTAACAATCCACTTGTTCACGCAGGCTCTCTGTACAGTATACGCTTTCCAATTATTCATCCAACCACAGGTTTAGTGATGCCATTTGACCAAACCTCCTTTCCCCTCTATGGTGAGTCAGGCAAGATGAGTCTCATGCACCATTCAAGTTTGGGCCTCAACAGGAAAAAGGATGAACCCTATCCCTCCTGTCTTACACAGAGGGCTTGGGCTTAGAATCCTGAGTTTGGCTGAAGCCTGGAACTTCTTTTGGCTCTGTGCACAAGCTCTGACCCATAACAAATCTCTAAAGCAGACCTGGAAGGTTCAGGTGTGGCTGGGCCTCTGGTCTTGGTCACAGCCCAAGGCCAGAATGCTCAACAGGTGCAGTGGTAGAGCATGGAGATGTTCCTCCATCTTTCAGTGCCAAATCCTTGTGGAGCAGTCTGCTTTCTGCCCTCCCTGGCATCAACTCTGAGAACTAGTTATGTGCAGAAGAAGGGCCAAATACCTTAAAGGCACCAGTTCCTGTCTGAAATTGGAGGTTAAACAGGGTCAGCCCTGGTTAGTATTGAGATGGAAGACTACCAAGGAATATCAGGTACCGTAGGCCATATTTCAGAGGAAGGAACTGGCAAAACCACCTCTAGGTACTCCTTGTCTAAGAATATCCTATGAAATTCATGGGGTTGCCTTAAGTCGACAGGCAACTTGAAGGTGCATATGTGCATGTGTGCACGCACATACAGTCAAAAGATCCTGTCCCTTGTGTAAGCTAAGGAGTACTGGAAACAACAAAATACCAGAAAAGCTCCCCAAAATATGTTGAACCCTTGTTCATATCCATTTTATTTTGTAGACAGTATATAGTTCCTAAGAACTATAAATATCTATGTGTTCATAGAGAAGTATGTGCCCCCACGTATTCCTGAAGGGTAGCCAATACACTGGAAGATGTCACTGAGAGATAAGCTATGTACAGAAGGGCTACAATACTCTGCTGTCTCTTGATTGCTGGCATCCAGTTCTGCAACTCAATAGTGCTGCAGTGGTTATAGTGACCATTCCCACACTACACCGTTTCGCACTACACTGCTATTATTCTGCTGTCAACATCCTATGGAATCCTGGGGTAGGCAGTTTAGGGAGAACCATTTAGAATTCTCAGCCAGAGAGCTCTTTGGCCTCAGTAAACTTTAACCCCAGAATTCCAGACGATGTTGAAAGTGGAATAATAGCACTGTAACAGTGTAGTGTGGAAACAGCCAGTGCTGACCTGGGACTTGAGAGATCCAGTGAGGAGGAAAATCAGGTAGGCTGCCTTCAGCTCACTGGAGAAAAGGCAGTATTGAGGAATAATGAATAAATAATCAATCATATAGAAAAAATAATGACAGGAAACATTTATTCTATCAGGTCCTGTTATTTTTTTAAGCCATCAGTTGTGCTGTGACAGTATCTGAGATCATCTTGTACAACAGCAGACAATGGTTGGTTCTGGATGCAGAATTCTGCAACCTTAGATTCTCAGTTTTGTTTTGAAAGATTTTATTCTATAGGGTTTAAAGTATGTGTCAGTAAGTAGAGATATCATAAAGTTGGGGTGGAGGAGGCAGTTAAGCAGGTTTTATAGCTGCCAGGGAATGGGAATAGTAAAATGAAGCTGTGTCTGATTTACGTTCACTTGCAAGTAAGCCCAACTGAATTCAGTGATGCTTACTTCGGAGTACAAAGGACTGCAATTGCAGAGTGCAATCTCATCAACTCAGAAGTAAGGCCCACTAACTTCAACCCGATTTACTCCCAGGTAGGCATATACAGGACAGCAGCTTTAATCTCTCTCTATGCACTCTAAGGATTTTTGCCTTCTCTGTGTCTGTTTCTTTATGTACCCATTTCAATCAAAAGTTACCTTCTGCCAATGTTAAAAATTCAGTCTCCAACACAAGACTGCAAGAGCGGTGTCTAACTTCCAGTAAAATGGGACGTAAAGTGCTGGATGAGCCTCCAGCTATGTCTTGTGATCTGTGCTCCTATACCACAGATCACGTGGGCAAGGAACAACCTAAGCAATCCCTTATCCTTATTCTTCCTTTATTCTGCCATTAGGTTGAAAAGTAAGTCATGCGTCAGTGATGTGGTCCAATTCTCTGGATAGCTCTTCTGTTTGCTGAATGACAGGCAGCTGGCAATGTTGTGGCATTCCTTCCATGCCTCCCTTTCAGATCATCCTAGCTAATGAGTATTTAATGATCAGTGCGCTGTTCTCCTTCCTCCAGTGTTATGGTAGCAGAATCGTAGCAATGGGTGGGAGAATTTGGACTCCTTTTGTTTGGCCTTTTCTTTGCAACAGAAACAAACTAGATGGGGAGGGCAATGCTTGAAGACTCAGGGGCCATTTTGCCTCCCCCTGGACCTCTGTGGGCTTCACCCTCCTCTGACCTGCTTGACCCTGAGAAAAATCATTCTGAGTCTCTCAAAAGGCAAGTGACCCCCCTGCAAGCCTCTGGGGACACAGCAGATGTAGGATGTGGAACCTTTGGGGTCTGCACTGATGCTCCCAGGCGTGCCCGTTATGATGAAACCTATCTTTCTCTTAAAGATTGGAATGCATCGTGGGAGGGGGGATGTTATTTGCTACCTAGCACACAAATATTAACATGTAGTTAGTTTCCATTTGCATACTGAAGCTTTAATAGTACAGACATGCCTCAGTTAACAAAGCTTCTGACTATGAAGCTCCTTTTTACAAAGGCTTTTTTATGTCTGCCCACTCCTTCTTCCTCATCTTTTGTCTAGCTGGAAGTTTTCAGCAGCATTTGCTTAGACACAATGGTAAAGGAGAGCTGCAGAAACACAGACTTTTGCAGTCAGGTTGCAGCAGCATGTTCACAGGAAACAATGAAATAAACAAAGCTTGCTCTCAGAAAAAGTGGCATTTTACTCTACCCAATCCTTCTGTAGCTGTGTGTGCCTGCACACAACAGGCAAGGTAAATAGTAGCTACCTACAGAATCCCTTACATGCGTGAACAGCGAAACAAAGAGAAAAGGGGAAAGCAGATAACCTTGCCTCACCTGCAACCTTCAGCATGTTTTAAAAAGTACAGATCTGTAAGTCTGGCCTTCAAAATGGAAATCATAAGAAAAGGAGGGACTGGTGAAAGAAAAACTCATCCCTGGATGCATTTTGGAAGAAGCCTTCAGGTGGTCTCTGGAACATTCAAAACCCTTCCGTTTATTTATGCAAGGCTTACCTGACCCGCTTTTTCTATTTCATATGTACACAGTGTTAGTTTTGAATAAGAAGTTTTTTGCAATCTGTTGAATTGCTCTTTTTGGAGAGAGTAGGATCCTATCCCTATCCATTCTCTTTTATTTCTTCCTATGGTACTAAAGCTTCTGTTAAAGAAGTAATGCCCAGGAACACATCTGCTTTGTTAACTGAGGGATATCTGTAATTTATTTTTGTCTCTTTTGCCAGAGCAGCCTGTGTAAGCATACTTTTTAAAAAATAAGGTAATATTTGAATATATAGAATTACAGTTACTTGGCATTGCCCTGAAAAGAGGAATTGTGGAAGAAAAATGTTGTGGACAGCCAGGAAATGTCATTATATAAAATGTATCAAATATCAAAGAGTGAACATTTCTGGTGTTTCTAAAGGGGGAGGGGGAAAAGGTCAAAACAGACTCTTAAAAAGATGTTTAAAAAGTAGGGAAAAGGATAGCAAAGGTCCATTAATCTGAAAGAAAAGAAGACCTCTCATATCTATGAAAAAAGCAGCTTAAAAATATCTAGAAATACTTTTGTGATTTCTGGGGGTGGGATGGGGGGCAAAGTGATCATCTTGTGACCCAATGCAACAGAACATCTTTGTCTGCAAGACAGCTTTTCTTCCTACTACACTAAGTGCCACTGGCTGTGACTGAAATCTTGAGTAAATACACATAAATTCTGGAAACTGCCCTGTCAAGCCAAATGCCTTGAGCGCATCATGATGTTCCCTTTCCCTGGCATGGGAGAAATGCTGTACAAGGCATAAAAAGATGAACTTTGAAGATGAACAAACCAGTTGCAGAGAAAACAAATGAGGCAGATTTAATATCATACACATGCTGAGGAATGCATTTTGACACTGGTGGGTTGCCAAAGGATCCTCTGAATAAGACAGCAGCAAAGACAGTCATTTCTAAAGGCACTGTGTGGCCCAATATACATCTGCTGAAATTAGTGGCTGATTATACAAAGTGTGGCAGAAAGAAGTCTGAGTAAAACCTAAGTGCCCAAAAATACAATGCATGGCATCCTTGGATTTAGGCATTTAGAATAAAGACACTATTTCTCCTTAACAGAGTATCTATACTTGAGAAAGCTCCACAGTTCTCAGGGACATCAACCAACATTTTCCTTCAGGAGTAAAACCTTATAAGCAACTGGCATGGGGACCTATCCATGTGAGATAGGAAGGCTCTTGTCTGAAGAAACAACATGGGTTACATCTCAAAGGGCCAAAGATTTGCCACCCGCCAAGGTGCACCAAACGTGCCCCGCCAGATGTTGCTGGACTGCAAGTTCCAGCATTCCTCACCAGTGCCTATAATGCCTATGGCCAATGGGGGCACTGCAGTCAAAAACACTTGAAGGGTCTCCCTTCACTCACTCTTGCTCTACAGTAGAATCTCAGTGATAGGAATCTATTTAACATAAGCTTCCCTTTAAATTAGCCCTATACCCTACTTCCCAACTATGGCTTCACTCGGGGAACTGACTGCTCCCAGAATAGTGCTTCTTCTTGTGGACAGCCTGCAGTATTAATACTGGGGCACTAGAATGGGTGAAGAAGGTGAGATGGACAGTTAAAATAATGTAAATTAACATATTAGATTATGATCATCCTCAGTTCCATGGTGTTCAGAACTCTTTTGCTAGCTCTGAAGCTGGATTAAACCAAAGGAACATAAATCTAACAAGAACTTCAAATACTACAGCATATAGCATTAGCAGCTTCTACGCCTACTTGTCTCTGTATCTCCTTGTTGTACTTGCAGGTTTGGTTATGCTTACCTGGGCATCAAATTTTCCAGCATTGTGGAGGAACGTCATACAGATCTCATGCAAGCCTCGAATCTCACAGGAGTTGTTTTCAAAGCACTCAAACACACTGCACCCCACGTCGCCAGCACTGACCAAGCAGTGCTGGATTTCAGCTGAAAATGAACAGCCATCACTATCAGTATCATAAAACTGCAACATAAACTGGAAGGCAAATGGTTATTTTGCTTACAACCTCTTCATTTTTAAAAAAGGGAATTAGGAGGAGCTCGTCTGTGTACTCTGCACTGAAATGAGACCCAAGAAACAAAAAGTCAGTGAAAAATCCATTCTTTCTCAGAGCTATTTTCAGCAGTTAGAGCCGAGGTGGTGTAGCAGTCAGAGGAAAAGGGCTGGGGAGACCCAAATTCAGCTGAGTGACTTACGGCCAGTTACCAAATACAGGCCATTTTCACACTATACTGTTATAGTCCTGCTGTTCCACTTTCAACATCCTGTGGAATTCCGGGGTTTGTAGTTTACTGAGGCCAAAGAGCTCTCTGGTTGAGAATTCTAAATGCCCCTCCCTAAACTACAAACTCCAGGATTCCATACAAGCTTGAGAGTGGAATAACAGCACTACAACAGTGTAGGGAGGAAATGGTCACAGCCTACTTACCTAACTCATAGGGCTGCTGTTACTGTAAATATAAAACAGTGTGTGTGTGTGTGTGTGTGTGTGTGTGAGCTTCTGGGAGAAAAGGCAGGGTATACCTGAAACAAACAAGGTGGTAAATCCAATTTCTACTTGTGCAACAAATATTCTCCTTAAGAAACACAACTCAGTATAAGGTTCAAGGGAAAGTGCATCTGAGAATACTTAGATAATGACCCGTTGGGTCTTCTAACGCGAAGAAATGCTTGAGGATTATTTACAGCTGAAAGCATATCCCATATAAGTACACTTCCAAATTACTAAAGTCAGTGAGAAAAACTTACAATACATCTGTGTAAGACAGAGGCATTTTGTTACAGGCTATTTCTGTTATACTGCTTCCTCTTCCCAATACTCCCTGTGCCTTTATAAGTTAGTCACATCCACGCTTGCTTGGAAATACCTTTTCTGGATATAATTTTAAATAGACTTTTTGTTTTAAAAAATCACCCATACCTCATAAAATAATTTCCTAACTCAACATTCATAAATAAAAAAGGGAGCAGATGCCAAAAAGCCTTAAAAAACCAAGCCAAACAGCATGGAAGGAAATTAAACAAAAGCCAAACAATTCTCAGTGCCCTGTATAATCTAGCGCACACACACGAGCCTCTCAAAGGCATTTCCAGGCTTTCTCCTCTGGCATGTTGGTGCAAGCTACAGAAGACCTTTGGGTTTCCCCTTTTAATTCTTTCAATAGGAGTTTCTGAAAAAGACCAATTACCAAGTCAGGTTTGGGCTTAAGCACCATGTACCCGAGAGAGAGAGAGAGAGACAGAGACAGAGAGAGAGAGTTGAGATTTCACTTATGCAAAAGAAATACGCGGCTAGGGATTTTCCTTTTGTGAAACCCTGATTGGACAAGGCTCTGGAAAAGCCAGGGCGGGAACTTGCAGTTCTGTCCTCCTGGCTCGCTGCATTGTGTTTCACACACACGCCAAAGGAAGCAGCACACAGAGACCGGGGGCGGAAAAAAAAGGAGCTTTTGTCCCGGGTTGTGTAAGTGTGCAGCTTGGACTTGTAGCGGGGGCGGGGGCGGGATGTTCCAAGAGCCCAGCTCTAAGGGATTGTGTTGGCGTCGGGTACTATGCAAACGCTTCCGATCACATGTCCTGGACCCCAGCGTGCACGGAATGGCATCGGGCTGACATTCACATGTGGCGGCCCTTCTCTCGCTTCGTGAGCTTCCATGCGTTCCCGCGCCCGGGTTCAAGCCACACGCTTACATGCGCCGGTAGCGCCACTAGGTTAAAAAAAAAGGGGGGGGGGACGACAGCGTCGGAAGGAAGACCTCTCTCCCTCCGTTCCTGTCTATCCGCCCCCGACAGGCAATCCTGGGAAGTTTTAAGATCGGGGTTCTCTTTCTCGATGGCTTTTCCTGCAAGAAAAGCGCACCAAGGTAAGCACGGAAGAGGTCTCCTGCAAAGACGTGGGCACGAGGAAGAGCAGGACTCGCGCCCCGGCTAGTTGCAGGTCAGACTGAGAAAGAGACCCAGGAGTCTGGCTTGCTTCGGTTTACCCTAAGCACATTTCAAGCGCTCTTTTTCGCCCTGATTCTAACGCAAAATCTTTCCGCTTAAGGCAGCATCCTTAAATCTAGTAATGCCCCCCCTCCCCCGGGTTTCCCGTCTGTCTCCATTCCTACTCGCTCCGCCCGCGTTTTAGGACTTCTGTCTCCAGAAATTCTGGTTAAAATGAAAGGATCAGAGCTGGCCGCTTCGGGCGATGCGAAGGCACGCGCTGGCGCTGCAGTGGTACTAGTTCCGAATCCGCCCCTTCTTTAAGTAAAGCGGGGCGGGGGAGTTGAATGCCTACTCCCCTCTGAGATTATAATCAGTACCTGGTCTAAACATAGCTACCTTTCCTGGGGTCCAGTTCGGGAGGGGGGACGTTCTGCTCGCAGGCGCAGCAAGGCATCTGCCTCCAAGGGCAGAAAACACGTGCTGGGCTGATCAGGGCAGCTTTCCGAAGCTGCAGGAAACATTTCTGCCACAATTTCTGCGCGTCACTCCCTCTCCACGCACAGTGTGCTACATCTCCTCCACTACGAGCTGTACTGAAGAAAGCCTAACCCTCACAGGGCACGCTACAAACGAGTAGCGCCGAACTCAACGTGCCTTCGAGTCCGGACCTACACATAACGCCGCATAGCCTTTTTTTTTTTTTTTAAACACGTTTCCAAAGAGATCAAGGCATACCTGTATTTTGCAAAGACAGTCGCCCTTTGTGAGGCCCTCTGTCTTGGGCACCTTCCGGAGGGTTGGTGGCTTCCGTGCCCAGCACCGGATCAACGCTTGCAAAGACCAACGCCAGGGTCACCAGTTTCCCTACCCACTGAGCCCACATGGTCCTGGTGTCTTAACCCGCAACGCGGTCGGGACGCTGCCTCGCCGGTTCACTATACTTTGCAAGCAAATTAAAAAAAAAAAAAAGGCCCGAGAGGCGGCAATCAGAGGCGCGCGGAGATCCCCTTGCGCTTTCCAGCCGCGCGCCGAGCGTGCGGTCAGCTCTGGGACAAGTGCGAGAGAAGTGGCCGGGCGAGGGAGCGGACGGCGCCTCAAATATCCCTCAAAGCTCCGGTGTCACTTGAATGAAGGAGTCCAGCAGATGTTGGCCCGCCGAGCCGACCAACCGGAGCCGCCGTTTCGCTCTGACACCACGCTCGGGGGCGTGGCCTCGCCCTCGGCTACTACACAACACGCCCGCCCGCCCGCCCGCCCGCGGCCACGCGATTGCCTTCGCGGGCGCAGCAGGTTGCGAGGAGCGGGGGGCGCGGGCTGGCGGTCGTGGGCCAGGCGAGCCGCTCCCGGCTCCCGGCGACAGCGGGGCCGTCGCACGCCCGCTTCCTCAAAAGCAGGGAGGGCGGCAGAGCCAAAGGCGAGCCTGCTTGCATTGCACAGCTCACGACTTTTGCTCCCGGTCTATTTATACACATGCACACACATATTGGAATCCCATAATACCGTGGCTGCTTGCAGCCCTTTGGAACGTGTGCATGTTACAGGTAGCGATCAGATCAGATATAAGTTTTAAGCCGATGTGTTTCTTTCGCTAAGTGCCCAAAAGATGCTCTTTCTTCTTCCTTGCCACACGCATGCCAAGTAGGAAGCGCGTCCGAGCCGGTAGGTATTGTACACACGGCTACAGCGTGGCGGCAGAGATGGAGCCGCGAAGATCGCATTTCCAGCCGGCGTCCCAGAAAGAGGCATGTGCTTGCTAGGGAGCCAAGGCATTTACAGTCTCCCGGGTTGCTGTGAAGGCGACGGTGGGGAGAGGGGTTGGACGGCGTGAGAGGAAGGGAGCTTATAACCGTTCAGTCTGCCGATTTCGAGCAAACTTCCTGCTTTACCTCTGGGAAATAACACCTCACATACAGAAAGCCGGCAAGCGGGGCATTGCCAGATGACGCGTATTCTATTATTCTTGGCTTAATTTTTGTGCAACTTCACTATTGCCAATTTATAAATAAACATTTTTAAACTGGAACTCATACTGCCTTCTACTATTTGAAAAAGAATGGATTGTGGCAGGGATATACGAGTCCTCTTGGCCATGGAGAAAATTCAGATGGAAAAAGGAAAGGCTGGCTTTCTACTCCTTTCCACCCAGCCGCTCTCCTCCCTGAACCGGCTTCATCCACTATCCTCCCGCCCCGCCCCCTCGTTCGCGAGGGTTTCAGTTTCTGGTCCTGCAGAATTTTTTTTGTTAGGATGTGTGTGAGTCTTGTGTAAATCCTCTGCAGTAGTTGCATCATCTCTGGATTATATTTACGGATCTGCTTTTTTTAAAAAAACTACCTAAAATGAAGCCACCCTATATGCTGCATTCTGTCCTCTTGCCTCCCCTCTGTCCGGAGGCACGGATTAGATAGTGGCACCCTCCCCTTCCAACTACGTGGGGGGGGGGCTTCGGGATTCACACCTATAGCTTTCCGGCGGCAGCTGCTTTCCACCCCCCCTCTCTTTCCGGCCCTCCTTCTCCCTTTTTTGCCTGCAAAAGACCGTGGAAACCTTAACCAGATAATGGGCTCGGTTGGTTGGTTGGTTGGTTGGTTGGGGGGGGCGGTTTAGAAGAAGGGGGCTGCTCCTTCCGCCCTCCCTCCCCCACTGCTGCAATCGGCTCGAGGCGTTTCGTCAGACGCGCGCCGCCAACTTCTTTCTCCAGCCTTGAGCGCGCGGGAGGAAAAGCGGAGCGTCGCCGGCGACTCGGAGTCCCCGGTCCTGTCTCGCCCTTGTAATGCAGGGAGCCGAGGAGGCGGCCGGGAGGGGCGGGGGGCGGGCCAGACGCTCGGGGTTGGGGACAGCCGGCATCGCCGGGGACGGACGGACGGACGGACGGACGCGGGGGGGGGGTGCAGCAGCGCCAGGAATGTCTCCGGCTGCTGCTGCGGCAGCGGCTGCGCTCCGCTTGCTCCCAGCTGTCAAAATGCGCTTGAAAAAATCCACTCACACCTCCCGAAGCCAAGGGTGCCCCTGGGAGGAAGACGACGTGACGCTCCAGTGCAGGGCCATGGAGGAGGGGGAGGACCCTGCTTCCGCCAGCCAGCCCCCCACCCCCCCACCCCCACCCCACGGCTTTCGGCTTCGTTTCCTTTTCAGACTCCCCACCCCACCCCCCGCGAAGCTGCTCCGGCTCTCTATCTTGTCCGCGAAGTTTCTTTATTCAGGTTTTTGGGAGGGTGCGTGGCGGCCGGTTGCGGGGGAAGAAGCATCATCGCAGGGCGGTTGGTGGTGGGGTCGTTCATTTGGCGGGGTTTACTGGCTCTTCGTCCCCAGTGCGAATTCATCTCATTCATTCTGATATTTATAGGCCGCCCCTTAAAAGGCTCAGCCCTCCCGAGATTGTAAGAAAGAAAGAAAGAAAGAAAGAAAGAAAGAAAGAAGGAAACCAGCGCTCATCTTGGCGGAGGGTGCACCTCCAGGCTCGTTCCCCCAGCTGAAAGGCGAGGGGGGCCCTGCCGCCTGGCTGCCCGCTGCTGCTTCACCTCTATGGGCCCCATGAGTCAGCACTTGGCAGCCAAATGCTTTGGGGACCCCCCCCTTGCTGGGAATGGGACCTAAAAGTTGAGCTGCAGGGTGAGGGGTTCACCAATAAAAGAGACAACACCAAAGCACGTTGGGGCAGGGAGGTGAGCATGAGAGGCCCTCCTGGTGGGAAGAGCCAGAGGAGAACTGGCACTGCCTTCTGTTGGTGCAGAAGAAACAATCAGCCTACATGGTTTCATCGTTTTCCTTGGCTGATCAGGGGAGGAGGGTTGCTGCCTAGTGAGGGGATGTGTGTGCTTTTTTTTTTAAGGGGGGAGATGGAAGGAAATTGTAGCTATTGTAACCGTAGAGACTGGAGTGTAATAGAGAGAGTGGAGCAGGGTGTAGTTTTCACCTATAAGCTTGAATTCTCTTGGTTAGCCCTACCTTTAACAGCAGGGACTAGTCTAGTGAGGACTAACAATAGATTTTGGCCGTGCTGTCCCTCTGTTCAGAGGGCCTGGGACTGAATGCCTGGTGAACAGCACTGGATGAATCATGTCCAGGACATGATCCCAAGTGAACACGCCAAGCTGGGTTGTATCACAGAGACCTGGCTAGATGAAAAAGTGGGGTGGGATCATCTTTCCCAAATCTACCATCCCTCCATTACTCTTGGTGCAACAGCTAGCAAAACCAGAGAGTGGCACAGAGATGGAGTTATGACGGTCTGCCATGATTTCATGTTTTTCATCAGGTGGTCCATTCTCCAGTCTGTCAGTTTTGAGTGTATCTGTTGGGGGGTGCCCAGGACAGCACAGGGATTCTTTTTGTATACCACTCATATCCCTACTCAGTAGTCTCCCTTCCTGAGCTGGCTGGGATAATCTGAGGAAGACAGCCTGCTCAGCATTAACAGATTTCAGCACCTATGCAAGAGGCCTGTTAGAAATGTCCAGCACTTTCTGGGACCTGAGTCTGTCCATACTGCTGAGTGGCTTTTCTCTTTGGACCTAGTATTTCATGCTGCTTTGCATGATGCTGATATGAAAGAGTTTTCTGTAGTTCAGTTATTATCAGATTCACTGGAATTTGGAGTCTTGGAGGTAGAGGAATTAAGATGGTCTGCCTCAAGAGACTGATGGATCTGAAAGATTTCTGGGTGACTCTTGGGGAATTTTCTTTCACCTTAACAAGCAGTAGGAGAATGGGGAAATGACCCAGTTCATGTTCATGAATGCATCCAAATGTTACCTCCCAGAGAGTGAGACCAAAGTAGATCACTGCTTTTTAGGGATGGGTGGTGAGTAGGAAGCAGGCAGTGATGAAACAAATGGGGTGCTGGCAGAAAACAGAACAATTTTGACTCATTGTGGGCTAGAGATTATCTAATGTACAATAGTGCCAGCAGCCAAGAAATTCTCTGCCACTGTAGCATCCAGCGAAGCTGCTTTGGGTGACCAAAGGCCTAATATAGTTTTCTAATATGCCTGAAAAGAGAATAGACCACTCAATAGCCAACTATGACCAATTTGCTTTGAGAACTAAACCGTGCATTTTGACTTGGAAGCCGAGACTTGGTCTCGGCATGTCCATTGATAATAGGTACTTTTCAGTTTGTAAAGCACCAGAATGTGACCAAGGTCCTTGGAAAAATGACCATTTGTGGGCTTGACCCTTACCCTACCTGACTTATAAAAGTGTCAGAGTGGAGTTCAGTGGGTAAAGGGCGTTGAACAACACATTTTCCAGTAAAATGGTGTCCTTAGTGTCTAAGATGCAATGGTGAGATCTATGTTGGAGCGGGGAGCACTCTCAGAGCTCCACTGCACTAGATAATTTCCAGCCAGTTTCTGTCTATACCTGACAATTCATGGTGCTCTGGCACAGAATGCTGAATATCTCACAAAACTACAAATGCCATGAGATAGAGCCACCACTATGGACTACGAGCGCCATAAGATGGAGCCACCACTTCAGTTAAAATGGTATCAAAGAGACCCTAGAGGGGGCTGATTTGGCCATGCTGATCAGAGCTGGGAAGTAACTGATTTTTCTAATGGTTTGCTCTGGTAGCTAGTTGCCTATTGCAGTAATAAGCTGGAATTGAATTACCTTTTGGGGGACGAGTGATGTCCATGACTGTCATATTTTTCAGTGGAAAAGGAACAGGTTGACCGCTAGTTACTCATTAGCAACTCAAGGGTTGCCCGGAGTTTTTATTTTCCTCTTAAGAACTCACCAAACTGTCTTCTCCATTGCCTGTGACTTTGCTCTATATTTCCCAATCCAATCTGTATTCAGAGTTATTTACATACACAGTTTGGGTTCCTGAGAGAATACATTGTCCTCCTCCTTGTTGCTAGGTCTTATGTCCATAGCAACCAGCCTATTCCTGTACCTATACATTTTCCCCCTATTCCTCAATCGTATCTTTATTCAGAGATGTTAACATTCAGAGGTTGGGTTCCTGTAGGAATACACTGTCTTCCTCCTTGCTGCAAGGCCTCATCTCCATAGCAATGGGCCTGTTCCATTACCTGTAACTTTTCCCCATATTCCCCAATCCAATCTGTATTCGAAGTTGTTAACATACAGAGGTTGGGTTCCTGAGGGAGTTAACTGTCCTCCTCCTTGCTGCTAGGCATTGTCTCCATAGCAACCGGCCTATTCCAGTACCTATAACTTTTCCCCATAGTCCCCAATCCAGTCTGTGTTCTCTGGCGACATTAATGTACTGGTTTTTGATTTTTTTTTCTTTCTGTTGAATCTTTGCAATGGCTTTACATTTTTCTGGAAGCATTTTTTGTTTTGAATTTCAGCTTAGATTCCTCATGTATGGAACCCGTGCAATCTACTGTGTGAGGCGAGAAGACTTTGTAACTATGTTGTGTATGTCACTTTAATTTTTCTCACATTTGCCTCCCAAAAGTTTTCTGGCATCCTTATTGATGGTAGGCCTTATCTCCATAGCAACCAGCCTGAGGCCCAAGAGCTCTCAGCTGAGAATTCTGAAGGCCCCTCCCTAAATTGCCCACCCCAGGATTCCATGGAATCTTCATAGCCAGCCAATCATATGAGGTCTTCTTGCCTCACACAGCCAATCATATGCTGACGTGGACAAACAGACAAATGCGCAGGCAAACATTGACTTTTATATAGCAGATGAATGCTGATTCCATCTGAGGAATGGGAGGAGGAGGAAAAATACCATAGGTGGCTGCACTGTGATGCAACTGGGTAGGATTGCTTTATAATGTCTTTTATGTTTTTCTCAGAATTTCCCTGGTGCAGTGTCTGAATTGGCCACTTAGGGGAACCAGAGGACATGTTTCTGTGTTTATCAATTGCTCATGATAAGTAACTCAGCAAGTTACCATTTTTGACTGCAGAAACAAATAATGATCTTTTGAATGATCAGAGTTCTGAGTAAAGTAAGTAGATCCTTCTTAAAAGTTACATCTCATGTTCTGATGGTGAAACATACTTTAGTTACCTCCTGCCTGGATTACTGTACTCTGTTGTTGTTATTAACTGCCATCAACTCAGCTTCAATTATGATGACCCTACAAATGGGAGACCTCCAAGTCACCCCATCTTCAACAGCCCTGCTCCAGTCTTGCAGACTCACAGCCATGGCTTCTTTGATTGAGTCTATCCATCCTTAATGCAGTCTTCTTCTTTGCCTACTGTCTTCCTCCTTACCAAACATTATTGTCTCTTCTAGTGAGTCATGTCTTCTCATGATATGTCCAAAGCATGACAGTCTCACTTTAGTCATCTTGGCTTATAGGGGGAGTTTGGGCTTGATTTATTTCAGGACCCATTTATTTGTCTTTTTAGCACTCCAGGGTATCTGTAGAACTCAGGACCACATTTCAGATGAGTTGATTTTCTTCCTATCAGCTTTCTTCACTTTCCAGCTTTCATAACCGTACATTGAAAGTGGAAATACGATGGCATGGACCACTCTAACTGTAGTATTCAATGATATATCTTTATACTTCAGGATCTTGTCTAGTTCTTTCATAGCTGCCATTCCAGATCCTAGCCTTCTGATTTATTGACTGCAGTCTCCATTCTGATTAATTACTGAGCCACAGCATGGGAAATCTTGAACTATTTAATTTTGATTAATAACTGAGCCAGGGTATGGGAAATCTTGAGCTATTTCAATGTCGTCATCATCTACTTTAAAGTTATGTAAATCATCTGTGGTCATTATTTTTGTTTTCATGTTCAACTGCAAACTTGCCTTCTGCATATCTTAAACTATTGATATTTTTTCCTCCAATTTTTATGTCTCTTTGCTCCAAGTCTAATCCTGCTTTGCATGTGACATGTTCAGCGTACAGCTTAAACAGACAGGATGATGAAATGTAGCCTTGCTTGACTCCTTTGCCAATGAGAAACCATTCTGTTTCTCTGTATTCTCTCCTCATGGTAGCCTCTTGTCCCTGAGTACAAGTAACAGGTGAGGACAATGAAATGTTGTGGCACACCCATTTCTTTAAGAGCAGTTCATAGTTTTTCATGATCTACACAATTAAAGGCTTTGCTATAATCTTTGAAGCATGGGCTGATTTTCTTTTGAAATTCTTTGGTGTGCTCCATTATCCAATATACGTTTGCAATACGACCCCTTGTGCTTCTTCCTTTCTTGACTCCAGCGTGGACATTTGGCATTTCTTGCTCCATATATGAATAAAGCATTTGTTTTAGAATTTTGAACATCTCTTTGCTTAATGGCAGATTAATGCAATGGTCCTCCAGTTAATGCAATCCCTGGTATCCTCTTTCTTGGAGATTGGAATGTATATTGAGCATTTCCAATCTGTGGACCATTGTTGTCTTCTCTGTACTGGTTGAAAGATTTTAGTTAATACTAGAGTAGATTCTGTCTCTATAACTTGAAGGAGCTCTACTGGTATGCCATCTGTTTCTGGTGATTTATTTCTCCCAAGTGCACTGACTGCAGCTTGTGGTTCACTTTCTACGAAGTAGGTTGCCATAAGTCCACAGGCAACTTGAAGGCACATACGCACACACAAGCCTATTGCAGATTCCCTGCTTTTTGTGCTTACCAGTATGGGAGCTCCTGATGTGAGGCATTCAAGCATATCCCATGTAGACCAATGGCTATCTTAGATGGAGATGATGGGAATTGTTGTCTGACATATGGATGGCACTGTTATATCATCATCTATGGTATCATTGGAGAAGGCTGTACTCTATTATAACTAATAGATAAAAATGTTACGCCTTGCTCGTCTTGAAGTAAGAGGGGAATGGTATGTGGGAGGGGGTGTGGCCATGGTGCACAAGGGGCTTGACCATTGTGCATGGGGATATGGCTATAAGCCAGGACACCCCAAAAACATTGCCGCTGAGGGCGAACCACCCCCATTGCCCCCCCATTGCTATGCAACTGCTGAAAGTGTCTCTCCAACAGGAGACTGCTCTAAACCAAGCTGACGGAAGCAGCCTCTAGACTCTCTTTTTACTCTTTCAGGAAGGGTTAAATTGGTCAGATAAGCACATTAGGCATCTGTCAGGTTCACCACAATTCAGGAGACAGCTGCTATCCCAGAAGCCTCTTGTGTTGCTTGTAAGCATGGCTGATGTTTAACATGCAACATAGATGTGTCACAGAATCCTTTGAAATATGGCAAAAGGGATTCTGGAGCCCACTCCAGTCATATGAGGACATGGGTTCTGTAACATCTTGGTTAGGGTAGTAAAGAAGAAATGCTGGACTGGTCCTGCTTAACAGAAAGTAAAATTCCAATGTTTTAAAGGGGAAGGCATGTATCAGGCCTGACTGGAACTAGGATGCACCACAGCACTTTGCTTTTTGGAATTAGATAATTTCTGAAGCCCCAACCTCAGTCTCTACTACCACTTTTTTGTTGTGCTATTAACCTAGGGAAGCGAATGAAGAATTTCTGTTTCTCCTCCATCCTCTTTCTCTTTCTGCTGCTGAAATTTGTGTTTGGTTCAAAATGTTTGGGTAATTCACAGCTGACACAGATTTGCAGAAATACTTGCCCATGGCCTAAGGATTATGCCACTACAAAATGCAGGTTAACTCTCCTTTGTTTGAAATGTTCTCCCATGTAAAAAAAAAGGCAAACAAAAACCACTCTAATTCCTGTATGTGGAAAGTTAACATGCCAGAGAAAAGAATTCCACCATAGCTTTCTGGACTGAACGTTCCACATTCAGGAGTGTGTGTGTGTGTGTATGTATGTGTGCGTGTGTATTTGCTATTTTTGCCTGTTTGAATTGGGCTCTCTTCTAATCTTTGAGGCATCCAAATCTGCTGAAAATCTCTTACAGAGTGGCCAGGCCCTTATCTACCGATTACCTGAGAGGCATGGGGAGGAGCAGTCGGGTACTGCAAGGTATGTGGAGATACCAATTCAGTCAGAAGCAGAAACATGCCAATTTGTACTGGAGATGTGTTTTGGACCTATTAACAAATCCCAGACTCTAGTTAGTTACAGTGTTCTTCAAATTCACATGACATTTCTGATCTGCTTTTGGTGATGTATTGGGACCTGGAGACTTGACATTTCTGGTCCTAAATGAGAGCTGAAAATACTCTACAGGATTGCATGATGTTCCAGCTAGTTAGTGTTCCCCAGGGTGCTTTTATGCTTCGTCATCAGTATAGACATTCTAGCAGTACAGACCACATAGTTCAGGCATCAAAGCTAGAGCATTCTTTTCACCATCCTCGCTCTTTTTGTCTTCTACTTTCGTTTGCTTTTCAGAGGATAAGAGGTCACCTAGTGTTAAGTGTCCATGAAAAGAGGAAAAGGCTCCACTGTTTCTTAAGGATCCACTATTTGCAAATAGCACAGAAAGGAGTAAATTTGGAGGTCTGTGGGGCTACCATTTAGAGAGGGGCAAATTTTTCTCTCTCTTTCTCTCTGAGCCTGTCTGCAGTACACTGCTATAGCGTTATTATTCCACTTTCAACATCCTATGGACCTGGGGTTTGCAGTTACAGGAGGGGCCAACTGGTAACTGCAAACCCAAGGATTCCATAGGATGTTGAAAGTGGAATAATAGTGCTATAACAGTATCGTGCGGAAAGGCTCCCGCTGTGTGAAAGAGAGACAGAGAGAGAGAGAAAGATGCTCCTTCTTTTCCTTGATGTAACTCAGACTATGCATATTATTTGTTAGGTGTCTCTTCCTGGCAAGGTGTTTGGTATGACCAAGCATGCTTGTTATCAAACATTATGGATGCCCAGGTACTAGGATGCATGCCATGGACACACAACACTTTGCTAATGCAAGCGAGCACATGGTACAGCCTTCTCCCACTTATCTGACAGGATAGGGACCAGAGCACTGTCAGAAAACAGAATTGGTTGAAAAGCAGAACGTATGCATAGTACTGTAGGGAGCATGAAGGACTTAAGGAGGCTCACCTGGAGCTGACTGTGCCCGTGCTGCTTGCAAAGTCTCTCAGCTGGCTTGCCACATTTTTTCCCCTCTCAGCTTGCTTTGCAACAGTATATGTGTGCACAAAGAATCCCAAGTGAGCCTCCATAGGCAAGAAGAACTGATGAAACAGCAGAGCCCCTGTCAAATTAATGGAACTTGTCCTTAATTTGGAAGTGTCAAAAGATGAGTCATCAGATAATGGCGTGTTGAAAGGCAGGTTCTGCCCTGTAATGTTAAAACTGCTATAGTTATTAGGAGTTATTAGAAATAACTGCCACAAAATACATAGGGTTTTTTTTTGTAGGCATTAGTAAAGTTGCAACTGAATAACTACAATTAATTTTGAATGTGTCCAAAAGTGTATGTTCAAATCTTTCTGAAAAACTTGAACCCTGCCTCATCCCTCTTTTGAAATCTTAATGTAGCACCCCTGAAATCAATATTTTTGGGTTTTTTTTTAAAAGAGGAGGTTGCTTTTTTTTTAGCATTACTACTTATTTGTCTGTAAAATTTAATATAAGTTATGGATAATGGTCTAACACCTACTGGTAACTTCAACTAGAGTAGACTCATTGAATTGAAGGGATTTAGATAGGTCTGGACTCACCATTTAACAGTTGTTTGGTGGGGATTGGCCAATAGGATTCAAGCCAATGTCAGCAATCAGTGATAATAAAATAAAAATTAAAACATTTTTTTCACAGACACAGACACACACACAATTTAAACAACAATAGCACCAAAAGGTTGAAGAAAAGTGATAACTCAAGAATACTTGCTCAAATAGAACTACCATGTAAAGAAGAACAGAAATCAGATTAAGTTCTCCTTCTTGTGAGGCTGCTGCATCAGACTTAAGGTCCATTGAGCCCAGCATTCTGTTCCCATAGAGGCCAACAAGATACCTACAGGAAGCTTACAAGAAACCACATGTCCACACGTCTGAAAAATGTACCCTGCTCCAATAATGGTTCCAGAATGTAGAATCCTCTGAAACAAAAGAGCACCCCACCAGTGAACTCTCTAGTGTCCGCTCACCAGATCTATGGCCCATTCACAATACACAACTGTAGTCTTATATTGCATTTTAACTCGTGCTTTCAATTTGTTGAGGTGCGGGAGCTCTTTGGCTGAGGATTCTAAATGCCCTTCGCTAAACTGCAAACCCCAGGATTCTACTGGATGCAGCCATGGGAATTAAAGTAGAATCTTAGTGCTATACTTATTGTGGAATGTGAACGGGTTCCTGGAAAACAGCCTCAGAAGTCAAACTAAGTTTTCAAACAGCTGTGTCTAGGGGTGAGGTCCCAGACTGTTAAGGATTTCAGAGGTTCAGTGTCACAGTCTTGAAAGGAGCCAACAAACAAATGGACAATGAGTGAGGTTGGGAAAGGACTGATACAAAATGAGCCAGTCCAGTAGCATCAAGTAAAATGCTGATGCAGAGCATATTAAAATAGTCTAACCTGGAAGTGACTAGAACATAGATGAGTAAGGTCTGATCTACTTTCTTCCGGGAAAGAGTACTCCTGACATACAATAGAAATCTTGTCAATGGGAGTCCCAGCCACCACTCCTATCTGAATGTCCAGGACCAGGATTCATTCCAGGAGTAGCTCAAATCTGTGAACCTGTTGCCTCGGGAGTAAAGCTCCCTACAACAGTCCTTCAGTTAATGCTACTTTTGTCTTCTCTGGATTAAATCTTAGTTTCCTTGTCCTTGTCAGATTCAAAACTCCTATTAGAACTTCTATTGCATCTCTAGGGGCCTTTCCCCCCAACACATAACAGTGCTATTATTCAACTTTCTTCATCCTGTGGAATTCTGAGGCCAAAGAGCTCCCTGGCTGAGAATTCTAAAGGCCTCTCCCTATACTGCAAACCCCAGGATTCCACAGGATGTTGGAAGTGGAATAATAGCACCATAACAGTATAGTATGGAAAGGTCCTAGGACAGGACAGAGATTATAAAGAACTGGAACTGAGTGTCATCCATATGCTGATGATGCTGTGGTATGCATCATTAGCTGCATGCAGATCTTAAAACAATTTGGAAAGCAAGATGGATTTTGTGGTACCATATAAAGCTGTATAATCCAGAAGCCACTGGGTGGAGCAGCGGTCTCACAGCAAAGCCTTTTGGGACTTCAGTTGAGAAGGAACTGGAGGCCCATCATAAAATGCTACCTTGGATGTTACCATGGTCAATGGTACTGCAGGTGCCCCAAAAGACCAGAGGAATTTGTGGGGTCATATGCCCCTCCTGGTATCAGCCATACATTGGGCAAACTATGGTAATTTCTGTTCCAAAACTAAATTTAATATTACTCGTTAGAAATTAGCAAGTATGAATGCTGTTTCTTCTAAGCCATACTGTTTCTCCTTTCTGTGGTGAATGCAGCATATAATGTGCTTTGATTCCTCACAGAATTCTGCTTGTTCTTTGAGTTGCTTCTCTCATGACATGCTTCAAGGTGTTTTTATTAACTGGTGGCTTGATTGTTGAGGTAGGGATCTTTAGTAAATGTTGATCCTCAGTTAATTTCTGGCAAATGTGAGCTGTATGTTACTGGCTATACATGTGCTGAAAAAGACCAAACAGTGCTATCAAATGTTTTCCTTGTCTGCATAGCAACACAGTTAAACTATGGCACTTACTCCTGCAAGTGGTGATTATGGGTATCAGTATAGATGGATTTAAAAGTGTTAATACTTGGAAAACATGGACTATAGAGGGTATGGAATAGCTATGTCCAGTGCTCCCCTTCAAAGCTCTGTATCGTTGCTGGAATAATAAAAACCGAGTCAGGAAGTTTTTGCCAGGCATTGTCAAACCTGATGACAGGGATGCATAACCTTTTTTTGGACCTGGGGGCTTCATGTAATGTTGACGGGGCGGGGGTAGAGCTATCAGATCTCAGGGCCTGGCTGTGAGTCTCAAGACCTGGCTTTTCTTTTCTGGCCGTCAGGGTGAGGAAGAGGACTCTCAAGGCAAGCTCTCTCTCTCTTGAAAAACATATGGATGTATAACTTTTCCTTATTTGTTCTCTGACCCTCCCAATGGCTTACTCTGTGCACCTATGGCTTATGTTTAATATATTATGCTTAATGACACCTCTGGTGGATGCCTCTGGTGACGTCACAGGGGCTTGTTCCTAGGTCTCAGGTTTTTGCCCTGAAATTTCAGGGGCTAGGGACTGTGTGCACTTTCGTGTGCACATATGCCACACAGGGATCCTGCTGTGGTAGGTCGAGGCACTTATAGGGGCTGAATTTTAGGGTCTAAATAGCTTGGCCTCCCAGCCAGAAGTGCTACTGTAGTCTTAAAATTGCTGGGTGTTATCTTCATGCTTCATCTTTGACTAAATTGTTTTTTGTGGTTAGTTTTTTCTTTGTTCTTTAGTATTTGAAAATTGTTCATTACAATAAATTGGCGGAACACCTTATTTTTAGACATCTATAAAGAGAAGAAAATAAAATGAATGCTGTGGAAGAAAAAGCAGAAGGAAATGATATTTGAAATGGCTCAGACCTCTTTTTCCCCCTCTCGTTTTATGTAAAGGTCAAGAATTTAAAAAATTGTCTTGGTGAGGAGTTATTTTCTGAGTTTATGGAAAGGCCTATTCAGTTGATAAAATATGAACTGTTTGAAAGATTTATAAGGGTCAGAAATCCTGCTTAGCATTTTTTATATTTAGGACAGCAGGAAGCCAAGCTGTGAAATTTTTTTTTTAAAAAAACTCCAAGGTTATTTATTCACATAATCAGTTACTTTTTATGTGGGATGCGACTGCTTAGTGAAACTACTTGCTCTTGTCACAAAAGAGGGAGATAAGGGCATTAATGGAATGTACGTTTTGTATCGCAGGTGTTTTAAGCTGAGCGGTTCGAGAGATGCAAAAACCATCTTTATGCATGACACTGTCCTCTTGACTCCTCAGACAATAACTAGAGCAATACAGAGTAATGCTAAAAAAAGTGTTAAGCTGCGTTTTTCCCCCGCAGGTGATTGAAGTTGGAAGCTACTTGCCATTCGGGTAGACAATCGACAACCTGAACCCAAACAATTATTAGCTATATTCAATGTACTTCATGAGAAATAAGGAAATGTCTGAGGAACATTAAAGACTAACCAATTAATTGTGACATTAGCTTTTGTAGGAAAGCTTGTCTTTCTGAGGTACATGATAGGCACAGAAGAGAGTGGGTATATTTACTCAAGGACTGTGGGTTGAGGAAGAGAAGAGGAGAGGAGAGAAACAAATGGCCAAAGGATTTCCTTGTGTGGATTATATAATGAGGTATCCTTATGCTTTTACGCAGAAAGGATGTCTTAGGTCGAGAATCAGCTGCATTTTAATTTGGAAGGGATGCCAAATGATGTCACAGTTTGAATTTCATGTTATTTGGAGGGGATGAAGACCACTGATCTAAGCAGGGCAGGCCTAGAATATTGTTCCTGAGCCTGGGAACATTTCCGTGCTAGAGTTGGTTTGAATGTGTGGAAACATCAAGTAACATCACCATGGCTTCTTCACCTTGTGGAAGTGCCATTTCTGTGCTTTCCAGTGACTCAGTTCCTCATCTTTGTGGATCCATGAGGATGACATCAACTCCATGACAATTGTGTGTTTAGCATGTAGCAGCAGCACTTTTCCCACGTCTTTCAGTACCACACAGATATCATCACCTTGCGATTACAAAAAGTACTGTCAAATCAGAACTGTCCTTGTAAGGTTTGAGTATTACAGACATAAATATGTTTGAGAAGCTTTTTACCCAGCTGTGCCCTCCCTGCTACAAAGAATTGGGCTTTTTTTTACACACATACAAAAAAAAATTAATAATAATTTAAAAATCCCCCAGCTGTTTCCTGCTATGACTTGTACCATCTATTAGCAGCTCTTAGAAAAAGGAAGAACGTGATTGCTAGGCATGACCAACTGGGAACTTCTGAGGGAAGTACTAGAGGTTACTCCAAAGCAGATGGGAGGAAACGCTTCCTTTTCTTGCATTTCTGCTGTACTTATTATCCAAAGTGGCAACTTGTGTATCTGCTATGCAATTAAATGTTTGCTTTCTGGATGCAGGCATAGCTCTTGCATATTGCCATAGAAGCAATATGCAACTTTGGACTTTGACTAGCTGAGAGAATTCATTTCTGCTCCATTCCACTGGTGTGCTATTTGGCTGAAGCAATCTTGTCTCGTTTGCTTCTACTTGATGTATTTGCCTTGGCTGTTTCCCCTGCCTCAGCTGATCTCCATTTTATTTGTTTGATCTGGCTTAGTTTACAACTTAGTGCTAACCTGGCCTAGCTCCTTACCTGAACCCATTCCTGATAATTTCATATTTAGAGTTCACACAGCAAAGACTCTGTGGTGATTTCTGCACAATGTTGCTATAATCCGATAGCAGCGGGTTGTTAATGGTCCAGGAGCTGTGGTTCTGCACAACGTTGTTGCTATCCAGTTGCTATCCTGTCTCCAAGCATTGCTGAAGTGCACTTTTGCATTTCCAGAAAAAATCCGTTAAGAGCCTCTTACAGTGCTTCATTCCCATCAGCTGTCATAGTGTGGTACTGTAATAGCTCTTGATAGTGCTTCCGGTTATGGCGGATCCAGCAGTGGGTGGGCTGTGGGCGTGTCCAGCTTGTCCCTCCCTCAGTGACTCCCACGGCATGGTAACTTTCTATCACCTCTCCCTGTTTCTTTTAAATGTCTCCTTTGAGTCAAAACTTTTTATTTTTTAAATATATTTTTAAACAGTATAGGGCAAAAGTGCAATAGTGTACTGGCATGTCATGCTGTTACAACATTGCTGCATTAGTACAGCTTCCAAATAAAACAAACAAAATCACCACCGAATCAGAGGAGGTGGGGCAGGGTGAAGGCAGGGCACCAGAGTGGCCAAGGACACTGCAATGCAGAAGGAACACTGGTGGCAATACCGCTGCCCATCCGCTTAAGGGGGGAGGGCGCGGAACAAGAGTGTCCCTAATCCAACGGCATCGCGTGAATGGTGATGCTGCCATTATAACGGTATAACGTGCTAATGGCCTCTAGTGTGGAAATGGCCTATGTCTCTAGCCCCCATCAACGATACCTAGAGGCTCCCATGAAGTGGGAGTAGAAGTGGCAGTGGTTCCCAGTAGAAGTGGCGAGTTTGCTCCAAGTTTTAGTCTGAACTTTGAAGAAAGGGGCTGAATCTGTTTGAGGGGGAGTAGGGCTCAATGTCTTGGATGGCTTTATAAAGTTTGAACTGAAACCCAGAATGGATTCACTCCTCCATTGGCCTTAGTGCTCCTCCATAGAGGAAGATTTTTGCATGCTGAAATCTGCCAGATGAATGACTACGTAGAAGCACTGATGGATCTCTTCTGATGTGGTGGTTGTGGCTTACTGGGGCTAAGAAGCCTTTTTCCTTTCAGTGTGAAGAGCAGTTACAGGACATTGGACTGTGTGGGTATAGCCAAATTTCTTATGGAAGAGTCTGGAGATGCTCTGTACTCATATTCAGAGTCACAAACGCTTATGCAATGAGTCACCATGACATGATACAGAACCATGAAATCTTTTTCCAGGTTAAGATGGCTAATTCCCTGGGAGATTTCTTGTCATTCCTTGTAGTAAGTATTCTGCTTGCCTTTCTTACTTGTTTAATTGCTTGTTTTACAATAATTTATTCTGTTGTTGTTTACATGCACCCTCTGGCTGTGCCACTCTATAGGGGAGGACAGTGGCTCAGTGGCAGATCACATGCCTTCTATGCATAAGGTCCCATGTTCAAAAGCCTCACAGGAAACTGGAGGGCCGCTACCATTCAGTGTACATCAGTGAAAAAAAGTAACTTTCCTAAGCTCTGGGCTGCACATGGCTTGAATCGATGAAGTTGGACGAGTGCAGAACCTCTCATCTCAACCTCCTTCTCTCAAAGGTCTCGTAAGCTTGTGGGTTTATACAGCTATTACATGGAAAGTGGATGGAAGACACGTGTTTCTTAATACATGTTTGGTTCGGTTAGAAGAGAAGAGAGGAAAAAAATTAGGGACACAGCATTGCTTCCAGCAATTTACTACAGAATATCTGAACCAGATGCTCTTAAACCACAATTCCAAGCAATTTGCCAGAATTATGTATCTACTTTAATCTTTTGAGTCAAAGTTATGCATGGTCTGCATTACTTGTAGATCTAAACAAAAAAAATGTGATGCGATTACAGCTAATATAAGACAGATAATGACAAACAGGCATGGTTTCACTAACTGCTGTCTTAGCTGAGGAAAACTGCAGTTCTTTTTGCTCACTGAGGATAGTTTGTCATAAAAAAGGCTTCAAAATGTGGCTGCCTAGAAGAAGACATTTCTAAGAATCTCATTAGTCATTGTTCCCTGAAAGCAGTACTGAGATTCACTAGAATTGTGTCCTAGTCTTTAAAGACAACAGAAGCTAGCTTTACACAGGAAGGGCTATAGTGCTTAGGTCTACATAACGTGTGTGTTTTCAGTAGGAAAATGTGTATGAGTGACTATCTGTCTGTATCTTGTATGTGAGAGTAGATGCCTAGTGGCTACATATACAAAGGACAGAGTATGAGATAGCCCTATCCACTTCTGCAGGTGGTACCTACCTCTACTGTGCAGCCCCTGGAAGCGTTGCCAAAAGAAAATGTGATCCTTGAAACCCAAAAGGTTCCACATCCCTGACCTTAGAAATAGGGGGAAAGACATTTGGAAGGTTTATAACATGTCCCAATCATTAAATAACCTATAAAGAAGATGCTTTTAAGGATCCAGCTCGCAGAAAGTTCAATCTTAGCAAATTATCAGCTCTCCAACTTGGCACAGGGTGAGAAATGAATATTTACCTTTGAATGATAGAGGGTAGATAGAAATGACTGCTAACTGTATGAAGCATCTGCTATGTATTTGCTATGGACCAATGAGGCACAGACACAGTATGTGGGGAATATGGGTGAAGGTTAATGTCCAGTTTTCAGACCACTGAGTGCCCTGACTCTGCTCAAGACAAATACACCTTTGCTTTCTAGGCTGAAGCCAATTGTACAGAACTCTGAGTGGCTGCCTGTCCTGTGGCATCATCATCATCAACAGCAGCAAAAACAACATTTTTTTTCCTCCTCCTCCTCTTCCCCCCTTCTCTCTTCCTCTCCCTCTCTCTCTCTCTCTCTCTCTCTCTCTCCACACACACACACACACACACACACACACATACACGGAAACAGCTTTTAGTTGACAAAAATGCTGAACCCTTTGGGAAAAGCTACATTGCCAAAGAAGGAGTGGCTCTGCCTTAGGGAAGCATGTAGGGGTCTGCATTTTCAGTAGTGGCAGTTTTGCCCTTTTAAGTTGTGTGGTCTGACCTGCATAATATGCAGGGCCCCTGCTTACTTGAAGTCAAAATGATCCTTGGATGAAAAAAAATTCCCTACCCATATGACTTAGTAGTGGTCTGTTTCCAGCAGAACTAAAGTTAGAACCTGGGCCTGACTCCTGTTGGTTAGATCCAAGAAGAGCATATCCACTGAACCAGCTGTTGAATGATGAGTCATCATCTGTGTAAATCCTATGGAATCATTGGGTGTACTCTGGCTGGGACTGACAATAGAATCCAGCCCATAGTTTTCACATGTCAGAACCAGCTAATGCTAGAGAGCAGCCTTCTGAACCAGGTATGCTGTAGATGTGTTGGTCTGGAAATCCCATCACTCCCAGGCTGCCGGCTATGATTGTGTCGGTTGGGGATTAAAGGCAGTATTGCCTAACTCACATACAGGGCACCAGATTGTAGAACTCCAGTGATCTCAAGTAGTGCTGCATTGTAGCTTCAAGTGATGATCCTACAGTGTACAATGACTGGCCCTTACCTTTAGCCTAAAGTATTCCAGAGAATTGCAGTTCAGTTGTTAAAATGGGATTACAGTCTAGCTTTAGCACGTGGCATTTGCTGCTGCTTCTAGGCACATAAAATTGCAAAAACAGGCAGACAAAACTTCCCCTGGAAGTGTGTAGACTTTGAAAAAAAGATCTCATGTGCCATACAGATGAAAATTTCTATGAGAACACTTATGCTGTTAAAAACCACCAGCCGAAAAATTAGCAGCCATCAGATGATTGATATATATGTGTGTGCGTGTGTGTGTGTGTGTATAGTAAAAGCTGCTCAGAGCTTTTCCACAATACTAAGATGTGGCTCTTTCTCTGTGTCAGGAGCAGTTTGGAAGTGTGTTTCTTAGCGGAGTAATAACAGCATAAATGATCACACCACTGGCACCAGGCAAATGTAAATCATTTATTTTGATGCAGCCCTCTTTTAATATGATCAGAGTGATAGTCATTGTTTGAACTACTACTTAGTAGTTAGCCTGATAAAACCTTACTAAGGTCATAGATGGCACAAGACTCATAGGTCCATCTGGTCTTTTTCTTTACTGGTTGCGTAGTGTTCCCTATATGACGTTCCCATGGGTTTTCTGCAGTCTAACCAGAAATCGTTGCATTCCCTGTGTTAGACTGCTTCACTATTATCATTTATTTAATTCCTGAAGATTAGGCTGTGAGTGCTGTTGCCTCTTGTAGCAAAAATGGTTAATCTATGTGCAAGAGAGAGAGAAAGAGATAGCAGCAAGTTCAGGAATGCACTGTAGTTTGTAAAGGTACAAACAACTTGGGGGCTGATGGTAGGGGAAGAATCTAAAGTGTGTGGCATGGCTTGTTAAAAGCAAGTGAATGATAAGTGGTCACACTCAGCAGCAGTGGAATGTTGATTAACTGGGGGGCAGAGGGACAAAATGGAAGACCAAGGAAAATGGATTGACACGTGTAGGAAGGCACAGCTGATTGGAACAGTGAAAAGGAGCATTCACTTTGCAACATTTTGCGAAGGACCGACCTGTCCTAGCAAAGCTTCTTGTTGTTTTTGGTTTGTTTGTTCTCTTATATGTAGCTCCAAACCTAGGTAAGCCTGTGAGGAATAAGGAAAATGAAATACATCTGCTCAAACAAAGGTAGCTGCCAAATTATGCCCCATCCTCAGGTTGTCTCTTTAAAATCTCCCTGCAGCTCACCACTGCCCCGTGATTTGATCAGATTTTCTTATATTGAGCTAGTGGCTGGACCAGAGATGGCATCCCATTTCAAGCACCCATGTCCAAATCAAATATGTCAGACATAAATAATTACAGTGGAAAACAAAATCCTTATCCATGCATCAAAATGAAAGCTCTCTAGCTTTGGAAGTTCAGTGCAAGGATTTGGCTTATGTGTGCACATGCTAATCTGACTGCTCATTTTATCCAAAATGCTCCAGATAAAATATATTTCAATTAATTGGTGCCCTGCCCCAAAGGATGCCAAATCAGTAGTTCAGTAGGTTTGAAACATTGTACAAAATAAAAAGGACAAGTTCCCTGGCCAGTGAGCGCTTTTGCGTTGATACTTAAAAATGGCAGCTTGTGCACCAATATGGAATTCCAAACATTTGATAGAGCATTGGTCCAAAAGTAAGTTGAGAGCAAACCAGGGTGTTCTTCCAATTCCCACTCAAACCCTGCTCCAAAATCAAACCAGTTCCCCTCAATTGATGTACAATTCTGGTGATACAAGGTGTGAAGTGAAAAGAGAAGGCTGGGGAGTGGGGCTAAAGAGAGAGAAAGATCAGGGAGATGAATAGATGGAGAAGTTGGGAGAAAAGGGCAGGAAGATTAGGGAGATGAACAGAGGGAAAAGTTGGGAGAAAAGGGCAGGTGTGGGAGTGGGGATTGGAGACTGTGTGTCTGAAGAGGAAGGAACACAAGTGAAGGTAGCATGGAGGACGGAGGAACACTGGTAGAGAAAGTGCGCAGAAGAACGAGAATTGCTCCCTTTCTTTCTCCTGCAGTTCTTGGCATTTTGTCTCCCCGTGGGAAAATGGACAATTTGTGGCCTTTCCCCAAATGCCAGCACACATTCAAACAGGAAGGACAGAAAGACATGCAAAAAAGACCTGGAAATGATAAACTTGGTGGATTTCTTTAGAAGGACTATCTGCCAGAATTATTTAACCTTTTAGAAGGCAATGAATATCTACTCTATTCATCTCTCTCTCTACCTCCTCCCTCTCTCTTCTTCAGCTTTCTTCAGCAGACTTGTAGGTATACCTGTACTACATAGTTATATCATTTTGATTCAACTATCATGACTCCTTACAGAATCCTGGAATTTTTAAAAACTTTATTGATTTATTTAATCTAAAAGTTAAACATGGGTACATATAATCAGTGTCTCAGTACAGTCATATGCTCATCTGATAGCAATTAACATACACATTCCCCAATCTAATATATTATGGTGTTTTGGGAACAATCAATCAGTAGAGTGTGCTAGCATTCTGTAGCAGAGAATTCTAAGTACCTCACTAAACGACAAATCCTAGGCTTCTTTTTCAATGAAGTTGTGGCAGTTAAGGAGGTATCAAGCTGATATAACTGTGTAATGTAGACACACTTGTGTCTCTTCCCCCTCCTTTCTCTTTCTCATGAAGAAAATGTGTACCCAACCCATGGATGTAGTCTTAGACAAAGAGCTTGTACAAGCACCAATGAAGATGTTTCTGCTAATTGCCATGCATGGGTGAAGGGGGAGTTAACATTTCCTACTGCTGCAAATTCCCATAAAAATGGCGATTTAGCTTAGGGGGAAAAATGCTTGCACTGATACTGATAAAACTTTCCACCCCAAGCTTGGTTGAGATTTTTTTCTCGTGGTAGTGAGGAAGCACATCGTATAGGGGAGCTGCCTTCAATCCTATCTGTCAGAAAGATGAGACATAAAATAAATAAAATATAATATAATAAAATTAGGGGAGGTCAGCCCTTCTTTCCTCTGCTGCTTTTCCTAAGTTTTTCATTGGCACCAGTGGGAGTTTTAATTCTGAGCCCAAATGCTGCAAGAGAACAGAGTAGTGTTGAGACAAGATCTTGATGGATTTATTGAAATATCATGAGAGTCTATAGAATCTCCCAGGAATTCATTTGAGACTTTGAGAATGCCGTATACCTGCTCTCACCTCATTATGCAAGCAGTTTCTACTAACTGGAGGGATTCTAGTTAGGAGATGCCTTACAGTAGGGACAAAGGGATATTCAGAGCTTTTTCTTCCCAAATCCACAGTCTTCTTTTTATGGGCTTTATTACATAAGGCAGGAAATCACACTTACAGCTGGATAATAGCATTGGGGGGGGGGCTTATGACATAACGTCATTGTTCTTGTTGGAAAATTCCAGCAGTCTTTCTCCTCCTCCCCCCCTTTTTCTAGGACAAGTGAGGCTTAGATAGGGTAGAGTTTCATTTTTCTTTGCATGACAAAGCATTCTCCTTTCTCATCTAAAGTCTCACCACTTGCTCTTATGTTGTTTAAATACATGGCTATAAATACCTTTGGTATCCAGGTAGCCAGATCATGTGGCAGTTCCTAGGGTCATTAGCCTTATAAAAGACCCCACTTCTCAGACCGTTTCCTTCTTCGCCATGTTGCTTTCACTTCCTTCTTTCTGACCATGCCTTTTATCTCCACCAAGAATTGGGTTAGTTAAGAATGAAGCTACTGTTTTACCTTATCTATCTGTTAGCTAGTTAGGATTCAGGCTCCCCAGTATATATATAATTATAAAATCCATTAGTCAATTTTTCTAAGTTTATGTCCTGAAACTGCCTGCTTTGCTTTGTTTTTGTAGTCAGTTTCAATTCAGGGAAGCAACATGGAGATTGGGGCATGCTTTTTCTGCTATTTTGTTAAAAGAAGTCTGATTCCTAACAGTTTTAGCTTTCATGGAGTTTACCAAAAAGGGCTACCACCCTGGGAAATTCTAACTCCAAACAGTTGTCCCATGGGAGACCATTTGGAAAGCACTTCTTTTTATTAACACCAAAAAGCTGTTAATGACCACTTCTGTTGTGCTATGATTTCCTTTGTGAAAGTTCAATTGTGCTTTTATGCTGATTTTGCTCATTGTTTCCCACCCCATCTCCTTTTTCAGCCCCTTTCTAGAGTCTCTCTCTCTCTCACACACACAAACCCTACTCACACAGGCCTGGAAATGTAAGTGGATAAGAGTTTTGCAGTTCAAGAAAGCATTTTTTTTTTAAAAAAAATCTGTTAATTCTTCTTTTCTTCTACCTTCAGACTTAAATAATTGCTTGCAGATCAAAGCTGGCATCAGTGAAACAGATCAGTAGCTGTTGGCGTTCATCTGCCAGTGATTAATTAAGTCTGTATCTTCTGCTGTTTTCCCAATCAGGAACCCCCTCTGCCCGGAGTCTTTTAAAATGTAAGAATGTTTTCATTTATATATGGGGGAATCCGTCCCTGTGTATATGCTTGCAATTGTGAAAAACTAGGAAAGAGGGTGGAGATGATGTCTCAGATGAAACAGTGGTGGTGGGGAGTGCTGTGTGTGGTAAGCTTTTAGTACAAATGCTGTAATCCTAGGATGGTTCTTGAAGGTGCAAGACCAAACAAACCAATCCTGATTCAATAGTGTTTTTACAATAATGCTATTTTAATGGGAGAAGAGGCTGGTGTGATAAAGCCCTGCACAAAGATATCTTATCCCATCCTGCTGGCTAGAGTCAGGAAATCTGCCTGGGCTGGCTGGAAATCTTAGTTACCATGGACACACATCACTTAGATAATATGGCTATCAACAGTGGTGTTGTTTTTTAAAAAAAATAAAGTTCTTGTCTCTCATCAGGTATTGCCTTGGGCAACCTTTGCTAATAGAAAATCCATTCACTGAAAGCTGATAGAAAATCCATAACATTGGCACCTTGTACTGATTAAATGTTGCCACTGCAATGGCAGGAGCAGGGAACAAATGTGCCTTCTGGCTTTCGATAGGATAAAATGCCAACGAAAACACATTCTTGAAAGAGATAGGTAATCCTTTGGATGGTCTGTTGAATGCTATGGCAGAACTGAAGGACCATTTGAACTGGTTTGGCATTCAAAGTCGTACGTGCTTCAGTACTGACAAATAAGCTATTACTGTGTTGAGGGGTACCACGGAATCAATAAAGTTGGAGGTTTGAGTTACACTAGACAACAGTTAGGAATGTGTAGGAAATGATTGCTTTCGGCATTTGTTTTATAAGCGAGAGTTCAGTGTTCTTGTTAGAAATTATAAAATAACCTTAATTATTTTTGTGCGTTTAAAATAGCCACAGACTTTTACAATTATGTTGGATATAACATATGGACAAAATGTTAATTATATAAGAGGATGTGTATGGTTTTGAGGATGTTGGTCGATGATAGAGGCCATTTCCACACTGCACTGTTATAGTGCTATTTTTATACTTTCAACCTCCTGTGGAATTCTGGGGTTTGTAGTTTACTGAGGCCAAAGAGCTCTCTGGCTGGGAATTCTAAAGGCCCCTCCCTTAACTGCAAACCCCAGGATTCCACAGGATCTTGAAAGTAGAATAATAGCACTATTAACAGTCTAGTGCGGAAATGGCTAATGTAGTTTGGAAATGGCCACAGTGGAGGAATGAGAAGGGGCACAGCGAGGAAAGCTACTGTTTGTAAGGAGCAGACTTATCTTATAATCTAGATTTTTACATACAATTTTAATCTTGCCAACTATAGACTCAGAGGATCTGTCTTGTGAAATTTAGCAAAGAGTGGATTAGTAAGAAACTGAAATCAAAACATCAGGAATGTTTTCTGATGATGACATTTGTAAAATGGTAACAATGATAAGTCTTTAATCCTGTAAAAATATACACCCTGAGGATTCTTTGTGTTTTGATTTTTTTTTAAAAGAGATACTAATGAGAACCCGCCAAGAAATACAAAGGCCATACCTGTGATTATGAATGTGATTGTGAATGTAGGGATTTGTTCAGCCCATGAAGAATTATCTTCACACAGAGTTTCTTTACTTGGATCATCCCTCAGGTACAGGCAAGGTATACTGTTTGGCTTACAGTTGCAGACTTGTAAATCCCAGCAGAATTTCCACTGTGGTACCTGCAAAGGCTGTCTTTTCACCCTGGAGGAGGAGAGCAGCGGAAAGCAGATGAATGGATGGAACCTGGATCAAACCTTTCTTTGTTGAGGAGAAAGGAAAAAGGTTTGCCTGTGCTACAGCCTTTAAGGTCTTCTGGAGTGGTCCAAAGCAGTTATCTGATAGGACCTGGAGTCCTGTTGGTGACATTTCAGTGTAATGGTTGTTTACACCAGGGCAAAGCAGTTTTTGGAGCAGCATGTGGCGATAGCTGGGAGAGGCAGCAGAGAAACCCATTCCTGTCACTAGGGAGTGCTGGGGGAGTGGGAGAGGAGAGGATGGCCATTCCTAGGGATGAGGTCATTTTCCTGAATGGAATCTGGTTTTCTTTCCTCTGGCCAGAGTTACAACTCAGTGGGTTGTCCTAGGCTCAACATTTTATCATTTCTTCCCCAAAATAGAACCAAAATTAAAAACCACACCATTTTGCACTGGCCAAATTCAATAGGTATGCCTGTTTCATAGCATGAAGATGATTGTATCTTGGTACTATTTAGGTGTTAAAGATGAAGAACTGCTAAGACAAACTAGGAGGCAAACTAATTCCATACTAAGATGGTTGAATACAGAAGAGTTCAGACCAAGCCCTTTCCGCACTACACTGTTATCATGCTATTATTCCACCTGCAACATCCTGTAGAATCCTGGAGCTTGTAGTGTACTGAGGCCAAAGAGCTCTCTGGCTGAGAATTCGAAATGCCTCTCCCTAAACTGCAAACTCCAGGATTCCACAGGAAGTTGAAAGTAATAATAGCAGTTTAACAGTGCAGGATGTTAAACTAGACTTTTTAGAGAGTTAAGCACTCAAAGCCACAGGTCTGAATATATACTGTGGGGCAAAATCCAGTGTTAATCGTACCAAGGACAGTGCACAGGCTGCATGATTCCCACCTGTGATTTAGTTAATGTTTTCTCTCACAATCAGATTTTTCAAATTGTGTATTCTTTCCATCTCAAATTTGAAGGAGCCTGAGAGTTTTTAGTAAATTTGTATCAACCATGAACTAAAATGAGAATTTCACCTATCCCTATCTCTTGCTGTGAAGAATGTGGGTTGGTGAGCTTTATAGTGATACCTGCTAGATATTCCTTGTGATGTAAACAGTGATCAGCAACTCAGCCTCTCCATGCTACGTCCATTTTCTCAACTTCCTCCCCACAGACATTCACATGTCAAATAAATTCTCTAGTGGCCACAGTCTCACTCTTTTGCTGTCTTGGAATACCAGGTGAAGAGAGACCAACAGCAAAGATCACCTCTCTCAGCTTTTCTTCCTTGTCCTTTATCTGCCACACTAAATGTCTATCACTGGCTTATGTTTTAGAGGCAGAGAACAGCAGAATTACTGTGCAAAGAATAAAATGAAGTTGGGACACACTGTGATTGTGTCAAAACATCCAGATGATTGAAATGTCCTGTACTGGAACCACTTCATTGCCAAGTACAAAAAGACCATAGATTTCATTGTGTGTTCAATCTTCCATGTATGTGAAGGCAGGCAGAACCTAGACTGGGGATCCACTGGTAGTTTTCTAGGTTTTTGCAGAAGGTTTCTTTCTCCCAGCTTTCTAGCAACAACACAATAGCAACTAAAAAAAATCTCCCCTCCCACCAAATTGGGCCTGTTTCCATCCTACACTGTTGTGGTTGCTATTCCACTTTCAACATCCTATGGAATCCTGGGGTTTGCAGTATAGGGAGGGGCCTTTAGAATACTCAGCCAGAAAGCCCTTTGGCCTCAGGAAACTGCAAACCCCAGAATTTCACAGTATGTTGAAAGTGGAATAGTAGCACTCTAACAGTGTAGGCTGGAAATGGGCTGGGTTACTTAAAAAGAAGAGTTGGCAGGAGATGGTTTGGGATTGGGAGGAGCTAGTAAGGAATTTTTCTGTGAAAGGACTTCAGAACTTTGTTTCAGAGCAAATTATAAATTCCTGAACTGAGCACACGCTCAGGGATTCCTTTGTTCTTTATTTTTTAGCACATGTCTATGTACCAGAATCACTGACAGCAACCTGGCTCTGGTTGGTAAGTCTCAAGATTTTAGGTGTGTAGTTTTTTTTAAAAACACCATACCTGAGTAGATTTCACAAGCCAGAATTCTGTACACCTTGATATATATTATATATCTTAGTCATTATGGCTACTTATGGAGTGTTGATTTAAAAAAATGTAAAATCTCAGCTGGTCCTATCTGGCAGTAAAAATAAAGTAAACTGGAGAGGTAGGATTATTGGTGTGACAGATCTTAGCTGTACTTTCAGTGTATCTTTTCACAGGCATCATGTTTCTCTTAATCCGGAGGAGTAAACTGAACTCTTGACAGATGGTTCAGGAGAGAGGTGAGCTGGGGTGCATGTGAAATTTAAGGAAAGAAAGTGGACAAAACAGGCTGTTTGATTTTCCAGACTCCCCCCCCCCGACCTTTCTCAAGTCTTCATTCTTTCCAGAATGATCCTTTTGTTGAGATATGCCACTTCTGTGCAACTGCTCTAGAGGGGTTTTTGCCTGGGCTCCCTGCTACAGCAGGTTCAATCTCTAATAAGTTAGTTTCTACCACTGTGTATTTGGATGGCAAAGTGTTCCCTGCAACAGCAGGTCTGATCTTATTGGAAGGCTGTGTGGGTGGGTGCAGCCAATAAAAGCTGGGTTGAGGGGAGATGAACAGGACACAAGTTGTAGTTCTACCTGGCAGAAGTTTATGGTATGACTCCTTGATATAGCTCTACACTGTCTCTTGGGTCTCAGCCATTGTGCTGCTTTTTCTTCTTTAGCTATTTAAATACAAACTGGCAATTTAAGATTAATAAGGAGAATAGCATAAGATTTGAAAAATTCCTGTCAAAATGCCTTAAAATGCCACTAAAATGTAACTAACTAAAAAAAAAAATCCTACCAATGAAGTACCTTAGTTCCTACTCATTACATTAGTTTCTAATTATGGCCTTGCTGTACCCTGGTTGCAAAAGAAGAAAAGAAAAGAAAAAGGGAAAAAAATGAGGTCATTGCAGGCAAATATATTATTTGTAATTAGCTTACTTTCAAGTTCTGTTACGGGCCAAACTAGACCTATAATAATAATTCCTATGAGACAACTGCAAGAACAAAGTGTGATACAACCAAACTGCCACTTCATTACAGAAGGACAATTAGATGGACTAGGGCAAATCATGGGCATAGACTGATGGCAATTCTCTTTTTAACCTTAGTCATACCAACATTTAGCCCCACAGCGAACAACCTTTATAGCAACAGTAGTTACATTTTTATACCACTTATCAGTGCAAAGCACTCCCTAAGTAGTTTACTTATATTTTACCTAATTGCCCCCAACAAGCTGGGTACTCATTTTACTTACCTGCAGAAGGATGGAAGGCTGAGTCAACCTGGAGCCCTGCAGGATTGAACTCACAACGTTGTGGCTGCAATACTGGCATTTAACCATTGCGCCACCTTTAATTACAGAAGAATCCGGTGTCCTGTTCAGGGCTTCAGGATGCAGAAGAAGCAACAATTTTCTGGTACTAAGACTGAATCTTACAATATTTGAAATGCCTCTGTGAACATGCAGAGTGCATTCCCCTTTACAGTATGAAACAACCTAAAGCCCAGGGCAGATAGTAAATTTTACACACTGGTGAATTTTTTTTTTTTTAGAAATGAAATATGCCCATCTACTTCCCTTGTCAGCATGCAGTATCATCAGAAAACATACTCCTCTTTTTATAGAGAAGACCACTGGGCCCTACTACCTTGGTCTCTCTTCCAGAGTAGGTCCTCACGAAAATCCTTTCTCTAACAGCCTTCAGGTTCTTGCTTTTGCCCTGCCAGTGGCTTATACTGGCATCTTTATAGTGCCAAACTATTTTATACCAGTAGGTGAATATTCATCACACCAGTCCTCAGTGTGCAACCATTGGCCTTCTGAAAGTGTGACTGCAGAAATCTCACCTTTTCATATTTTTGTTTCAATTAGTATAATTTAAAACAACTTGGAAACTGATGTGGTGACATATGTACTAAGGTTAGGAATAGTGGGAGGATTTCTGTGAATTATGTTAGGATATAACAACCTCTTGAATATGTTATTCCCTGAAAAGATTCTTGGAAAGGTTTTGACATTATCTAGCACCTCTTGGGATGATTTTACCCAAACAGAAAGTAATGCAGGCTTCTCCCATTTATCTGACAGGTTAGAGACAGGAGCACTGTTAGAAAACGGAAATGGTTGAAAAGCAGAACCCACATACTGCACTGTAGGGAGCATGAACTCCATTGAGAGGCTCACTTGGGATCAGCTGTGCACAGGCTGGTCTCTCAACCGTCTTGCAGCCTTCCCCCCACCCCAGCTCTCTTTGTAAACAGTATCTGCGTGTGAGTGGTTCTTAGCAAGCCTCCATAGACAAGAAGAACTAATAAAAGAGAGCAACCCTTGTTGAATTAATGGAACTTGTCCTTAATTTGGAAGCATCAAAAGAGCAAATTGTCAGATAATGGGGTGTCAAAAGATGGAAGCTTCCTATAAGGTTTTGCTGTGCTTCTGGTTTTGTTGATGTTGTTTTGTGCCTTCAAGTCATTTTAGACTTGGGGTGACTGTAAGGTGATTCTCTCATGGGGTTTCCCTGGCAAGATTTGTTCAAAGGGTTTTGTTCAAAGGGGTTTCTTTGCCATTGCCTTCCTCTGAGGCTGAGAGAATATGACTTGCTCAAGGTCACCCAGTGGGTTTCCAAGGCCAAGCAGGGAATCAATCAATGCTCTCCCAGAGTACTAGGCCAACATTCAAAGCACACCACACCACACTCACTCTTCTGGTTTTGCATTACTAATGGTTCAATACAGATGTGGGAACCCAGTTTGTTTCCCTTGAAAAGCTAGTACCCTATCTGATTTGTTATCTAATTTTCTTATCCTGCAAATCATGTTTATTCTTAAATACAGAGACAATTGGCAACCATAAAATGCCGCTTCCTAAAATGTGCCCAACATAGAAATGTCCCACTTTAGACTGAATAGTAATATTTGTCAAAGATGGGGAGGGAGCATTCTCTCTTAATTCATGATAGCACACAGAATCACAAAATCACAGAATTGGAAGGGCCATCTAGTCCAAGCCCTTGCTGTGCAGGACAGTAAAGCACTGCTGAGAGACGGCCATCCAGCCTGCATAAAGATCTCCAAAGATGGAGCGTCTACTACCATTTGAGGCAATCTATTCCAGTTTATTTGCTCTTCCCAACTGGATGACCTTGGGCAAATCACACTCTCTCAGAGTTAAAGGAAGGCAATGGTAAACTCCTTCTGAACAAATCTTGCCAAGGAAGCCCTGTGATAGGTTCACTTTGGGGTTGCCATAAGTCAGCAGTTACTTGAAGGCATGGGCATTTGCAATGCTTAGATGAAATCTCTTTTCTGATAAATGAAATCAATTGGTTCATTCCTAGTTCTGGAGAAGCAGGAAACAAGCTTGCTCCCTCTTCAACACATCTTTTCAAATATTTAAAAATGGCTGTCATATTGCCTCTCATGAGTAGTGTTGGGGAAATTAAAAAAAATATATTTGAATATTGAGAGACTTTGGTAATGAGACTCTCAATCAGCAGAGTTCAAATCTTTATTTGAGATGAATTAATCCATGCTAGCCTCTCACATTTTCCTATCAATTCGAAGTGGAGGGAATCACATTAGGGGTGTAGCTGTGGGGCGAATGAGGGTATCATCCCCCCAAATAAGAGTTCTGACACCCAGAATGAAATATTCCTTTGGTCGCCAAATTTCTAGCCTTGCAAACAGTGAGACATTGAAACCTGTTCTCAGCTACAACTTTTATCTTTGCTGTGTTTGCTTTCCTTTGATCACTTTTCCTGCTTTACCTTGGACGCCTAAGCTGTATTTCTAAACGCTCCACTGAAGTTTTAAATTACTGCAACGCTAGACATGGAGGTGGGGGGGGCTGAAGGAAAATTTCATGGGGGAGAGTAGAGATTTCATTTGAGGGGGTGTTTGAGAGCAGAGTTCTCATTTGAGGGGGTAATGCCTCCCCCATAGGTACAGGTCTGCCTCTGCGTGCATGCATGCACAGTGATTTTATGCCTCTCAGCTCAACGAACTCGGGCTCTCAGGCTCTCCTTCTGCCTGTGAACAAAACATTTTGAGCATCCCTTTGAAAGCTGTCCGCTTTTCAATGCACCTTTTCTGGAGAGGGGTTTCCTAGTGTCATCGGCGATTTCTGCTCCTGGATCCGAGGCTGGTGACTCTTGTCTAGATTGACCCAGTGGCCTTTTTGTACCCGTTTGTTTCTCTCGTCTCCTGACGTCTGCATGGTTTTCCTTCGTTTTAAAACACAGCCCCAAACAGTTGGCCGGATGACATAGGTCACCTATATTTCCAAATCACAGCGTTTTAAAAGTAAGCATGCTTGACGCGCCTGGAGTTCACCAAAGCGCTTGGCAAGAGGCGGGCGGGCGGGCGGGCGCGCGAGCCCACTGCCGCTGTCAGCCGCGCAAAGGAGAAGGCGATCGCCTTCGCGGTCCTCGCCGGGGCTTCCCGCGGCGGCTTCAAGCGGCGGTCGCACCCTGCCCCTCCGCGCCTCGTGTTCCCGCCTCGGGCTGCGAGACCTTTCCCCACCCAGCGCTCTCCCGCACGAACACACATACGCGCCCGGAGGGGGACAGCAGCGCAGCCGCCCCCGCCCGCGCCGCCTCTAACCAGGCCATTCGTTTGCCCGCGAGGGGGGAGGGGGAGGGGGAGGGGGGAGGGGGAGGGGGAGCGCTCCTCTTCCGGCAGGGACCACCCCCGCCTCCCCCGCCTGGGCTCCCCTGGAAGCCGCCCGGCTTTGGTAGAGCACGTAGCGCACGTGCGGCCGCCAGGGGCAGAGAAGGGGGCCGGGGGCGGCCGGGGGCGGCCGGGGGTCTCCCGCTGTCTGTCTGTCTGTCAGTCAAAGCCGGCTAACACAATGGCGCGAGCACGTGCGCGCCCACCTCCTCCCCGCAACCCCGCCTCCCCCTTCCCCCCTCCCGCTTCCGCGCGCCCATCCCCACGATTCATTCTTCCCCGGTCTTCCGGCCACGCCCCCGTGGCGACACACCCCTCGGGCCGAGCCAATGAGGACGCGAGGACGTGCCGCGGCCCTGCTACACAATGCCACCCTCTTTGGTGCCGCGACGCGGTTGAGCGCGGGGAGGGGGGAGGCGCGGCAGCTGTTGGAAGAAGCGGACGGGCGCCCGCCCGCCCGCCCGCCCTGCTGCGCGGCGGCGTTTCTTGCGGAGCCACGTGCGCCGGGGGGGGAGCCGCGGAGCCCGGTGGGAGGCCGCTCCCGCTCCCGCCGCGCCTCGGGAGAGGGAGAAAACGCCGGGCTCGTGGTGGTGGTGGTGGTGGCGCAGCTGGCATTCCTCAGGGCCGCGAAAGGGAAAAGAAAACCCCTCCGGGCAGCCTTCTGAGGCACCGGAGGGGGACCTGGGCCACCCCCTAGCCCAGCGGCCCTGCCTATTGTTCCGCCCGAAGGGCGATCTCCCGCCTTCCGCCTCTGTGCCGGTCCTGCGGTGTCCTAGGGGCGAAGTGGGGCAGAGGCAGGGGGCAGGCTCTTGCTCCCTTCGCAAACAATTTCTGAAGGGGGTGTTGCGTTCGTCCGTGGTAGCGAAAAAAACCCTTAAGCCCCCCGCCACCCCACTTTGTGTGCTGAACCTTGGAGTAAAACTTGACACATAGTGCAAGAGAGCGTTTGCTTCCGTAATAAATGTTAGACTTTAAGGTGACACAGGTTCTTTTTTAAAAATTGTCTCTGTGTTCTATTCGAGGGACCATATCTGTTCCCTCTTAGGAGCAACTGCTATTATTTTAAAAAAGGCCAAGGGAAATATTTTTAAAATGCACTGCTTCTCTCTCTCTCTCCTCTCTCTGTGTGTTTTGCAATTTTTAACCTCCAGTATATCAAAGAGCAACATCCTGTCAATGCTGATGTGAATGTTTGGATCTCTCCTCTCTTCTCAACCAAACACTGGGAAGACCCCGCTGGAGTCATCACTGAAACATGTGAAACAGCCATTTCAAAAAAAGGTAAATGGTCAGGTCTTTTTATTCCAAATCACACAAAGAAAAAATAGTTGGGCTCTAGGAAAAACCTGCAGCACTGTGGGGGCTACTGGTGAGTCATTTCTCTTTTTGTTGAGTAGGAGTCTGCTTGGTGGTTTGCCGAATTTACCACTAATGATCTCTTATAAGGAGAAATGCAATATAACAGAAAACAAACAAATGGAAATTAAAATGGTTGTGTGCAATCTCCAAGATTAAAATGCAGTGATACAGCAGTGGGCAGATCAGTACAGCTTTTTCACAGAGGGAAACAAAATGAAATGAAACCCACCCTTGCACTTTTCTTTTAGTACTAATATTGTGCATGGCTGTATAGGGCCTTACATCTGAGGTGCTTTTATCATCCCTTGGGTGGTGTAGTAGTACATTTTGAAGGGCAAGGTAGATAAGAAGAACAAATCTTTCCCACCAGCTTACAGCTGAAAAGAAATAAAGACTACAAGGAAGATAAAAGGGAGGCCAAGAGAAGACATATTTTCAAATGTTGTTTTAACAGCTGCAGGGAGGGAGTGGTGTGGATGCTGAGAGGCAGCCAGTGCCAGAGAAAAGAGGCAGCAAAAGAGAAAGGATGAAGGCATGAAATTGAAGCAACCTGAGGTTCAGCAAGGAGGAAAGTATTGGCAGAGTGAAGATGTGGGGAGGGATGCGAGGACGCCAGGAGGGAAGAGATTTAAAAACAAGATAAACGGTAAGTTAAATGAGATCCTGGGGCGGAGAGAAACCAATAAAGAGAAGGTAACAAAGGACAAATGGGAGCAAAATTAGATGGGGTGGAATAAGTAGCAGAATTAAAACATGAGAAAAGCAGGTGAAGCTGAAGAAAAGGCAAATCAGAAAGAAGGGAGTGGTAGTTACTAGTGCGAAGCTATAACCCAGGCTTTCTGCAGAAGAAGAGGATGATTTAACTGATTTCAACAAGGCTTAAAATGACAAGTAGTTCCAGATAAGGAGAAGGGGGAGAAGAGAAGCATTAGGGGAGGGGGAGGGGGAGGGGGAGGGGGAGGGGGTGGCGGTGGTGCTAGCTAGGGCAAGAGGGAAAATAAGTGAAAGAGACAGTAATTGCTAACAGAATTTTGGGCAAATTAAGTTCAAGTTGAGAAGATGTTCAAAGACTGCAACAAGACAAGGAGAAATATTACAGGGAAAATAAAGACAGAAAATAGGATAGATAATCCCAGTTTACTGTAGAGATCCCATTGGCAAGAGGGGCAAACAAGATTGCATTTTATCACCTTGTCTGTTTAATTTATATGGAGAATATATCACACAGAAAGCAAGATTAGGCTCAGAGGAAGGAGGTGTGAAACCTGGCGGAAGGGACACCAACAGTTTAAGATATACAGATGGTATCATATTACTCATTGAAAATGGCAAAGACTTAGAATGACTATTGAGGAAAGTTAAAGAAGAACAAAAAGAGGTTAACAGCTGAATATTAAGAAGACAAAAAATAATATCCACATATGACTTATGTAATTTTAAAGTAGGTAGAAAAGACATTGAAATAGATAAAGATTTTCTGTACCATGGCTCAGTCATTAATTAGAATGGAAGTCAAAAAGTAAAAGGAAGACTAAATCATCAAGTGTAAAGAATGCATCATTAAATAACAAAGTCAGAATCATTGATGTCATAGTATTTCTTATTTCAGTGCATGGGTATGAAAGCTGGAAAGGCTGAGAGGAAGATCAACTCATTTGAAATAGGGTGCTGGAGGAGAGTTCTGGACTACTATAAAAGAAACAAACAAATGCATGCTAGAGCAAATCAGGCCTCAACTCTCAGTATAAGCTAAGGTGACTAAATTAAGGCCGTCATACTTTGGACATATTGTAATACGATGTGACTCGCTGGAAAAGACGACCATGCTCAGTAAAGTGGAGCACAGTAAGAAAAGTGGAAGACTGCACTGCAGGTGCATTGATTCAGGCCAGGAATCCATGGCCCTGAGTCTCCGAGACCTGAGCAGGCCAGCTGATGACTGGGCCTCCTGGAAGTCTCTCATTCATAAGGTTACCATAAGCTGAAGTTGACTTGATGGCAAATAACAACAAAGCAAAGAAATGAAAGACTGAGAGAAGAAAAGAGCATGAAGTAGAGGTTGGTTGCAGCCTGTAAAATTTTTGAAACACAATTGCTCACCTGTCAAAGTCCATCTTCTCTCCTTAAGTATTCACTGGGCCCCTTACTTTCTTGGCATAACTTAATTCTCCAGCAACAGCTTTAGATTCTATTAGGTAACTGGCGTGTCTAGACAAAGTGGCAAAGATTTGCCAAATATCACCAATGTCTCCAAACTGTGTGATGTATCTTGGGTAGAAATGCAAAGAACATTGGAAAATACTCAAAAAAATGTTGAAAAACATATTGGTTAAATGTTGAGAATCCCTGATGAGAAGAATCCTGAACTGGTAAGTATCTTCACTCTTCAGGACTAATTCTGTGCAAAACTTGCATGAGATTGGTTTGTGCAGAAAACAGCACTTTTTGTGCAATAAATGATATTTCTATGCAGAAATATTTCCTACACAGAAAGTGTTTTCTGCACCTGGGGACTTGTTCTGTGCAAGAGTCACATATAGGTGATTTGTATAGAAAACAATTTTTTTCTGCACCAAAAACAGTTTCTCTGCCCAATTAATCTCGAGTATGAAAGTCCAACAATATAGGAAATAGTGTCGCACTAGAGCCCTGGCCTAATAGTACGTATGCACTTCTAGGTGTTTTGGAGAAGGCAGGAGCACGGGCATGGAGACAAGAAAGCATGGGCCTGGCTGGCTTTGTATTCTGTACTTCTGCCTACAGGGACTTTGACTATATCCAGGGATGCTGCAAACTCCCTGTACCACTAGTGCTACCTACGCTACAGCATGACCTTCCCTGCACTGTTTACTGAATTTGTTTCATTATCTGCAGCCAGCTTAGGAAATTTTCAAGATTATGCTTCTAGCACAATATATTCATTGTTTGAAGTGGCAGTTTGTACAACTAAACCAGTGTGAATCACAAGCATTTTTAGGAGTGGTAGTGGTTAGACAAATTACATTCACTTGCTTTCATGAGCAATGAAATAGGCTTCATTCTCTTCTGCAGACAATCAGAACTCCAGTATCATGGAAGATTAGGTATTTTGTATTTTGAAATGAAGCAGGGCGGTGGCAGCAAGGATTCAGTTGCCAAAAGACCTTGCTTATGACCTTTTGTTTACAAGAGGAAGAAGAAATCAGATGATGTGTGGATTCCTAGAAAGCATATTTGGGGGAGAAGAGGGCGAATGTGTCTGTGCCTTGGAGTACTGCCAAAATTTTGAGCAGACAGAAGCATGGATTTCACAAGGCAGAGGAATGTACTGATTAGCTCATATTTTCTAAGAACCTGTTCATATGCTCTTTCTTGAAGTGGAAAAGTCCATATGCAAACTCAATAATATTTCCCTGTGCTAGTTTCCATGTGTAGCTCTTCAAAGTTATAACATCAAATAAAATATGAGTAGCTTTTTAAGCATGTTCCTTGAAATGGTAATAAAAACAGTTTCAAGTGAGGAATGGTTCAGACATACACCGTCCTGTGTGAAAATGAGGTGGTGTGGTCACTTCAGCAGACCTAAAATAAATATTTGAGTCATCTCTAGGAGTGTGTAGTAGAACTCCTTAGAACCTAATCTGCTTCTTAGCAAAAATCAGTGTTTGTGTATTATATTAACTTCAGTTGGTATTCAGGTCAGCTGAATCATACATTGGGTTTATGCCTATATTTAGTCACTCTTGACGGTTCTGTAGTTGAAAATTACTTTTCCCTTTTTGCACAGAGGTTAGGAGCAGAGGGGGAGGGAGGAGGGGAGAGCAACCTTATAGCACCCACCTGTATACTCTCAGAAGATTTGTTGCTCCTCAAGATTATATGTGATTTCAGATGTAGTCTTACATTCAAGATGCAGACACCGTGTGCATTTATTTTTCAATGGAAATTGCACTCCTTGTGGGTGTCAATGGGGAATTGCTACTCCAAAACAAAACAAAACAAACAATCCAGGGAAGAGGGATTTCCTTTGGGACAGCAGCTAGGGGAAGAAAAGTTTAAATCCCCTCCTGAGTCTCCTCTGATCTTATTAATTAGCAGCTGTTCCATTGGATGCATTTTGCATTTTTAAGCATATGCACAGTATGCATAGTATTCTATATATTCTTGTAGTTCCATGCTGGAGCATGATAACAGAAAGGGCTGATACCTCATTGGCACAGTGTCACGAACAAAATGCACCAAGAAGGAGTAATCCCACAGCTCCTTAACAACAAACCCACTTTTCTATCATAAACTTTCATGGGCTAGAAACAAGTTCACAATCACAATGTACGTATAGTGTGTTGAATATAAAGCATGAACAAAGGCATGCTTACCCCAGATCAGTTTACACTGGAACAAGGGGGGGCATCTTGTTAGCGGCATACATAGGCATAAGCTAACTTCACACCTGTGTATGTCTATTTGTGGTTGCTGTGGCAGTTGGTGAGAGCCGGTGTGGTCTAGTGGTTTGCATGTTGAACTACAATCTTGGAGACCAGAGTTCAATTTCCTTCTTGGCTGTGGAAACCCCTTGGGAGACCTTGGCTGCGTCATGCACTCCCAGCCTCAGAAAACCCTGTAATAGGTTTGCCTTAGGGGCGCCATAACCCATAAAGAACTTGAAGGTACACAACAACAACATGGCAGTTGGTATTCTCTTCCTCCCTCTACAGTAACCAAGCCCCACCCCACGAGCTACTGTAGAGCCATGAAAGCTTACCCTTAGCCATTCTGTGCCTAGTGGAGAGTAGGGAGGAGATCACAGAAATGTCTGGCTATGCCTTTATAGCCAGATGTGAAAGGATTCTGTCAACCACTGAGACCTCTGGTGAACTTCAAAGAATTATGTAATCCCTTTGCTTCTGGCTAGGAGAACATAGGCCAGATACTTCTGTGATTCCCCCACTCTCCACCAGACCGAAAATGGCTATGAGGGGGTTAAGTGGTTCTGTGGTAGGTCTGGGTAGTGTTAAATGGCTCACCATAGTATAGTATAGTTCCTCAGAAGATGTTAGTGCTCTGGACTTGCATCCACAGTTTTTGTTGCAAGCGACAGCATGACACTGTTCAGCATCCTCTACCACAATTGTCTTTGCATTTTTAATTTATTTTGGGGGTTTTTTCCCCCCCTTTACCACCACCATCACACAGACATACTGAAATAAAATTAAGATTTTGGCCTGTTTGACATAACCTGCAATCCTAGATGGCTCAGCAAAGCGTCATAGATCCTCATGTGTTCTAAGCCATTTGGTAGCAAATTTTAAAAACAGTCACTGCAGTCAAAGCATTCACCTGCAAACAAACTGTGGGCTGGGTGGAAATTTCTAACCCATCATCCCACTCACCATTAGTCAATGGCCAAGGCCTCAAAAAAAGGAGGCACCTCAGGGTCACCATCCAGAACTACCAGGAAGGTCAGACATTTTAAAGCAGTGCCTGGACCACAAGCTCCATCCTTGCCAGTTTGAAACACGAGAGTGGTGTGTCAGGGTGTGCAAGTATGAAACAAGCTCTTGGGAATTCTTATGGATCCAACAACCTTACAGATACAGTGTGAGAAAATGGTGAGAATCACTTTCTCCCTATTTCACACTAAGCAATTGGTTTTAATAGGATCTCTGAGAAAGGTTAAGAACAGAATTCCTGCAGAAGATTGCACTCATATTCCTTATTGACTTAATGAGTATGCTTATTTATTCATTTATATCCCATACTTTCTCCAAAACTGTTATACACAGCAGCATAAAAAGTTTATACAAGTACGGTTAGGAACACCTATGAAGTCATAAATAAACGGCACACTACTTTAGACTTTAGTGAGGTAAAAGGGGCCACATCCTGACTTTTTCCTGATTCTCCAGCTGCAGTCCTCTATGGTGTTAAAACCTTCCTCCAAATGGTTTCCTTGTTCACTAAAGCAAGGTTTTTGGGACACTGACAGTGGGGATGGGGCTTCAAGGAAAGGGGTGGGATGCCCCCTCTCCTGATTCCTGTCATGGAAGTTGCTGGGAGAAGTGGAGGTACCCAACTGGATATTAGCAAACGTACTTAAATCCTTCCAGTTAGGATAATGGCCTCACAAGGTTGCTTCTATCTTCACATGCCACCTTTCCTCCAAGGTGCTTAAAGATGGCATATATGTTTTGTCCTCCCTTATATGTACTTACAACACTGCTGTGAGTGGCCTTGGCTGAAAGAGAGGGAAGCATTTGCTCAGGATCACCCAGTGAATTTCATGACTAACTGGAGATTGGAATCTGGGTCTCTTGAGTCCTTGTCCAGTATTTGAACCACTGTACCATGCTGCCTCCCACCAACGAAAGCTTAGGGAAGTTCTGGTGAAACATGGAATTCATTCTTAGCAGTGCCTTTTCATCCAGAAGATGAAGTCAAACCTGCAAGATTAGCCTGGAAGGCACTTCAGATTTACACTAATCTTTTTTTTTTAAAAAAATATAATGTGTTGTACCTGTAGTAGCCTATCACTTTGAATATCAAAGTTGCTTACGCGTGAAGGCAGCCTATTTGTTCAACAGCTCAATTATATCTTTGGCAAAACAAATTAGTGAATAAATTCAAAAGCTCCAACTATCCTGAGGCTCTTTTTGCTTTATGGGCAAGGCCCTTGCTGGTGTCAGCTGGCCTTTCTCCTAATGGAGGTGAGGGATAACAGAAGCCTGGAGGCTGAACACCCTCTCTCGTCTCTAGGAATCTTTTCCAGATAAGGCTGGCCTTCAGAATGAGATGGAGGACCAAAAAAAGACGAGCCATAGGCAATAAGCAACGGGAAATGAGCGCTTTAGTGGGACATTGCTATAATCTGTATTTAATGGCTTTTTACCGGAGGATCTGTCTGACCATTCCAAATTTTTCTCCCCCTTCTTAGTTCTCATTTTTATAAGCTATCTAATGCGTGGAAACGTCAGTTCTGGGCATATGTTCACATCCCTGGAGTGTTGTTCAGACATTTAGTGGAACGTTTTCTAATTCAAAAGATAAACACTTCTGTTGGACTTGTGGGGCGGAAATTGTTTTCATCACAGCAGGTGTTGCCCATTAGTTCTACTCGAACTGAACACCCTAATCCAGGCTTTCAATAGGATGCATAACCGAGACCTTACATCACTGTGAGATGAACTGTTCTTTAGCCTCTTCCTCCTTGGGACTGTGCTTCCTCCATGAAACATCCTGTTTTGCAATCCTCCACATTCTCCATGTGCCACACGGCATTAGGGATTTCGTCACCTCCTGGGCACACAGGCTTCACTTTCTCCAGAGAGCCCAAAGGGGCACAGAAAGGATTGGAATCTGAGCCAATGGTTTTTGCATTTTCCATTGGGCCCATAAAAGACAACAGTTTTCCCTTCAACACCCTGCTTATGCTCTCTCTTTCTCTCTCTTTTCTCTCTCATTGTGTGAACTGAAACTGTGGTACGGTGTCCAGGATGTGAGCTTCACACTTTGTCTGCCTTCATTACTTGCTGTTTTGTTAGTACATAGAGGTTTGTTTATAGCACCTGTGACAGGCCGCTCTTCTGTGCCATCTGTACATAGGTGACCTCTGTGACTGTAGTGAGGAATGTGTGGGGTTCTAGATGCTGTTGAACTGCAACTCCCAACAGTCCTAGCCAAGATAGCCAATGAAGTGGAGTGATGAAGACTACAGTTCACTGATGTCTGGAAGGTCTCATGTTCCTCACCTTGAGCTGCGCATAAGTTTTGTTGATGCATTGCATGCTGTTTTGTACACTAAAATGAGGTAACAGAAAGAAGTGGAACACATTTTTGCTTGTTATCTTTCCTCACAGAACTTAGAAGAGTCTTCCTTCCTTCCTTCCTTTCTCTCTCTCTCTCTTTTTCAATTACAGTTTCCAGGCCACTTTATTACAACTTCTGGAATCATAGTTTCTGAAAGGTGCATCCCAAAGAAGTAACTATCTTCTGTTTCTGCACCACAGATTTATGTGGAGAACAAGGTCACATACTGCATTCAAGTCCTCCACAGTCAGGGTTTGGGATACTAGGCATAGGTTTAGGCAAGCTGGCACTCTCTCAGTGCATTAAAATTATATATAGCTCTCATAATTCTTGACCATTGGCTATGCTGGGTGGTATCTCTGGGAACTGTAGTCCAAAACATCTGGAGAGCTCACACCACTCTGGCTATATTTTCCCTTTGAAGTAAAGCTTTAAGTTTATGTGCAGTTGACCCCATGGAAACTCCAAAGCCAGAGAGAGAGAGAAAATGCAAACTTTCTAGTAATCGTGGTATGAAATAGTTGTGTCCTGCATAGTTCTTTGTCTCTTTCCATTATTAGAAAAAGCAGAAATGAGTTATCTCTTTGAGAGTCAGAGTGGTGCTGGAGTTAATGTTGGAAGCAAAGAGGCATCCATGCATTTATTTATTTTACATCCCCTCCCCAGCCAAAAATGCTCCCAGAATGGCTTACAAACCATTAATTTAACTGTTCCCTGCCTTCAGGCTTACAATCTAAATAAGATGCACAAGTGAAAGGGAAAAGCAATGGAAGATGGGATTAAGTCCAGCAGATGCTGGCTGCACTTCTCTCCCTCAGAGGCCACAGCGGTGGCACCTGGAATGGAGGGAGGGCCTTTCACCGGTTGGCGAGGCCAAGGCACAACGGAGCTGTCTCTGGCCGCCCTTCTCTCCCCCAGAGGCCAGAGCAATGGCAACTGGAACATGGAAGGGAGGGCCTTGCATCAGCCATTGGGACCAAGATATGATGGAGCTGTGCCTGAGTACTCTTATTTAAAATAATGAATGGGAGAGAGGAACCTGGAGAATGCCTGCCCTTTATTTCTCCACTTTGTATCTTTCTTTGGTCTCTGCACTCAAGCCTTTTGCTTTACCTGTTGAGGTCACATGCGTCATCTTCAAGAAGTTAGTCTCTTTGTTCTCTTTGTCTGGGAGGGGAGTATGCAGGAGCCCCCACCCTAGTAGTGGCTGCTGGCTTACACAGACAGACAAATGGGAGCTACCTTTTGAAGGCTTATATAACCGAGTATACATCAACTTCTTTCCTATACTAAAATGGATTTAGGAGACAATAAATGTAGTTTTCTTTTTACACAAACATCCTGAGTTACTTCTCCCCTTTTTCAGAAGCTCAGACTCCACTACCTCTACTAATGCTTAAAGCAGACACTAAATATTCCTATAGTTAAGAGATGGGATCAGTACAGGCATAACTTTAAAGGAGCTTTCCACAATTATGAACACTACCTCCCAAAACAGACCAAAACCTGGAACAGATTCACTAGCACACTAGCATTAGAGGCACCAGTGTCCATGGGATGACTGGGGAACCCCAGATTCCTCTATGAAAATCGCTTCATCCTTCCTCAGCCTTGCTTACCTGAAAACACTGTGCAGATAAAATTGCAGACAGGGGAGCAGAGCACCATGCATGTTACCCTGAGCTTCTTGAGGTGAGGCATAGATGTAAATGAATATAATATGGATCACAGAATTCAACTTTCATCCATGCAGAATTTTGTTACCTTGCAGAAAATGGTTGATTTTTAAAAACAGAGGACAGACATTTCTTCTTGCAATTTATCTGCATTTCTTTTACATACAAACACACATACATATTCTTTCTCCTGTTTCATCCTTGTTTTAATAGGACCAGTTTCTTCACCAAACTAGGTTCCCATAAGTACTTTATCCATATGGTTTACTAACAAATGCTGCTGATTTGCAAAACATCTTCTTTGTTCCTGTGGGCCCCTAGGGTAATGCATAATAAGCAGAAAGAAACTGAATGGATGGAAACTCAGAACCTCCTCTAGTCTTTGACTGAGCTATTGTAGCTGTCATAGAATGTTCACAAACATTCTTACTATCAGCGTTGGAAAATCATTTGGAGGGTAATTGGTCAGCTTTTTGTAATTTGTTTGCATCTGTATTTGAATGAGTTGTTTTCCACAGTTTGGTACAACATATTAATGTCATAAAGATGAAAATCATGGGAAAACAACTCAGAATGTTTCATTCCAGAACCTTATAGTTTCTAGAAATATGATTTTGTATTGCTGTAACATAATAAGCTTCAGGAAGCCAGTCTATCTGCACGTGATATTCTGTGACCAAGAAAACATCAATGGATACATCTGAATATAATATCAAAATGAAAAAAAAAGAGAGAGAGAGAGGCATCTGAAATTATAAATTATTATTCTCTAGAAGACACAAAAGCTTCCTCACCTCTGGAGAAAATGTACAAGAAAGAGGCAAGAGCTGAGATTTTGCAAAATGCTTCTTACAAAGTGTTTTGTATACACCAGCTCAGACAAGGCTCAAAACAAGTCACTGGAGTTCCTGAATTTTTGCTCTCAAAGCAAAACAGACTGAGGAATGCAGACTCAAATTTCATGCCAACTTTTGATTGCTTGTTTTCTGTTCCACAGTTGACTTAGGGCGTCATGTGCATGTTTATACCACAGACCTGACAAGGTGAAATTTTCATTCTAGGCAACCTAAGGAATTGTCATTCTAGACAGGAAGGCGGGGATTCTTAGCAGAAATTTCTTAGCACCTCCTCTAAACTCCAGTTCCTGTGACTGCTGAAAAGGAAGTAACAAGACCAGACCAGACACAGGTGTGGCTTCTATTAGAGCCACTTGATTTAATTACTTAAAGTGAGATCTGCAGAGGCAACAGCCCCACATGGGCTCTTACTGGGTGGGCTTCCTTTTCATTCAGCCAAAGGTTAGTTATTCCACTCCCAACCACAATCTATACTAAATAGCCTTGCAAATGGCCAGGTTAAAAAAGCAGGCAAGGCCTTTCCAAGGGACATGCCCAGAGCCAGTCCCAACTCTGTTTCATTCCTGCTGAGCTTCTCAACCTGTCTGGAGATACCTCTTTTACCCACTAGGTGCCAACTTCACTTCAAATCCCTTTCCTTTGCACTGTCTGCTACAGTGAAGAAAGAAGCATCTGCTGAGTTTGTTTTCCCCACTGATCAACCAAGCCCATTGCCGTGCTGCCCAAAACAAAGTACTCCTTCTTTCATCATTAGCACGGTATCAGACCTCCAGACCTCCACTTTCTCAAAAACTACATGTGGGTGTGCCAGGACCCTTCCTAAACCTGAAACCAGAACAATCTTAACATCCCTGTTTACTTTAAAATGGGTCCTGTTCAAGCAATGGACATAACTTCTCTACTCTGTAACCTCTGAAACAGTATGGCAAGTTAAATCACTAGCATCCCAGGGCATTGGTCCAATATGGTAAGAATATCAGCCACAGCATGCTACGTAAGGCCCGCTCCCATAAGGAGGTTGAAATAATTTCCCCTGCAAATGAATATTGAGAATGTGTGGAGGTAGGCTGCTGTGCTCATCACATGGCAATGGGAACAAATGCTCAAACACAATCCCCCTATGGGCAAGCCACTCCAGGATAGCCCATTTGCTGAATCCCAGCTATGAGCTGACTTGTCCCTTTTGTAATTTGCCTTACCACAAGGTACCTTGAAATCCCTGAAATCAGGGGAGCATCCCACCGACTACCTTTTGTCTGCCATTGTCCCACGGCCGGAGGGGACAAACCATGAGCTCTGGATGATCAGCAGCAGGTGACATCACAGGCTAACTCCAGGGCCTCCATGGCCAACCCAGCATGCCCTTCTGTCTGCCTGGTGCAAGTGTGAACTTGCCTGCTTCCTGAACCTCCAGCACAGAAACAATGGGCGCCAGTAACTGCTTGACGGGGTGATGTCTGTCTGGTGCATCAACTGTCAGTATCTTGGCTCCAGTCCCTGTAGACACAATTCCTGACTTCATGAGAGTTCTCAGATGAAAAAGACTTTTAACAATGAGACATGTGGTGTATGATCTCACAGTCTCCCTTCTCAGCTACTACAACAACCAGGAAAACTATGGTTACCCAAACTTCTAGATTGTTGCCAGGGATGTATCTCTCGCATCATCAGAAGTTGAGAATGGTGGCACAGAGGCACTCTGCTGGGACCCTTTTTAGCAGACCCTTCCCCTTGGCACCCCCTGCCCTCCTTAGTCCCCAGCTGTAGTTCACAGTATGTGTTCCTGCCACAGTCCCTCAGTGTGGATTTCTGCAGAAAACCCAGTTCTGTATTCTAGTTACTGACTCTTAACAGGATTCTTTAAGAAGAATTTAAATCTCTCTCTCTCCTCCCCCCTTCTCTTTTTCTCTCTCATTGTACCACATGTTTATTTGTTGTTGTGTGCCTTCATGTTGTTTCTTACTTATGACAATCCTTAGGCAAACTTATCATGGAGTTTTCTTGGCAAGATTTGTACAAAGCTGATTTGCACTTGCCTTCCTCTGAGGCTGAGAGAGTATGACTTGCCCAAAGTCATCCAATAGGTTTCCCTGGCTGAGCGGAGATTCAAATCCTGATCTCCAGAGTCATAGCCTAACACTCAAACTAGTACAGCACACTTGCTTGCACCACAGGTAGGAACGGTTATATGTAAGTCACCAGGACAACACATTTTTAATTAAAAAAAATATGGAAACAACATTTTTTCCTAGATAATAAGTCCAGCTTCCTTTACATCCAAAAGTGCCCTCCCAAATAGCCAATTGAAGAAAGTTCAAAGTGCCTTGCAGCTATATACCACCCTACTTCTGATCTCCTACCCTCTGGATCCTGACATGGTGTGGAGCTCCAAGACTTTTATCCATGGCTTAAAAAAATAGATCAAGATCTAGGAATATGAGGCAGCAAAACTGTGGTGTTGTCTCCATGCCATAGTATGGCACCTCCAAACTTTGATCATGACCAAGGCCATCGTCTAATGCTTCAGACAAATGGCCAGTCTAGGGCAGTACCACATCACCTGAGCAGCCGATAAGCCCCACTCCAGTGACCCTTTCCCAACCAAAGCAAGGAACCAAAAAAGGGAAATAAGGCAGAGTGAGCTTGATTAGCCCATATAAGTCCAACCTCAAGATGTCTGATGTTGTGGCACATTGCACCAGACATCACATTAAGATGGTCTGTGTTCTGTGGCCAAAACTGCCACAGGGCCAAATTCTCAGGGAAATGCCATGACAGCCAAACTGCTATAAAAGTGTTTAGTGGAGGTGTGTCCCTAGATCAGTGGTTCTCAACCTGTGGGTCCCCAGATGTTTGTGGACTTCTGCTCCCAGAAGCCCTGAGCATTGACCATAGTGGCTGGGGCTTCTGGGAGCTGAAGTCCACGGACATCTGGGGACTCACAGGTTGAGAACCACTGCCCTAGACAATGCCACCTTCTTCCACCGGGAATGCTTTTGCCCTAATATCAGAGATTGAATTCAGAGTTAGTCGTGTTTTAATCCTATTGAAATCGATGGGATAAAACAAAGAAAAAAAGCCAATAAAAAGTTGACATGGTGCGTGTAAGTTCCATTGGTTTCAATGGGAAAAAGGCCTGCCTGAGGTAAACAGTCTGAATCCCACCAAATGGATTCCATGTTTGGATTTCATTTGCTTTTTCTTCCAAGATCGACTTATTGCTGCAAACAATACTGTTGCTTCATTCTATGCTTTGTTTCACTGCCAGCAATCCACTCTCCACAGCAAAGGACACTTTTTCTATTTCACTGGGATTACAACATTACAACAGTACAACAACTGGGATGGGCCAATCTCTCACTGATGAGCTTGGAAATTCATGTCCAAATATACATTGGCAGCTGAAATAATGACATTTAATAATAGAGCAGTGAATTCATTTCTTGGGAAATGAATTCACCTGGGACAAGGAAGGATATTTCACTAGATGGCCAGCTAGCTAGCTAACTAAATAAACTATCCAATCAACCCAAACATGCATCGTGACTGTTAGGTCTTGTTTTCATAGTGTATAATCAGAAGCTGTTGTGGGTTTGCTAGCTGTAGTGTTTTTCCTTTCTTCCACCAATGAGTGGGTGTTGTTTGGACATGCCTATGAGATGGCTGCGGCTGGCTGCTCTTTCACTGGCTTGGCAAGAGGCTCTCTAGGCACATGAGACCTAATAATCACCTAGCAGAGCTGGGATGGCTGCCAGAAACAGCAGGTGATCCTTAAGAAAACATTTTAGTTTGGGTTGCACTACCCAGTCTTAATGCTTCAGGGCAAACATACCCTCACAAATGCACACACACACACAAACACACACACTGGCACATACACACAGAGTAAGCCCATCAGTAGCTCATGTGATAAAGAGATTCAACTATAATTTTTGTTGGTATATGGTTGCACAATTTGGACCAATTGTGTTGTGACATTGCTCAACCAACCAGGTGCAGGATCTTGGAGACTGTCCAGTTCTTCCCACATGGATCCAACTTGAAGTAAATATCTTACTTGAGGGAATTCTTTTCCTAGGCATTGCTAGAAACAGAAAATGGAGGTGAGATGGGTTATCAGACCTGCTCACGTGCCTGCTCCTTTGATTGATTCCAAGATATCAGAAATAGAGACAGTGCCTGTAAATGACTTCTGCTGACAGGCTATGGCAAGTAGTGTGAGACTTTGCTCATGACCCAAATGCTGACTCTCAGAAAACCAGGGAAAGAAGAGAGGCCCAAAGCAGACTGCTTTTAGTCTCCTTTGGGATAAAATAAATCAAGGAAAAGAACGTCCAGGGTAATAAACTCAAAGGCTTCTGTTTCTGAGTTCTGTTTCATTTCTCTACTTCCTTAAAAACAAATTTCTTTTGTTTACACATGAAGTGAAGAGTGTGCTGTTCTGGGGACAATTTTGATTTTGGTGAGAGTATTAACAAAACAGAGAGCCAGTGTGGTTGGATCATAGGACTACAACCCTGGAAACCAGCGTGTGTTCCCTGGCCAGGCATGGAAACCCAATGAGTGACCACTGACATGTCACATACTCTCAGCTCTAGAAAACCCTGTGATAGGTTCGTCTCAGTGTTACCCTAAGTTAGAAACAACTTGAAGGCACACATCAACAACAGTTAACAAAATAAGAGCCAGTATAGTGTAGTGGTTTAAGTGCTGAACTAGGACTTTAGTGTTCCAGAGTTTGAATCCCTGCTTTAGCCTTGGAAACTCACTGTGTGACTGTAGGGAAGTTACACTCTCTCAATCTCAAAGAAAGGACATGGCAAACCTTTTCTAAATGAATCTTGCCAACCCCCCCACCCCTCCCCACCCCCAGGATAGGGTCATCATAGGTTGGAGTTGACTTGAAGGTACATAACAACAAATTAACAAAATAAAGCATGTGTTTATGGTATATGAACGGCTACATTTTTCCTTTAAAATGTTCATCCTCTCTGTAAAGCAATTGTAATTTAGCATGTTGGAAAGTAACACCAAGATCCTAAATAAATTCACTTTGGGATGAAATCATTTGCATGAAATCTAACTTCATCTGAACAGAAAAGGTGAGGGCCAGAGCTAGCCAGGCTGTTTAATACCTCCTCTTCACAGTGTTCTCAACCTCTCACTCACTGAGTGCATTTCTTGGTATTCTCCAGAGCCAAGATGATTTGAGGAATTTGGTCTCGTTTACACTAATGTGGCTGATGCCATGTTAAAAAGGCCCAATGAATACGTACAAAGGCGCCAGAACTTGGACAGGTCACTTTTTTGGACCTCAACTCCCAGATTCTCCCAACTATCCTGGTCACAGATCATGCCGGCTGCAATGTTCTGAGTGTGGAGGGCTGGTGGGATCCTTGGAGTTATAGTCCTAAAAGTAATGTTTCCAGACTCTGTAGATGACTGAAAAGGAATCCTGCTTCTCTTCATGCCTGACTCTACCAGATAGTCAAAAGGCTCTTTTGGGTATTACGGTGGTATAATTTGGGGATTGAGAAGAAGGCTTTACCACAGAAATTTTTGGAACAGCTGCTGAAGTAGATCTAGGGGCCCTTTCACACTATAGAATGATAGTACTATGACTCTAACTGCCATGGCAATGTCATTTGGAATTCTGGGATTGGCAGTTTAGAGAGGGGGCTTTAGAACTCTCGGCCTGGGGGCTCCTCTGGTGCCTCTGACCGAACTACAAAGCCCAGGATTCCAAAGGATGGAGCTATGGCAGTTAAAGTGGAATAATAGCACCATAACTGTGTAGTGTGAATGGTTTCCAGGTCCTAGCATATTTACAAAGGTTTAGTTTTCCTTTCGTTTGGTTGGTAGGATCCTTATGCCAGACCCAAATGGGATTGAACACAGTGTCTCATAGGGAACGTGTGGTTCTCTAGGCATTGCTGAAGTGCATTTCTCATCAGATTAGCCATCACAACCAATGGTTAGAGTGATGGGAGTTGTAGTCCAACAACATCTGGAGAGCCACATATTCAGCATCTAGGCTTGCATGGAGCAACCTTATTCAACATGGTTTTCAGAATGTGCTTTCAAGCAGGTACATCAGGGTAGTAATGGTGGGAAATCCAAAAACAACAACAATTATTACTACCACTGATGGATCTGCCAGAAATTGCAAACAACTATTGAAATCCGATTATTTGTTTAATATTTTAACCAACATAAATCTAGAATCTAAGGCAGGGGTGGGCTTATGCTGGGGGCAAGAAGGCCGTTTTGGGCACCTCCAATCCCCATGCAAGCTGCAGTACACCATTGCAGCTGCCATTTTGTACAAATCTGAATGGCATCCTGGTGACTTCTGGTCATTTTAGAGGTGAATATTTTGCTGTGTCAAAGTAGGCCTCTGCAAGATAGCATTTAGTCACAAATTTAGCCCTTGAGGGATTTTTTTTAGTATTATTATTTAGACTGAAAGAATTTTTTTCAGCTGTTTTTTTTTTTTTAAAAAAACCAGTGTTTCTGAGAATTTGAATGGGGAGGGGGTGGGAAAAGATCCAAGGTTCCCCACAGGATTCTCCTAAGACCACTAATCTAAGACAGATTATAATTAATACTATAATTTATATGTAATATTATAAGATTGATCATATGCAATAGTTTCTCCTCACTTTTTGAAACAAAATGGGTAGTTGTTTGGACAGAATCTGCACCAATATGTGCCCATTTTGGAGCAATTCTTAAGTCAAAAACTGCATTTTAGAAGGCTGATTTTTAAAATGTGAATTGAAGGGACTGGGAAGGTCAGCAAGGTTCTTGGGGATCCCATGGCCTATTTGAGATTCTCCAATGGCCAGTTATAGCCCACAGACAACAGAGTTCCCACCATCCCCGCTATAGCAGTGCACCTTCCTCACCAAAGGGAGTTAATTAGTAAAATTGAAGTAATTATGTTACCAAACATTTTGGACAACTCCAGCACCCACATTTTAAAATCTTCTCCTGCATCTTCTCTCAGCAGAAAATTGCTGGAAATCAAGAGGGCAGCAGCTTGCCCATTTATTTTTCCTCGAAGAAAACAATTGACTCTTCAGAACTCATTTCAAAATGACTGGAAACAGATGGCTGGAGAGATGCTTCCCAGCCCCAAAGCACTGGGATAGTTATGAATTCCTGGGGGCTTATGTTATGCTTGCCTGCTTAGAGTGTTAGCAAAAGAGACACGCCGGAGTGGGCAAAAGGGATTGCTCCAAGAGACACACATTCTTCAGTGATGATCTACCAAGGAGAGCAGTAAAGTTACAAACACCATCCCACTTGAATGTTCATTTGCAAAGTAAAGCAAAGTTAGTGGAATGTGTCAGGCTCTATGGCAGCCTTCCCCAACTGGATGCCTTCTAAATGAGGAGCCAGGCTGGATGGGGATGATAGGATTTGTACTCCCACACCACCAAGAAGGTACTTAAGTCAGGGAAGGCTCCTCTGTAGCTGTGGAAGCCACTTGCTTACAGCACATCACATGCAAAAAGAATGTTAAAGAATAGACACATATCTGTATCTATGTCTATTCCTATAGCTATATACTTGAAATTACCAGTAGTGCTTTTCATTTTTAGCATGAATGTCATTCAATTCAATCATGTTTTGATAGCTTCATTGTACTGCTTAGAAGTCCATAGATATATGCAGGAAGAATAGTATGTTTTAAAAAAAGAAAGAAAGAAAGAGTAGAGAATATTCATCTTCATATGGCTTAGGTTTCAGCCATGACACTGAAAACATTTCAAGTTGATCCCTAGTATTTCTCATTTTTGAGGAACTCTTGCAGTGGTTCTCAACCTGTGGGTCCCCAGATGTTTGTGGACTTCAGCTCCCAGAAGCCCCAGCCGCTATGGTCAATGCTCAGGGCTTCTGGGAGCTGAAGTCCAAAAACATCTGGGGACCCACAGGTTGAGAACCACTGCGAGGAATCCTTATATTTACATTCTGATGCATGTATGGCCGTCTGTCTGCTGTGTAGACATTTTTCTTTCTTTACACACTTTGGGTGCAAACTTTGGAAAAGTTCTGCTCTGCAGATCCCATTACGAAGAAGTCTTCATTTCAGCTGAACATCTTTAACACAACTTCCCTATGGGTTGTGTCCCTTATTACCCTTGTCTTGGTGGCTATGGCATTTTCAACGGCAGAAATAAGGCATAAGAATGCATGGCTTGAATACTGACCTATCAAACAATGGCTGGCATCTTGTTGGCTAATTCCACCTAGACTAGACACATTCAGTCAATTGGTGAATGGTGACTCAACACATAGAGAAATCCATTGATTTAATAGGTCTACTCTAGTCAAGGCTAACAACATCAGGACTGAGGCCAATGTGTTGCTACATTGTGTATTCCATTGTGATAAAATGGATCCCTTCTATAGTGACACAATGAACTCTGAAATTGCCCTACTGTCAATGGTAGACTCTTTCTCTGACAGCTGTTCCCTTCATATTTCATGCCAGAAGAATAACATAGCCCTGCTTTCCAATGCAGAAAATTTAAAAGATTGTAGTCTCTCCGAAACAGGAAGTAGGCTGGCTGTGAATATCATACTAAACTATGGGATTAGAATGATGTGAGATATGTGCCTCTAATATACCTTTTTAAATAGTTGTTCATAACTTTCTCTTTTTTTTCTTGATAGCAATTACTGTTTGTTTGTTTGTCTGATGGCAATTACTCTTCAGTATTGTCCTATGCATCATGATTTGCAGTTTGCAGATTGCTATATAGTGGGCCCCGGGTATCTGCTAGGTTTGGTTTCAGGATCCCCTGTGGATACCAAAATTAGTGGATGCTTAAGTCCCATTATATACAGTGGCATAGTAAAATCGTGTCCCATATACAAAATGGCAAAATCTAAGTTTGCTTTTTGGATTTTTTAAAACAATATTTTCCAGATGTGGTTGGTTGAATCCATGGATACAGAATCCACAAATATAGACAGCCAACTGTGTAGCACTCTACCGTGCTAAAATTCAGAAGAATGTCACCTTGTGAATTTTCTGTCTCAAAAAAGGCTGTGTGAGTTTACTCTAAGGGTGGGTAAAGGAGAAAGTGTGGCAAATACAGTAGACACCTGTGGTGTCTCACAGCACAGTTAAGCACAGAGCTTCATGTCCTTTAATCCAGAACAGGATCACAGAAAATTTTGAAACTCTAGACATGGATGATGTAGTAGACTTGTTTATCTTCTCCTATAAAGTAATGAGACCTTATATCTAATGTATCAGTGTGATTTAATAATAGCACTGAGGCCTCCTAAGAAGTATAGTTCCAGGAAAACATTATCCTTCATAAGAGCTAAATGCTATTCAACCTTTATCATCCTCATTTTGCCTTTCACCTTATCCTAGCCCATGGTACATATCAAAGTCACATGCAAGCTTACTCCTTGGTATGTTCCATTGCTTATGTGTGTCAAAGGAATGTAGAGGATCACCTATGATATCCACCCAGATATCCATTAGGATTGTTGGCTTGATACTGAATTCTTGAAGATGCTGCACCATTTCAAATGATGGCTAGTAACAGTAGTATTCACTGAGAAACTAATCTGGTAGATATCTATCTTACAAAATAAAACAAAAATGCAAGAACAGCAGGTAGAGTGGCTGTACAGTAAGATCAAATACACACAGTACTACTGCTTGATTGTCCTGGGATGCAAGACTTCCACAAACCAGCTTTGTGGTTTGCCCTGACTTGACCAGTTAATTCAGCAGACAATCAAAATTGTGATATATCAGTTGTCAATATGATGCCCACTGGGAAAATGTTTTTACTGAGAGGCAAAGAAGCAAAACAAACATTCAACATGTTGCCCAGGCAGATATGATAGCATGAATTGCAAAATGCTTCTGAAGTCATCTTTTGTGGACGTATCAAAACTACGAAGAAATTGCTTGTTAGCAAGAGAGAGAGAGAGAGAGAGAGAGATGGCAATCTTCTTCTTTACTTCAAGAGCCTTTTAAAGATCGTATTAACATTTCACAAAGGAAAGATTTTCTGTCTGTCCCACAGTTGAGACAACAGAAAGAAGGAGAGAAGCAGAAAAAAGAGTTCTTGACACAAACATTGCTTTAATACAGAAACAGAACTAATATTGAGCATGATTTATTGAGTTTCATAAAAGGTGTTGCATAGTTTTTAACCTGGAACCTTAGTCAGGGCTCAGTGGTATTGTCCATTACTAAAATGATACTTTGTTGCTTCTTCTGACATAACTTTGGATATTACAGGACTAGTGGGGAGTACCAAATGTATAGATTCATGCTAGGAGTCCATGAAATTTTATCTTGGAGGAGCTGCAGAGTAAATGGAGTTGACTCCAGTCCCAGCATCTAAAGCACCAGTTTTCAGTATTTTGTTACATTAGTTTCACATGGTAAATATATTGCTTGGATGTGTCCTTATGTTGTTGGGATCTAGCACATCTGGACAAACTATCATTATTAAATTACTTGTCCCAGTTTAGAATGCACAGGGGAATCCTCATGTTCCTCTGAAAAGCCACTCTCCTCCAGGTTGGCAAGACTCACTCCCAGGCAAGTGTAGAGTTGCAGCCATAGTCTCACTGTAATATCAATAGCTCAAAGATTCTCATAAGATTCTCAGAATTGGCACCATATTTATATTCTAAGAAGAGATGTCAAAGACTACTATCTTTAGTAAAAGTATTAGGCAATAAAGAATGGCATTTGGTAATGGGTTAATAAACAAATGATAGCAAAATTTCTATCCATCTTATAGCAGTCTTATTTATTTATTTAAGCATTTTTTCCTGTCTTTCTGTTAAACAAATCCTAGCTGGCAGGCAAAGTCATGAAAACAATGGAATACAAACATGTCGACAATATGATAAAGAATATCAAGAGAAACACTAGAAGTCTGGGGAGTGAAGGAGGTATGCCTTTCCTCCGTATCAAAAAGTGACCACTGATGAGATGAAGCCAACTTCCATCACCAGGCAGTTGTATTATGCTGGCATCACCACAAAAAGGGTACTATCCCTTATGCCTGCCTACCACAACTGAGATGGTGGGAGAAGATGGAGCTGGGACCCAGTGGTTAATTTTTTTTTTTATATTTCACTGGGAAATGTTGTTTAAAGTGAAAGACTTTTGAATGGTTTCTTTATATATTTATTTCTCTTTTGCCATGTTCTGGTTTCACTGCAGTTTAATTGATTATGGCTGTCATTCAGTGTTGTACTTACAGATTTGTAACCTGGAGTTATGGATCCTTACCTGCTCAGTGTTCAGTGTTCAGATGAGCAGCTGAACAGACCTCCTTAGTTTGATGTAGCTGCTGGTTGTTAAGGTGGGCTTGAGAGGGTTGGGCTAAATTACTTAGGTGCACAGATTTAACTAAGTAGCCGATGTAGAATATCAGCATATTTCTGTGTTAAAAGGTTGTCCAATGCCTTGTGTGTGCATTTGAATAGAAAGACAGGAGTACCTTTTATAAATGGATAACTAAATAAATGTGCCCATGATTAAATACACATACATACAAACAAGAAAGGAATGAACAGATTCAAAGGGCAGAGGAAATGACTCCTAATGTACTTGGATCCCAGGCTGTATAAAGTGTTTTTTAAAAAGTAGTGGGGAGATATCAGAAAGGTTTTTCTGCTTGTTCAGCAATACACATTGTTGTTATCATTGCTGCTGCTGCTGTTGTTGTGATTGTGCCCCTCCAAGTTGTTTCCACTAGGTTTTCTCAGCAAGAATTGTTCAGAGTGGATTTGCCATACACTTCCTCTTAAGATGTTGAGAGAGTGTGACTTGCCTAGGTATATCCAATTCATGGCTGAGTGGGGATTTGAATTCTGGAGCCCATTCACATTATGGCCATTTTTGCACTATACTGTTACAGTGCTATTATTCCATTTTTCAACATCCTTTGGAATCCTGGGGCCCTTTGTAAACTGCAAACCCCAGGATTCCATAGGATGTTGAAAGTGGAATAATAGCACTATAACAGTCTAGTGTGGAAATGGCCTACAGAATTATAGTGTTACTATTCCACTTCAACTTATAAAATCTTGGGGTTTTCAGTTTAGAGGAAGGAGCCTTTAGAATTCGTAGCTTGAGAGCTCCAGTGCTTCATCAAATTACAAACCCCAGGATTCCATAGGATGGGACCATGGCAGTTAAAGTGGAATAATAGTGCCATAATTCTGCAATATGAATGGGATCTGGCCTGCTAGGGTCTTAGTACACAGACCTCTACATTGCACTAATTCTCTCAGCAACACTGTTTCACCATATATACTATCCATCCATCTTGGACGGTTTCTGCAAGTTAAAAGGATGGAGAAAGCAAAAGGTGAGGAAAAGTGTGACTAGTTTATCTGGAAATGAACTGGAGAGAAAACAGTAAGGGGCAATGAAAGAATTACATCTTTCACCCAACCACTTAATTTGTTTTTAATAAGAACTTGTTCCAGGTCTTAAATCCACATGCTGCAGAGTTAAGATATTTTCCTAGTGTGAAATCAGGCAAAAGTTAAAGAGTTAACTATCCCTGAAGCATGCTGTTGTAAACTGCAATTCCACAACTGTTAGGATGATGGGCTGGTGATATTTTATCTCTCCTGCTTGCTCTTTTCTCTTTTTTTAAAGGTCATTTGCTAGTTTATGACATGATATAAATTGATAACACCATCTGACAGCCTCGAAAGTGACCCAAGTGCCTATTTGTTTTCTTTTAACCATGGTGTCTTGTTGAATTATTGAGTCTAAAGTGATGCCCTTGATGTAAACATGGACTTTTGAACCTACTGTCTACAGGGATCCATTACACAGTAAGGCTAAGCAGGGAATGCAGAAGGAAAACTCAAAAGCTGACTTCGATGCAGAGAGCACAGGAGAGAGCATCCATGTGACACACCTGCATATAAAGCACTATCTCAAACACATGGTTGTGTTGGATGGGAGGATGAGCTGTGAATAGGACAAGAGGCACTGATGGAGTTCGTGTATTATGTAGTTTCTCCTTTCTGCCCATCCCAATGCATCAAGTTTTGTAGTTGATTCACAGCAGAATGCAAACTGGTCTGGTTGTGGGTTGTGGGAGTTGTAGTCCAAAACTGTAACATTTCTAAGCTCCAGTCCACAATGTATTAAGTCAGTTATCACCAATCATCTGTCCTGAAACCAGACATGGGCAATAAAAGGCTACAGATACTCTCAGTACAGCTTCAAAACCTTCAGCTATGCCAGCCTCATGCCTCTATCAAAATCTTCATCAAGGGCATGACTAGTTAAAATTCAATGGGCAACATGATCCATGTCCAAAATATTCAGAGCAGGGTAACTGTAGATCTTCTGGCACCGCTGTGTGACTGTCCATCAACAGCCTATATAGACATGTCTTATTATGCAGTCCTTGGAAATGGATTTAAAGCCTTTCTGCAGATACTGAAGATAGGAACTTGCACCACCAGTCAGATTTATCTTCCAACTGTCCTGAAAACAGTAGAAGCACCTTGAGGAATCTGTTTCAGCATGTGGATTGTGTTACCACCTGGGTCGAGGCCACCCAGTGTTGGAGTACAAAGAACGTTCAGTTCTCTTTGCCCTGTCATGCTGCCTTCAGAAAACTATTTTACCAGTTTCAATAATTGGACTTTTCTTGCAGCATACTGTGCCAGTAACAGCTCATATACAAAAACAACATAATTCCTTCTAATGTCACCCCCAAAGCCCCAACTTCGGTGTCATGGTCATCAGTGCATTAGGTATGTAATTGAACCAGTGCAACCACAGATCTACTTATGAAAGAGTAGCACAGTTTGTCATTTGGCATACCAGGCCAGAGAATTACGCATTGTTCAAAAAACCCAAGAAAACACAGGGGCATGGAAGGAGTGAGGAAAGGAAAGACAGATAAGTTACTGATGTTGTGGTGTCCTTCCATGATGCAAGAAGTATATTGTCAACTGTTGCTGCCTTGGGAAAGACCATAGCTCAGTAGCAGAGCACACCTGGTTGGAATCATATTGCTGGAAGAGACAACAGGGCCATCAAATCCAACCTCCTGCCATGCAGGCATACACAATCAAAACACTCCTGACACTCCATACAGATTCTGTTTAAAAGCCTTCAAGGAAGGAGGCTCCACCACATTCTGAGGCAGTGTATTTCACTGTCAAACTGCTCTTACCATCAGGAAGTTCTTTCTAATGCGTAGGTGGGATCTGTTTTGCTGTAGTTTAAATCCATTGCTCCATGTCCTAATCTCTGGGTCAACAGAAAACAAACTTGATCCATCTTCCGTATGAGATCCCTTCAAATATTTAAACACAGCTATCATGCCACCTCTTAACTTCTCTTCTTCAGGTTAAACATATCCAATTCCCTAAGCTACTTCTCACAGGGCATGGTTTCCAGGCCTCTTACCATTTTGGACACCCCCCTCTGGATACACTCTAGCTTGCCAACATCCTTTTTGTACTGTGGTATCTAGAAATGGACATATTATTCCAGAGGAGGTCTGATCCAAGCAAAATAGAGAGGCACTATTACTTACTTCAGCCTAAACAGTGTACTCCTATTCACGCAGCCTCGAATCTTATTGGCTTTTTTAGCTGCTGTATCACAGTGTTGACTCATGTTCAACTTGTGGTTTACTAGACTCCTAGATCTCTTTCATATTTCTGCTTGAGTGTAGTACCTTATATTTCTCCCTATTGAAATTCATTCTGTTAGTTTTGTCACAGATCTCCAATCTATTAAACTCATTTTGAATTCTGATCCTGTCTTATGGGATATTAATTACCCTAATTTGGGGCCATCTGCAAATTTGATAAGAATGTCCTCTATTCCATCATCTAAGTCACTGATAAAGATATTGAATAGTTCTGGGCCTAGGACAGAACTCTTTGCCATCCCACCAGGATGAAGAGGAACCACTGGTGAGCATAGTTTGGGTTTGATTGGTCAGCCTGCTACAAATCCACCTAACAGTAGCATTGTCTAACTCACATTTTATTAGCTTGTTTGCAAGAATATCAGGCCAAAGGCCTTACTGAAATCAAGATATGCTACATCCACGGCATTCCCCTCATTGACTAGGCTTGTAACTCTGACATAAAAAGAGATAAGATTAGTCTGGCCTGACTTAATGGCTTTTGGTTTTTGAGAAAGCCATGTTGATTTTTAGTGATATTGGCATTCCTTTCTAAGTGCTTACATACTGTCTGCTTAATGATCTGCTCTTCCCAGTATTGACATCAGGCTGGCTGGCTGGCTGGCAGGCAATTATTGGATCTTTCTTTTTCCCCTTTTTTGAAGATGGGTACAATATTTGCCATCTCCCAGTCTGCTAGGACATCTCTTGTCCTCCAGAAATTCTCAAAGGTTATTGCCAGGGGTCTGAGATTACTTCTGCCAGTTATTTTACTACCCTTGGTTGTAGTTCATTTGGCTCTGGAGACTTGAATTCATTTAATTAGCCAGCTATTCATATACTACTTTTTACCTATACTGTGTTGCATTTCCCTCACTACATCATCTCCTCCACTTTCCCTAGCTGGAGCACTGTTTTCTTTTTGGAGAAGGGTGAGGCAAAGTAGGTGTTGAGCAGCTTTGCCTTTTCTCAGTCCCTTGTTAGTATCTTGCCATCCTCTCCATGCAGTGGCCCTATGGGGACATCAATCCACTGTAGGGTTAAGTCTGAACTTTAAAGGAGCTATCCAAAGTACTGGACTTATTTTGCCATGGGTTTCACAGCCAACAATATAAAACATTTATTTGAATTGCTTTGGAATGGATTTCACTGCATTCTCAGAGAACCCTTCTCACAACAACCTGTCTGCCATGGGACCCTCTGTGCATCATGTAGACATCTAATGGTATATCCCGATCTATGTTCTACCCTGTTCTATAAGGCACTAGCAGTAGACGTGAGACAGCAGAGGAGTCAGCCAGCTCATTTCTCTGACTGTGCAACTTAGAGGAAGATAGGTAACAGCAGACACTTGACTGGAGGCATACGTAGTCATGCTTAGAGTAGACCTATTGAAATCAGTAGGCCTGAAGTTAGTGATCACTTGATTTCAGTTGCTGACCACAGCAGTAGGACAGGAGGAGGTCCTTATATTGGTGACAGAGGTGGGCATAAGGGAAGACTCTCAGTCTTGGTGGTAATTGTTAGATTTGCGGAAGTCTTTACATTTGGTGGCAGTGCAAGCTTCAAGCTGCTATGTCTTTTACAGAAATAGTACATTATAACAAATCTTACTACAGAATTCCTGGTAGCCTTCTGTTAAAAACCCAGAACTCTTTAGACCATAGCTTGAAGAATTCTGCTCCGCATCACGATCAGTCATCTCATTTGACGCATGACCTTGGGCACTGAGTCATGACCAATTGTATACCTGGTTGTTTAATAACAGAGAAGGTGACCTGAGACTAATACTAAAGCCATGCTTGAGGTCTTGAAAGGCTATATCTATCAAGGCTCTTTTTTTAGGCTGTTGCATTTCTAGGGAATCTATAAATGTTAAATATTTAAGAAGTTGACTCTCTGGCAGTTAAGTGGCTTTTAAAAGGAACTAGGTTTTAAGAAAAGTTGATCCTTCAGTGGCTGGAAATCCCAAAAGGTAACAAAAGTTGCTTTTTCCAGTCAGAGAGTCTTTTAAACATTAGAAGTATTTATTTTATATAGTCTTTTTTTTTTAAAAAAAGTGGTGTTTTCAGCTGTTGAACAGATAAACACCTAAACTTTTTTCATCTCTAAATTCATCAGAAGCTTTTTGTACTTTAAAAAAATAACAAGGAAATTTTGTTTAATGTCTTGTATGTCTTTCTAAAAATATTTTAGCAGCTAAGCAGCTAAGCAGCTAAGTTTGCCGCTGACATTCAACTCATACAGGAAGCTTCTGTTCTTGTGAGAAAAGTCTGGTGGTGACAGGGAAGGAAATGAAGGGTGTTAACAACAAATCCAGTATGACCTGGCAGCAAAGGAGTTAATTTGCATATTCTTGGCTGTGGATCAGATTCTGTAACGTGTAGTTTGGTACAAATCCATAAATTATGCTGCTGGGATGAAAGTCTAGCTGGGTCATGAGTTGAAGACCACTTTGCAGTTGCAGGATTTGCTACTAACCATGAGTATACTCATAAGAAATGGAGACAGCAGCCATTTCATTTCCATACAACTGTGAAATATATTTTAGCAAAGTTAAATACTTTTGAGGCACTCGACAAACTGTCAGATTACTTATTCTCTTAATCTTGTTAAATTTCAGTACGTTTCATTCAAGTATCTGCCTGTTGCCAATTCAGTAGTAATCTTCAATTATTTCCTGGAAATACTTCTCTGTATTTCCCCATTCCAAAATCACATATGTGGGAATTTTAATTCTGCCTTACTATATGGAGAATAGAAATTGAACATACACATATACACCCACGGCACACATACACACACACTTGTACACCCATACAGTGACCATTGATTTGACTCTGTGGTTCAATCAAGTAAAATTAGCAAGCTATCAAGATCCAAGATAGCCTACTGGTAGTTTGCAGGACCCATCTAGTCTGAGCTTGGGAAATTTATTTTCTTGACTTAACAGCTTTCAAAACCTTCCAGACAGCATAGCCACTAGCCATGTTGGCTAGGAATTTCAGGGAGTTGTTGTCCAGATTATCTTCCATACTCTGTATCTACCCCGTTCCATCTCCACTCTTCCCCATCCCAGCCTGGGGAAACAGTGTGTAGCAACACTTCATAGGTGTCTTATTCAAAATTTCAGTTTCTTTGAAAATAGATTTCAGAAGCCTTTGGCTTTTGAAATAGCTTCCAAACACAGAGGACAAAGACCTGCTTATGTCACTCATGTACTTTTACAGCAATCAAAGGATTGGCCTGGGATAGGAAAAGGGATGCTATTTGATGTAGGACAAAGTAGCTGAGTTGAGATGTTGATTATTGTCAAATGTGCACAATGTGCCAGTACTAATGGGCTTACCATTGCCTTGTAAAAGTTTATGGGCCTTGGTTGAATGTCCTTTAAAACCTTTTCAGAAGTTTTAGAACAAGAAACAACATGGAAAACTAAATCAGAATCCTTTCAATAGTAAGCATTCTGTTCCTTGTGAGCTAATAAATAATGAATGGTTAGGATAGCTACCATGTATGAAACAAAACAGGGTGGGCGATAGTCACAATCTCGTATGAAAATAATTGTTTGATATAACTAGTTTCTGGCTTCAGGTAGCCTTCTGTCCAGTCAATTTTGCCAGATCTTTGTAGGTTCAGGATGGGAATCCTTCCAAAATCACTGACATGCCTAAAGGGCATTTCTCAAAATTCCATTTTCTTGTCTCCTCTTTTTTTGCAGATGATATCTCTCCAGGTAACTGTTAACATCTTTCCTTATAAGTGGAGAGGACTCTCTCTCTTATGCACACACACAGACACACACACAGACACACACACACATCTGCATGAGATATATGGTATCTATCTGTTTGTTTGTCTATCTATGTGCCTACCTATTACCTCTCTCTCTCTTTCTCTATCTCAGTCTCTCTTCATCTAGACCAGAGATGGGAATCATGTGGCCATCTAGATGTCAAGATTTAAATGTGGAGGACTGACTGTACATGGATTTAAAGACAAGGGGGATATGGTCAAAGTGTCAGGGGTGAAAGATCGAACAATTCAGAAACATTTTGATGAAATGGAGATGAGTGATGATATTAAAAGATGGAAAAAATGAGCCTGCAGTAGTGTAAAGGAAAAATAACTAAAGCTTATGAAAAGACAATCATGAAATGAAAAACAAAAGTCCATGCCACAAAGAGCCTGTCACCTAATTATGCAAAAGAAATGTTGGTTCGAAGAAGAAACACAACAGGAGCATTCTGAGATATTCAGTTTATAGTGTAGCAGATGCACAGTTCCCTGCCCCTTCCCATTTATTGTGCAAAATCTGGACCACTTCTTTTGAAGACATACTTCTGTTTTGGGGACCTTTCATTTTCCCAGTTCTCAGAGAAAATATAAGGGGAAACTTGTTCCCTGCCCAGCTGCCAGATATATGTTGCTGCCCATTTAGAATGTGATAAGGAAGAGAAGAATTTGGTTACATAGTATTTAGTGGCACATATGGGGCCATATCAGGCTGGCTAAGGATGCCAAAAAAATGTGCCAGGCTGGAAGAGATAGCGCAAACCTTTGTAAAACCTTAGGGAGGACTGGGGCAATAAAGGATGGGGAAGCGATGAAGCATCAGCACAGCTTTATCCTTTCCCCACATAGCAAGGATATACCTCCAATCCTTTCTGTCCATTAACCTGTGAATGGATTGTTGTACAATTGCCTTTGTATCAGGACATAGAGAATGGTTTGGTAAAAGCTAAAACGTAGCACAGAATAATCTGGCATTCTACTCTGATCATCTGGATAAAAAATTAAAACAAAACAAAATGAAATAAAATATGATCCTAAAGAAATGCAAGCTGGAAAAAGAAATACGATAGAAACTTTTGGATTGTCTGAACAAGCCCTCCTTTGCATTCCTCTCCCCCAAAGGTTTGTGTGGCATGAATGTGGATGTTAATAAATGTCAGGCAAGGAATTCTGCTTCTAAAGATCATGTACTACTATTTTGTACACAGACAGTCATATGACCACCTTGACTTTGCCTCTAACATATCTTTAAATGGAGAGCAACTGAGGTAACAGACAAAGGTCTTGCATAACAAAGTAAGCTAATCAGCCATTGCTTCATTAACTCACCCCCCTCATCCCCCACCCCATCATCCAAACAAAAAAGGCAGGTGTCAAATATAATCTGCTGATCATAAAACCAATGGAAAAAAGTGCCCCACCTGGTTCATGACCTAAGGCAGGTTGAGGGAGACAAAGTGAAATGGCTGAGTTATATAATGCCCGTTTATTGTATGTGCAGGTTGCGTGTGACCACTAGATGCTCCCCATCTCCTTTTCCTTCTTCTTCAGATAAGGCAGCTCCTTCAGACCACTAGGAGATATGGGAGCCTGGCTTTTTTCCATTCCATCTAAAAGCCTAGGATTCCACACTCCCCTTCGTCACTGTCTTTTGATCTCTAGGGCTTCTCAAAGTAGGAATCAGAAAGCATTGCAGTGGCAATGCCAGAAACAAAAATTGGGGTAAGGTATATTTGTAAATATAGACAAGCTGTGTCTCACTTGTGAAAATCTCTGAAAGAAAAATATGTGTAGATTTCATGCCCAAACTGCCATCCTAAACACATTTTCTGTGAAATAAATAATAAATATTGATTAATTTAGGCAATTTTTTTTAAAAAATATATAAAACATGTAAATTCAAGTTAAGCTTTTGAACATGACAGAGTCACTACACAAATGTTTCTTTGATATGTGCTTTAGACAGGTATAACACTTCCTTTAGAAAACTTTTAAACCAGTGAAGAACGAGGAACATAGACAGTCAGGCCTAAATCCAATTATGAGTCCAAGCCTGAGAAAGCCCACTAATTTAATTGGAAGTGTTCACAAGCATTCATTTATAGTAGTTTAGTAGTTCAATAGAACAACTAAATTTAGGCTCTAGATATGGCTACAGAGGCCTCTAAAGGTGGGATTTTTACATTCTACTGTGTTGGTAGCTCTATGCTAAGAAAACTGCATGTGTGGCAAACAAACAGTAAACAGACTGAGAACAACCATCTACATGTCAAAAGTGGGTTTATCCGGAAATGTCAAGAAGGAGCAAGATGCTCAACACATGTTATTTGTCACCACTCTCTTCCAATTACTTCCTGCAGCATTTATATTTTTGATTTTTAACAAACCTGCCATAGTGTCTATATCTTTGCTAGAGTAGCACCACTTACTCCATTTCCTATGGCCCATCCATAAGCTTTCTGCATCCAAAGTCTTTTTATCACCATGTCTCAGGTATCAGAAACCTCAGGTACTATTACTTGCCCAACCTTGGATTATTTTTTGGTAATCAGGAATATATCTAGAACAATGTCCTGTGGTGGGGATAGGTGGAATTATCTTCTTGATATAAATAAACATATTTAAGAGAAGGCACATTTAATCAGAGGAATTTAAGAACAACGCTAGTCGCATATCTTTGTCTCTTATTTGTGGTATATCAGTTATCAGCAGTTCTACCTACTATTGAAGGAGATGACTTTCCTCAATCACTGGTAGAACACATGCTTTGCCTGCCAAAAGACTCAAATTACATGTTCTTCAGGTGAAAAGGATGATTTGATAGGAAAGACCCTGCTTGACTCCCTGGAGAGATTCTCTGGAGACCCAGCCAGAACATAAAGTAAAAGTCTAGATGGACTGTATATTCATAGGTATGCAATAGCACTTTGGTACCAGCCTGATCTTCATATAAAACTTTGCTATGAAAATCCATTTGAGAAATGATTTGACAAGGCCATTGTGAGATAACACTCAGACCAGCTTGGGTTCCAGGTGCTTCATCCCTTCAAGCCTGCATCTTCTATCGTAGAGCAAAGTTTAATGGTAGATCTTGTGGTTTAACATACCTAGCCAAACCCTTGGACTTCATGCTCCATCCTCTTCCTCCTCCTCCTCCTTTTTTCGGGGGGGGAGTGCTGTCTTGTCTGATGAAGATTTATGGAGAACTTGAAAGCTTTAACAATATCATGGAATTGGAATTGTTCCTAAGAAAGTTATTGCTTGCTTGTGGGTTTAGGATTTTGTTTTGCTCTTCCAGACATTTTTTTTTCATTTTGTGCTTCCTATGTAGTGTGTGAAAAGAGGGGGGAACCAGGTTCCAATGATGATGATGATGATGATAATAATAATAAAATTTATTTTTATCCCACCTCTTCCAAATGGATCGAGGCGGCATTACAGAACATATAAATATATTAAAACATCAAAATGTAGCCCACCCTCCCCACCCACCAACCCTACCATCCCCCTAACACACCAACTATTAAAACAGATTAAAATAAAATTAAAAACTAAAATTAAAAACAAAAACAATTAAAAACAATTAAAAACAAAGGGACAATTGATGAGAGGCAGTGGAACACTAGTCTGGGAAGGCCTGTCGGAAGAGAACAGTCTTGACTGCTTTTTTAAAGCAGTCAAGACTGGTAATGTGCAGGGTCTCCTCTGGCAGGCCATTCCATAACTTGGGAGCGACCGAAGAAAAGGTCCTCTGGGTAACCGCAGCCAACCTAGTTCTGATTGGCTGCAGTAGATTCTTCCCAGAGGACCTTAATGTGCGGGGCGGATTATATGGGAGAAGGCGATCCTGCAAGTAGGCTGGCCCCAAGCCATGAAGGGCTTTAAAGGTAAAAACCAACACCTTGTACTGTGCCTGGAAACTAATAGGCAGCCAGTGTAAAGACTTCAGAATAGGTGTTATGTGTTCAGTTTTAGATCTTCTGGTGACCAACCTGGCTGCCATATTCTGAATTAATTGAAGTTTCCGGACTAAGCACATGGGTAGCCCTATGTAGAGCGCATTGCAGAAGTCAAGCCGTGAAGTTACCAGCGCATGTACCACTGTTTTTAGGTGTTCCAAGTCCAGGAAGGGGCGCAGCTGGCGTATCAGCCGAAGCTGATAGCAGGCGCTCCTGGCTGCCGCATCAATTTGAGCTGTCATCTGAAGCGCTGAGTCCAAGAGCACCCCCAAGCTGCGGACACAGTCTTTCAGGGGAAGTGTGACCCCGTCTAGAACTGGTTGACAAACCTCCATACCTGGGCTAGGGCCCTTGACAGCAAGTACCTCCGTCTTATCTGGATTCAGCTTCAGTCTGTTTTTCCTCATCCAGTCCATTACTGCTTCAAGGCATTCATTTAGAGGCGAGATGCCACCCTTAGTCGATGCTATCATCCGAGGCACGGAGAGATATATCTGGGTGGCATCAGCGTACTGATAGCACCTTGCTCCATGCCTCCTGATGATCTCTCCCAGCGGTCTCATGTAGATGTTAAATAGCATTGGGGACAGGACGGCGCCCTGAGGGATGCCAGATTTAAGCTCCTTTTTCGAGGAGCAGCTGTCCCCAAGCATCACCATCTGGTATCTACGCGAGAGATAGGACCGGAACCCCTGAAGTGCAGTGCCCCCGATCCCCAGCCCTCTCAAGCGTTCCAGAAGGATACCATGGTCTATGGTATCGAAAGCCGCTGAGAGGTCCAAGAGTACCAGCAGGGTCACACTTCCCCTGTCGATACCCAGGTGTAGATCATCCACTAAGGCGACCATGGCAGTCTCGACTCCATATCCTGCCCTGAAGCCAGTTTGAAATGGATCTAGATAATCTGATGATAATCTGATGATGCTGATGATGCTGATGCTGATGCTGATGATGATGATAAGTTGTTGTTGTTGTTGTTGCTGTTGTTGTTATTATATTTACCTGTGTATTCCTGTGGATCAAAGCAGGGAACAACACATTAAAATATAGAAACAGATAAATACTAGCTAAACCACAGAACACTAATTAAAATACATAACTAGTTAAAAGAGCATAAAAGCAGTTAAGAGAGCATATATATTAAAACAGTTCAGTTCATAATTTAAAAACTCATAATTTAAAAATCATCTGGATAGGCCTGCTGGAAGAGATTAGTGCTATTTTAAATTCTGACAATCTGGTTGCATGTTTTCTGCTAACTGAAGTTTCCAAACTTGGTCCAGAGGTAGACCAATGTAAAGTACATTGTAGAAATTCAGCCTCAGGTTACCAGCACGTGCACTACCATCTTTAGGTCCTCCAGCTCTAGGAAGGGGTATAGCTGGTGTAACAGCTGGAGCTGATAGTAAGCAGTCCTGTCTGTTGTATCTGTCTGGGGTGTCATTTGGAATGATGGATTCAGAATCACCCCCCAAAAAGTGCAAGCACAGTCTTTCAGGGGGAGTGTAACCTCATCCAGGACTGGTTGACATGCTTCCAATGCCAGGTTAGGATCCTTGACAGGAAGCACCTCAGTCTTGTCTGGATTCAGTTTCAGTTTGTTTTTCCTTACCCACATCCTTTACGTCCTCCAGGTACTCATTCAGAAGAGACTCACTATTTTCACCTGATGCTATTCCTGAAGGTTTGGAGAAGTGTATTTGGATGCCATTGACAGATTGATAGAACCCCACCCCATGCCTCCAGATGATCTCTCTCAGTGGTTTCATGTAGACATTAAAGACCATTGGGCACCTTGTGGTATGCCATATAACAGCTCCCTTTTTGAGGAACAACTATCCCTTAGCATCGCCATCTGGGAGATACCAGAGAAATAGGACAGGAACCACTGAAGCACAGTGTCACCAACTCTCAAACCCTTCAGGCATTCCAGAAGGATATCATGGTCAGTGGTATCAAATGCCAGTCCAAAAGCACCAGCAAGGACTCGCTTCCCCTGTCAATGCTCAGGTGAAAATAATCTGCTACAGTAGCAGTCTCAAATTCATACCTTGCTCTGAAGCTAGTTTGAAATGCATGTAGAAAACTAGTATCACCCAAGACTGCCTACACTGGATAGCAACTGCCCTCTTAATCAACTTGCCCCAAAAGGAAGATTTGATGCTGGTCTGTAGTTGTTGAACTCTAAGGAGTCCAGGGTGGGCTTTTCTAGAAGCAGCCATACCACCGCTTCTTTTAAACAAAATAGAAAACTTTCCTCTCTGAGAGATGTGTTAATGATGCATTGCAGCTGAGATCTGACTGCATCTCCTCCCTAGATGACCAGCCAAGAAGGACAGAGATTGAGAGGACACTTTGTCTTCCTTATATGTCCTATAAGGAAGCTTGTCCATATCTGTGGTATTCACTAGCTGAAACTGATCCAATGTAATCCTACCTACGGAGTTACTGGACACCCCACTATCAGCTTCTGTATGACAGCATCTAAGTCAGCTTTTATCATTGAGATTTTATCTGTGAAATGATCATTAAAAGGTTCACAGTGACCTGCAGAAGGCTCTAGAACTGGATTCAAGGGGGAAAGTGCCTGAGTTAAACCCCAACCACCCTGAATAGTTCAGTTGGACATGGATTTGCACAAACAATGCGTGCAAAGAAGAAGGCTTTCTTCACTGCATGCATTAGCACCATATGGGAACAAAGATATTCTCTGTATCGTGTCTTGTTGAATATAACTTGAGTTTTCTGCCATCAGTGCTCCAGTTATCATCCTTCCTGTTGCAGCTTCCTGAACTCCTCTGTATAGCAAGAAGCCTTATTAGTAATGGGTTGGAAAGAACATTTGGGAGCGATCATGTCCATAGCCCTAGCCTTTAGTCATATAGGTTACATGACTCATTGTGGGGCAGATCCATGACTTGAAAGGGTAAACACTGGTTTTATTTATTGATTTTATTACAGTTATATCCCAACTTTCCTCCAAGGAACGCAAGGCAGGATACATCACTCATTATTCATTGTTGTAGTTGTTGTTATAGTTGTTGTTACTATTGTTGTTTTCTCAGTTCTGTGAGCTAAGTCATACAGATAACAACTAGCTAAAGGTCAGCATGTAAATGTTTTGTCCTCGTATTCCTGACACTGATGGAAATGATTACTCCATTAATTCATTCTATGTGATGCAAAAATTGATATTATTTTTAAAAAATTGCCTTGAAGAAAACCTGACATTTATTGGAGAAAAACAGTACAGAAAATCAGATTGCACAAACGAACATGTGTCTTCACAAAAAACTTTTTTTACATACTTTTTGTACTCTGTTGCAAATTTCACAGTTAGTACAGCACCACCCATTCATTAAAATCAGTGCAAATGACAAAGGCATTCACACAGGATTTCTAAGATTATGTGCAGACTTCCTCTAAATTTGTGTAGATTATGATTCCCTCTGAGGGGGAAAAAACTGTTTCTTGTTCTTGTACCTTTGATGGGAGCTTTCAAGGAAGCATTGATTTTTCTCGGTGAGGTCTCTTGGCAAAGTCAAGCAGCCAAATTTATAGACAATCAATATTATTTTGAATGTTCCTTACATACCTAGCTCAGAGTCACTCAGTGAGCTTCATGGGTAAGTGGGGGTTAGAATCAGTGTGAGGTAATGCTTAGACTGGGACCCGCATGATACTTGTTCAGGTGCCTGCTGAGCCATGTAGCTCAGTAGAAGACTTTGGGCCAGACTCTCTCTCTAACCGACTCTGATGGACTTCACAGGGTTGTTTTGTGAGAATAAAGCAAGGAGGAGAGTCATGCATTCTGCCTCCAGCAAACTGGAAGAAAAGTGAGATATAAATGTAACTAATAAATAAATGACACACTACACTGATTCTCAAGGGAAATAAATAGAGAGTATGGAGGTTGCATTCTTTGAAAGACTGCAAAACTACAGAGTTTCCTTAGACTTTACGTATGGTTTTCACACAACAGATTCCTGTTACAGCAAGAACTCAAGTTTGCTTGTAAAGCTACCCTCATCTAACAACTAGCCTACAGTTTGAATTGTCACTAGCAATGATTCTGACAGCTGAAGACAGAAAACAACATAAGCATAGGTAGCAATCATGCATGATGTGGGGTCATTGGCACCTGGTTTGCACAGCATTATGGGAATACAAGGGTATCAAGTTGGCAGGTTGACGGCTAGAGCTGGTGGTGGTGGTGAGGAATGATTTCTTCAATTGATCCAGCAAAAGAAACTGTATCATTTTGGCATCTGGCATAATTTCTTCTTAATACATCAATTTATATACAACTTGCTGCTTCCTAACACTATTAAATACCATGCAACCTTTTTTGCTTCTCCTGTAAAGACATGCGGAGCAGCCTTCAGAAAGTTATGAGGAAGAATCTGCAGGGTCACTCCCACCTCTAGACAGTCTGATGCATGCAACTGAAATGCATACAGCTAAAAGAATTCAACAACTATCAAGTTTGTTTGAAACAAGGAAAGTCTGAAGGAGATTTCTGCACTGTTTTTCTTTTCTTTAGCCTTGCAATGTGCTTCTATCATTGTTTGATCTGATGTGTCTCTAAAGTGAAAGACTCTATAAAGACCATTTTGCTATAATATTGATGGACTAAGAATGGTCATCTAGTGCTTATTCTATCATGTGTGAGTGTGTCCAGTTATGGTGACCCCATGAATTTCATAGGGTTTTCTATCATACTTTTTAAAAAATTAGCTATTAATGTAGGAAATAAGCATAATTTTTTTATTGTTGTGTGCCTTCAAGTCCGACTTACATCAACTCTAAGTCAAACTCATCATAGGGTTTTCTTGGCAAAGTTTGCTCAGAGGGGGTTTGTGCTTGCCTTCCTCCGAGGCTGAGACAGTGTGACTTTCCCATGATGGCACAGATTTTACCTATGGATAAGAAATCTGCAGTGGTTCATTTTTGGAAAACCTGAGTCAATTATGTTTTGACTAATTTAGATCTTTAAGCCAGCAATAATAATAATAATAATAATAATAATAATAATAATAATAATAATAATAATAATTTATTTATATCCCGCCTCTCCCAACGGGTCGAGGTGGTACTACAGCAGTACATAAATACATTAAAAGCAGTTAAAACATAACCCATCCTCCCCACCCACCAACCCATCTAAACCCCCTAAAACACATTAACTATTAAAAACAAGAAGACAGTTGGTGGGAGGCAGTGGAGCACTAGTCTGGGAAGGCCTGTCGGAAGAGAACAGTCTTGACCGCTTTTTTAAAGCGGTCAAGACTGGTAATATGCCGGGTCTCTTCCGGCAGGCCATTCCATAACTTGGGGGCGATAGAAAAGAAGGGCCTCTGGGTAACCGCAGCCAACCTAGTTCTGACCGGCTGCAGTAAATTTCTCCCAGAGGACCTTAATGTGTGGGGCGGATTATATGGGAGAAGGTGATCCCACAGGTAGGCTGGCCCCAAGCCATGAAGGGCTTTAAAGGTAAGAACCAACACCTTGTACTGTGCCCGGAAACCAATAGGCAGCCAATGTAAGGACTTCAGAATTGATGTTATATGGTCAGTTTTAGATCTTCCGGTGACCAACCTGGCTGCCATATTCTGAACTAATTGAAGTTTCCAGACTAAGCACATGGGTAGCCCTATGTAGAGCGCATTGCAGAAGTCAAGCCTTGAAGTTACCAGCGCATGCACCACTGTTTTTAGGTGTTCCAGGTCCAGGAAGGGGCGCAGCTGGCGTATCAGCCGAAGCTGATAACAGGCACTCCTGGCTGCCGCATTAATTTGGGCTGTCATCTGAAGCAGCGAGTCCAGGAACACCCCCAAGCTGCAGACACAGTCTTTCAGGGGAAGTGTGACCCCGTCTAAGACTGGTTGACAGACCTCCATGTCTGGGCTAGGGCCCCTAACAGCGAGTACCTCCGTCTTATCTGGATTCAGCTTCAGTCTGTTTTTCCTCATCCAGTCCATTACTGCTTCAATGCATTCATTTAGAGGCGAGATGCCACCCTTAGTCGATGCTATTATCCAAGGCATGGAGAGATATATCTGGGTGTCATCAGCATACTGATAGCACCTTGCTCCATGCCTCCTGATGATCTCTCCCAGCGGTTTCATGTAGATGTTAAATAGCATTGGGGACAGGACGGCGCCCTGAGGGACACCAGATTTAAGCTTCTTTTTTGAGGAGCAGCTGTCCCCAAGCATCACTGTCTGGTATTTACCTGAGAGATAGGACTGGAACCACTTAAGCACAGTGCCCCCGATCCCCAGCCCTCTCAAGCGTTCCAGAAGGATACCATGGTCTATGGTATCGAAAGCCGCTGAGAGGTCCAAGAGTACCAGCAGGGTCACACTTCCCCTATCAATACCTAGGCGAAGATCATCCACTAAGGCGACCATGGCAGTTTCGACTCCATATCCTGCCCTGAAGCCAGTTTGAAATGGGTCTAGATAATCTGTTTCATCCAAGACAGCTTGGAGCTGAAGGCCAACAGCCCTCTCGATCTCCTTGCTTAAAAATGGGAGATAGGAAACTGGCCTATAATTATTCATATCCAGGGGATCTAGGGAGGGCTTTTTTAGAAGCAGTCGTACAATTGCTTCTTTCAAACAAGCTGGAAAATTGCCCTCCCTGAAGGATGCATTAATAATATGTCTTAAATGAGTCTTAATAGCGACTCCTCCCTGGACGACCAGCCATGAAGGGCAGGGATCGAGAGGACAAGTTGTCTTTCTTACCTTTCCAGCCTAAAGAAAGCAGACATTTGAAATAATATATACACTGTAGATATTTAGATCCTGTATATAACACACCCAGAGGTATGATTGGCACATGGTGCTCAAAATTAACTTCCCACACATGATTATGATAGGCAATACAACACAATTTGGACATTGACAGAACTGGCAGATACTGGCCAGATCTAGTGATTTCAATGCTATTGTTAGTCCTAAGTAGAAAAGAGCCATTAAATGCTCCATTACAGTATTACAACATAGTATTATATTACTTTTATGTTAGAAACACCCAGTGTTGCAGAAAGGGTTAAAATAACCATCAAAATGGTGTGATGAGAATAAAGTCTTCGGAAAACTGCTATCTGCATTCATTGTCCCTCACCTATAGTGTACAGTCAGAAGGGCTGGAATGTCCCATGGTGGTCTCAGAGTTAGCATATATTAAGCTCAACAGCAGGCCAGCACATGCTGAAACTGTGTCTAAATGCTGGTTTCCTGTCTATGAACATCTCTTGTTTTAGGAAGCTCAACCAGTTTGGTCTGATGAAGGGGTTCATTCAATAGTTCCAGAAGTATACTCTAAGAGGATCCTGGGATGAAGAAGCTATCCAGCATGACTGTACATAGGCTGTCACCCCTGTGATGAGATCTGTTGCAAAACAGATAAGTGTGTCTGTTTGCATCCATAAATTACTGTACAGTCAATAAAGCAGGGAACAAACTAGTCACATACCAGCCAGTCTACAAAATAAAATAACTAATAACAAAAATGTAAAATAAATGTAAAATAATCAATAACAAAATGGCTAATACTGACCAATAGATAGGCCAATTACCTAACTGACATTTCATTGCTTTCAAGACATTGTTAAGTAATTGTTGTTGCAGTGTTAAGTGATGGCTTTCATCCTGTTAATTATTTATGAGATTGTAAATTTCTGGAATTCACATTTGTGGTTGTTAATGATTCCCAAAGTCTACCTTCAATGCCCAACTGAAAGGTTTCTGGGATGCTGCAGATTGGTGTGCTGGGAAATGATGACTACAGCATTCTCCTGGTCTCAGGGGATGTTGAGACAAGCAGCTGTGGCAGGATCATGAGGCAAAAGCAAACTACTGCAGCTCCTCCTAGTTTGTCTGTTCTTTCTCATTAACAGCTTTTGCCATCTTGACTGCAGTCTGATGTTGCTTGGCCACATGTGTCCAGTCTTCCTGTGTGAAATGCTGGAGGCCATGGACTCAAGTTTTTGCAATTTTAAATCCTCCAGAAATGGCAACGGATACAGCTTGGGGGAGTGGGATGCATGCTGCTAGTGATTCCCTTTTTCTTCTTAATCTCACGGTTTACTAAGTCTGAAGGACATCATCTGACACTTGCTGGAGGGTGCCAGGGATTGCTCAATGCCTGGGTGGCTGGAATGCATCAGTGCCAGCACTGTATAGAATCCAGCCTATTCCAGGGCACCACACAGAAATGAGGCTGAATGGGAGACAGACTTATTGGCAATGTCTGTCTCAACCTGAAGTAAAGGCTTCTTTTTTATATCTTACATAACTCACAAAAGTGCTCTAATTCAGCAGGTTTGGTTCCAGGCACGCTCAGTACCTCAAACAGCTGGAGGAAAGGCAGACACAGGGGGCGGGGGGAAGGGACAAAAAACTAAAAACTTCCAGTACAGACAGCCCTTCATAATAATAATAATATTTCAAAACAAAATCTTCAAGAAACCATAAAATTGGGTGGGTGGATGTTAATTTTGTGCTATTAAGATAATATGTCTTTGTTCCACAATGCTTGCCACATTTCTTTCTTGATTCTGTAGAACTCCCCCAACCCCGGCCCATCGTGGTCTTGTTTGCTTTTTTGTAAAAAATTAAAATTCTTCTAGGAATAAAGGAGAATGTTTGCTTTGAATTCCAACTTCATCTTCATTGCTTACTTTGGCCAGCATTATCTGAATTCATGAAATCTACTGAGTTAGAGGACACTGTATTTTTGAGCCAGTCAATTTGGTATTCTTAAATCCAGGGCTTCTCCAGGACTTTGCATTTAAAAAAAAAAAACCAAGCAAAGCTGGGAGATGCTGCCTGGTTAACTCTAAATGGTAACCTCTGAAATGCCTGCAATACAAATAGCAGCCAAAAGCCAGGAAGAAAGGCGGGATGCTTTTGATCGCATTAACAGCCCCTGACCAACTAATTTGTGCCCAAATGTCAGACAAGGGAACACGTCTTTTGGGAGAGGCCTTTTGCAAGAGAACATGTTACATATAAACGCAATTAAAACGCTGAATGCTTGAAACAGTTGTCTCAGAGGGGGAACTATAATCATGGCTTGAAAGGATAGAGAGTGAAGGGGAGATATGGCAAGGAGGAGGTCTATGGCCATGTAAAAAACAATGAAGGTGACATCTTATTTCCAGGAACAACCTTGGCCAGTCAGGAACAACTCTACTTTCTCATCAGCTAAGTGGTCTGCCCGCTAATAAAGAGCATGCAAACTCATACTTGGGAGTTATATGGCCCTCATGTGGTAATCCAGTGAGTACTTTAGGCACCCTTTCATTCATTCTCCTTTCTTAAATTACAGGAAGACTACAGTTTTCCAAAGAGGTGAAGGGCCAATGGAGGGAAGTCTTTCCTCTGACTTACACACTCTTGTTTCCCTTATTGTTTCTGATTGATTCCTTGGCTTTCACAAACAACAATAATCACAATCTGAGGGACACTGATATAAAGACTGCCTAAATAGAAGATACAAAATAAGGGTCAGTCTTGCCTCTGTGTGTGTGTGTGTGTGTGTGTGTGTGTGCGTGAGAGAGAGAGAGAGAGAGAGAGAATAAGCAGTGAGAATAAGTATCCTTTCTGTAACTCATGTCTGGACAGCACACTTTAGAATCATAGAATCATAGAGTTGGAAAAACCACAGGGGCCATCCAGTCCAACCCCCTGCTATGCGGGAATATACATTGATGCACTCCAAACAGATGGCCATCCAGCCTCTGTTTAAAAACCTCCAAAGAAGGAGACTCTAAGGCAGCATATTCCACTGCCAGACAGCTCTGACCTTCAGGAAGTTCTTCCTAAGGTTCAAGTGGAATCTCCTTTCCTGTAGCTTGAATCCATTGCTCACTTGGTAAGCGTTCCTAATATCAGTAGGGTGGTGAATCTGTTCTCGTTCTCTCTCTCTCTCTCTCCCCCTCCCTCTTTCTTTTTTAATATGAACTGTAAATGAGATATCCCACATGCTGAATACATTTTGGGGAAAGGCTCTGAACATCTGGGATGGTTCCTTTAAAGTTTAGACTAAAGCTCAGAGTAGATTTACTGACCCACGACATGGAAGTCACCTGGCTGCCACTGAACAGAAAGCAATCTCTCTGTGAATATTTTAATAATAACACTTAGAATTCTATGTAGTATTTTTAGAGTATTCAAAGCAGTTCACATTCATTGTTTTCTTGTTATCCTTACACAACACTGTAAAATGTACCTTAACCTAAAGATGTGGGAAGTGGGTTAGGATGAGAGGGAAGCTCCTTGTGAGATCATGATAGGGACTAGTCTTATAGCAACAGCATGTGTATTTCTATACCACTTATCTGCTAAGTGCTCTCTAAGCGGTTTACAATATGTTTGAGCTAATTGCCCCCAACAAGCTGGGTACTCATCAACCTGCAGAAGGATGGAAGGCTGAGTAAACCTGGAGACCGGCAGGATCGAACTCACAACTTTGTGGCTGAAGTACCAGTATTTAACCATTGTGCCATCAGGGCACATATGCTCACTTCAGTCACTTTTGTGCATTTATCAACATGTAAGGGAGTGTCATGAATCCAAACTTTTTTTTTTCAAATTGTCACTTCCAGTACCATCTATGTGCAGGGAGTGATGAATCTCAAAAGGTCAAACCTTGCCATCATGTGGGCTCTTCATGTTAATCAGTACCCTGGAAAATTAGGGGTCCATCTTGCACAGAAAATGTTCACAGAGAGCAGAGGCTTTCTGATGCAAGCTTGTTGCCCTTCACACACTGGAGAGCAACCAAACCTGGGATGGAAGGGATTGAGGTTATGGTGTTCCTCTCCTTGTGTGCTGATACAACACTCAAAAGTAGAAACTGTATAGGGTTCTAGATGTGTCACTATGTGCCACTAGCTATGGTGGACAGAGGATTCTGGGAATTCTAGTCCTCAAAAGTAATTTTTCCAAGCGCTTGGAAATATTTGTGTTTCAACTTGACAGCCATGATCCAAACATCATGCAACAATGAAATGATAAGATGGAAAAGAGCAAGACCTTATCTTTGTAGGTCAAATTGCAAGTAAGGAGAACTACCACTGAAAAAGGTCATCTTGTGTTGTTCTTGTTGTTTTCATGTTTAGCTGTCCAGCATTTAACTAGAAATGGTTATATTCCGATATTCACTATTTCTCATATGAACAACTGGCACTCTCACTTGGAACGTTCAGGAACCAAGCAGAGGAGTTGTAAAGTAGCATTGCAAGCAATGGCTTAAATTGGGCTGCCTATTATGATGTGAGAAAATTGGTATCTCCAACTGGGTTGTGAATCTTATTCCCTGCCTCTTTCCAAAAGTCCCATGTGCATCTGTGTGAACCTTCCCCCCGCCACTTTCTGAACTGAATGTGTGGTTCTCATCATTTAATATCATAGCTGTACAAGCTACCGGCAATGCGATAACAAGCTGTTTAAGGGTTGGTTGAAAACCAGCCTTCCTAGAGTAAATAAAATGGTAAAAATGTTGGCAAACATCTGTGCCAGTAAAAACCTGATCACTCAAATGTTCATTGCAAGTGAATCTTGGTGGAGCCTAATCATAGCCAGAACTAATTCATTCAGAAATTCCAGGAACATTCACAGCATTGTTATGATTGTTTTTGGCTCTTCATTCAGCCTTCTGAAAATGTACTTTTTTTTTCAAAGAATACAGAAATTTGAATCCATTCAGAAAATGAAAACCTCAGATAAACAATAATAATTAAAGTGAAGAAAAAGCTGTCACCATTTCAAAATAGCATGTAAGTAATTTATTGTAATGAAATCTTTGTTCTCTACACCAATGCTGGTGATGCCACAGAGGTCCATCCTCTCTTCAGCTACTACCACATCACCATCTCTGGCCTGCCAGACTCTTACTGTAAATTTCTGTGTTGGATGCATTATAAAAACCTCTCCTTTAGGGTCAGTTCAGGATCATCCCAGACCCTCAGGTTTATGGGCCAAAACTTGAAAGCTGGGTATGGCCCATGGTGATGTCATTAAGCAGTATGTGTCAAGTGCCAACCACATTTGCTCACAGCTTTTCATTCAACACACACACACACAGAGGCTGGGGTAGGGGGAGAGAAAATGTATTTTCCTGTCTGGAAATTAAGACAGAAGTCTTATCTGAAAGGGCTATTCTCAGATCAAGGTGAAATAAGGGGATCCTTCCTCCTCACTTGGGTGGAGATAAGGAACATTTTAGTCTAGCCCATTTATTTTTAGCCAGAAGATGGATGCAGAGCAGAGTGCAGGGTGAGCCCTGGTGCCACAAGTACAGGGAGGGAAGGATGAAGTTAAGGGTCTTGGTGAGTTGCAGCAACAAATCAGTTGAGCATTGCAAATTGCAGTAAGCTGCTGCTCTCCTAGCTGAGCTGGAGATTTGTGCAAAGACATTTTCTTTTGCCCAGAGCTGAGCTCTCCAAAATTGGAGAATTTCCCCCCTTGTTTTCTGCCTGGAGAAGTCCCACAAAAACTGGAGAATCAGGCCCTGAAATTCGGCAGACCTGCTTTCTTTATTTGATCATTTCAAGGAACACAATATTATCATTCCGCCCTTGGGCCAAATGGCATTCAACATGCATCTTTTATCTGATGTGGGGCAAAAAGTTGTAGGGAGGGTGAGTGGGAAAATAGGTAAAAAAGGAAGGGTAAAGCAGACCCCCCATCTATTTTCCTCTGCTAAAAGCCACAGCATGTCTGTTTACTACAGAAAACTTTTTGAGAAGTTCCACGTATCTTTGTGAAGTCTGTAATGTAGTCCGGAAGTGAGAACTCATCCATTGTTACTGAGTGGAACTCTTTGCAGAGACAGAGATCAGGGCTGAGTGACTCCTTATTGAAACTGTTCTCCCGACCACTCTTGTCATTCATTTGGTAACCAGGCAGACAGTAGGCGAAGGGAAATATACCTAACTAACACACACAAACACACACAGAAGAGTGAGCAGTTGTCTTAGGTCACAAGTGCAGGGGTGGGGGGTGGGACATGGCAGCAAGGTATTTGATGGTACACCTATGTGTGCCCTGCTGCTGCTCTGCCCTCCCTGTGCTAGGTTGGTGCAGTGGAAGAAGTTGCCCTTATTAGTAGGGCTGAAGTATGATTCAGTTGCTGTTCTGATTTGCTTCCATGCAGGTAGGGGTTTATAAGAAAGAAAGTGGGAGAAATGGAGATTTTACCCTTCCCCTCAAGCAGGAACCTACTTTAGGCCAGCCCTATTTTCTGACAGCTTGGCTAAATGAATGACACAGCAAATTAACAGGCCTTTTGCTACACTGCTGGGCAGAATCAGGTCTCCCTCTACCCACAGCCTGGGATTTTGAATTTGCTCCAGTTTTAGTCTGAACTTTAAAAAAGCTATCCAGAGTACTAAACCTTATTCTGATACAGCTTCAGTGCCTTTGAGCTCCACCTAAAATCTGGAATGGCTTCACTGTCCCACTGATGCTAAAGACACTGAGAAGAGCGTGACAAAAATTGGCCTAAACCAAGAAGAAGCAAGCATGTAATCCTCACAAAGAATGATCAAGGCGAAGAATGTATGATTCAGCTGATGGGGTTGCTGCTGTTTCAGTACGGTACATGTGAACTCATCAAGGCAAATACAGTCAGACAGCCCCTTATTTGTGGATAATATGATCCCTCAGATACTCCTATTTCACAGTGCCACAGCTCCATAGGTCTCAAAAAGAATACAGTGGAGCCATCACTGATTTCCGTTTCAGCAGGTCCTGTCTCAAAGAGCAGAAGAGATGCTCACCACAGCTGGCCAGTGTCTGCAAATAACAGTCCATGGCAGTAGTGTGCTTGTTTGTTGTTGTTGTTAACTGCTGCGAAGTTGGCTTCAACTTATGGCAACCCTATGAATACAATACCTCCAGGTCACTTTGTCATCAACAGCCCTGCTCAGGTCTTGCCGATTCAGGGCCATGGCTTCCTTGATTGAATCTGTCTATCTGTAATGCTCTTTACCTCTTTACCTACTGCCTTCCACCTTACCAAATTATTGTCTCTTCTAGTGAGTCATGTCTTCTCATTATATGGCCAATTACAACAGTCTCAGTTTAGTCATCTTGGCTTCTGTGGAGAATTCAGGCCTGATTTGCTCTCGGATCCCTTTATTTGTCTTTGTGGCAGTCCAGGGTATCCACAGAACTCTCCCCAGCACCAAATCTTGTGCTTCTATGAGCAGAATAATACCTCAAGTGGGATTTCCTGGAAATCTGCACTTATTATTTTCCATGGTTGATATGTTCTTTTTTAAAATGACAGATTACGGAATCTTCTGTGATATCCCATCTTGGATATTAATTGAAACACGAACAAACAAAGGAAAAATGTTAACAGCTGCCTGGCTTTGACATTCCTTATTCTGTGTTAGCATCTAGCTCATTTGCCATGTTAGATCTTATGCAGGCTCACCTTTTCTCGTTTCAGCCCGGGGACTGAAAAATCTTTATATATTGTTGACAGGTGAGGGGTACCTGGAAATGTATTCCTGTCAGTATAAGCTTTTCTCCCCAGATTAATATGGGCACTATCTTAAAAGCAATCCACTTGCAAAGCAGATGCAGGAGAAATCTATCTTAGGTTCCTCTTTTCCTACCTGCAGCTATCACCACATAACCTCATCTCACAATAGAGAAAACTAGTTGTCTCTACCTGCTCTAAACTTGGTGGCTGCTCTTTAAAAATAAATGGCCTTTAATTGAAAGCAGAGCTGTCTGATTTGTAGCATCGCATACTGGAAACAGGGCCAGGGCTGTCTGATTTCATTTCTGAACAAGAATGTAATTCTAGTCTCTTGCCAGTTTATACCATTCCCCATGTCCAGCCATAGACAATTTCTCATGGACCCAAAACTTTCAACAATACTCCATTATATTTCATGACTCATAAAATGGGCTGTTGCCCATGGAAAGCCATGCATTTTAGGGCAGGCTGTACTGCTCCCTCCAGCATGTTTGAACGGGTTGCGCAGCCTTTAAGATGTAGCATGGTTTATTATTCTCTCAGCTTGCGCACTCTCTTTGCTGTTGGTAAGAACATATTGCATCAGAAGGGGAAATAAAATTAAAGGCTCTGATGCATTTCAGTGGGAAATTAAATGCTCAGTAAAACTGGCCGCTAGCAAACATCAAACAAAGAATAGAGTCAGGATGCAAATCTAAAACCTCTTTGAGATAAGCAAACCTCATAAAACTCTGATGTAAAATGTAGAAAAGACAGAATGACAAACCCTGTACTATCACTGTCTTTAATTTCATTTTGTATCTCTGTAGCTTGTTTTCCCTGGTAATGATCAGTACATACCCCATTGTATAGACTCCAGGAAATAAAATGACATAAAATGGGTGGCTCTTTCAGACTATATTATCTTGGACACAAATATGAACACTGATATTAATTCCTGAAGGGATCACAATTATAATCCTGTAATCAAAATTGGTTTGCTGTGATTGGAAAGTGTCTGAGTACAACTGGCTGTTAACAAATTCAACATAAATAAAATGTTATCTCCAGTAACTGTGAAAATTAAAATTTGTGAATCAACACACAAATGTGTGCAGCCAGTTGAAGCACTGCAAAAGTCACAACTTATTTCTATCACCTGATGGTTTTGATGCCAGAATTTTGGGGATTTCAGTGCAATATTTTAGATTTTTTTTCCTGAAATGGCTCATTTCAAACTCTTTTGAGACATTCTGATCAGATAGCGATGCTTTTAAAACATACCATGGAATATTAATGAAAAAAAGAAATTCAACAGTAAAATTCTTTTCCTAGTATTTCCTATACGATACCTCTTCCTCCTCTACAAGATATGTATGATTGCTATAACAGATTTCATCAAACAATAATATTCATGAATAATAATAATGAATATTTGAAAGATGCCTCCTATCTTAAAAGAAGAAAAATTACAAAGATTCTAAAATATCAGAAATGAACAAAAATATTTTCTGTTTCCTCATCATCATTTATTCTAAGCGAAATGGGAACTTTGACAAAACGAACAGAACAGCCCATTACAAATTAAATTGAGATCCTATGGCAAAAATGGGCCACTAATTTGACTGGATGTTGATTACTTCATAAAGTATGAGCCCTCCCATAATTTTTTTTAAAAAATTAAGATCTGACTTTTTAGTCACTTTATAGAGTTCTTTTTATGACTGAATTTCCCAATAGTGTAAAAGAGACAGTATATTTTATTTTCATTAATAAAAGATTAACGTCGTGATTATATTTGTACAGGCACATATGCCAGTGATACTAGCATATCGTTCCTTGGATAATGTTCCTTGGATACCTGTGCAGCTTTATGGGCCTTTCTGAACTATGCTGTTATAGTGCTATTATTCCCCTGTTCCTGGGGTTTGCAGTTTAGGGACAGGCCTTTGGAATTCTCATCCAGAGAACTACAAACCACAGAATTCCACAGAATGTTGAAAGTGGAAGAATAGCACTATAACAGTGTAGGGCGGAAATGGCCCAAGAGCCAGTGTAAGGTAGTGTTAGAGCTTTGGATTATGACTCTGGAGACAGACCGGAGCCATTTCTGTACGAGGCTGTTACAGCACTATGATTCCACTTTCAACATCCTATGGAATCCTATAACAGCCTCACGAGGAAATCCGACGGGATTCAAATCCCTGCTCAGCCATGGAAAGCCATGGATAGGTCACATTCTTTCAGTTTCAGACGAAGGCAAAGCCAAAACTCACTTTTGAACAAACCTTGCCAAGAAGCCCCATGATAGGGTTGTCTTTGGGTTGCCATAAGCTGGAAGTGAGTTGAAGGCACACAACAAGAGGTTTGTAACTATTGCTGAAAGACCTGTGGCACATGAACAGAATCCACACCCTTCTTTGGTTGCTCAGACTAGCAGTGCCCGAGATTGTACTTGCAGGCTCTTCGTAAATTTTTCTTCCTAGCAGGTCTATAGGGAATTCCTTAAGTGTGACCATTATGCTTCCCCCACACAAGAGATCTGCAAACTTCCACTTCAAATCCCCCCTACTCTTAAGCTATATGAAATTTGCTCCACTGCCCTGCCTCACCAGCTGCATTTTTTCGAAGGTTGCACAGTGGTGGTGAAGAAAAGTAGACGATCTCTTTCACACTACCTAGTTACAGAATTTTGGTTCTGCTTTAACTGCCATAGTTGCACCCTACAGAATCTGGTATTTTTAGTTTGGTGAGGCAGTAGAGATTGTAGAAACGAATTCTAAATACTTCACAAAACTGCAAATCCTAGGATTCCATGGGAAAGAGTATGTGTACATGCCTGTGCCTTCAAGTTGCCTATTGACTTATGGCAACCTCCTGAATTTCATACGATTTTCTTAGGCAAGGAATACTCGTAGGTGTTTTTGCCAGTCTCTTCCTCTCAAAAATAGCCTACAGCATCTGGTATTCGTTGGTGGTCTCCCAACTAAGTACTAACCAAGTCTGACCCTGCTTAGCTTCCAAGTTCAGAAGGGATGTGGTGCTTTAAGGTATTTAGGACCAGGTAGTTAATGTGGTATCAAAGTGCTATAATTGGATAGTGTGAAAGAGTCTAAACTCAGCTAGTTCTGAGTAGCCTATTTCTCCAGAGCCCGCAATGTAGCAATGGGAAGCAAGGGAACTGAGAGTATTGCCCCAGAAGAAAGAAGTCTGCTGCCTGAAATGACATTTTCCTTCATTCTCTAAATTTTTAGCATTGCAATTGAACCTTTAGGAGTACACTTAAAGCATCCAGAGAAAAGGCTATGGTAGAATTCTGCAGAACTTCATCACCAGCACTTCACAAATGTGCTAAAGCATTATACATGTACGGGGAAGTCTTCCTATGCATGTACACCACAATTTGTTTGCCGCAAAACTCATTTTTGGTGCATTTATAACTGAGTGTGAAAATTCATTTTCATGGTTTGACATGTCCTGACACCAAACAGGCATCCAGTGCTTCATTGGAGAAAAATAAAAAAGGCCATTTCCACACTACAGGGTTCCAGCAAGTCCTTCTGTTGCAGCCCCAGCAGGGAGGGAAGTGCTCCAGGAATGCTCCTCTCCAGCCCTTTCTGGGTCACTGTGGAGGGGAACATGTGGCCTCACCTCTTCCTTTCTGCAATGCAGCTGGGCCAGTGCAGCTTGCCCTTGCTGTGCTGGGGAGGGAGGCATCGCCAGTGCGCTTCTGCCCTTCTGCACGGCCGGGAAGGGCGGCAGCACCGCACAATCGCTGCTTGGGGGCAAGACAGCGATGGGCTGGCAACGATGTCATGTAGAAGCACAACCAGCTGACCACTGCTATCCTGGCCCCGCAGCAGCATAGCCCCCTCATGCGGAAAGGACTTAAGTAATCTTGGCTTTTGAAACTATTACATTTGAAAGAATTTCAAGTGGACAGTTTCTCCACAAATTTGAAGAGAAATCCTTGTTCATGACACTTTCCTAACAGTTCAAATCATTATAGCAGGATGACCCACACAATATTAATTTACTTCCTGCTGTTGTTGTTATTGTTGTTGTTGTTGCTGCTGCTGCTGTCTACCTTCAACTCGATTCTGACTTATGGTCACCCTAAGGAAAATTATCACAGGGCTTCCTTGGCAAAAGTTGTTCAAAGGGGGTGGGTTTGGCCTTTTCCTGAGGCTGAGACAGTGTGACTTGCACAAGATCACCCAGTGGGTTTCCATTGGGCAAGTGGGGATTCAAGCCCTGGCCTCCCAGAGCCTTCATCCAACACTCAAAGCAATACATGAAGCTAGCTCTCAGTTTATTTCTATTCACTGTTCTTTATTTTATGTAATTACTTGACATGTGGAAAACATTGTTATTTTAAACTGATTTTTTGCGGGGGGTAGCCTCACAACATAGTTTCTAATTTAAACACATTAATTGAGGATTATTTTTGTCATTACCTATAAACCCCCCGCCCCATAAACCTCTTTTATAGTGACTGAGGCCCAACCTGTTCCACTCTTCCAATTTTTCTCTCCTCCCCAGTCCCCAGAGAAAATTTTCTTGGTACACCCCTGTTCAGGGCCTTTCTGCCTTCATGGCCCCTGGACCTGCTGCCTTTTTCCTCCTCTCACTTCTGCCCATGCCACTGTAGTGCACAGACAGAAGATGAGCAAGAAGTGGCTAAAGTGACATTTGCTATTGCCTTAGCACTTCTTAAATACTTTAGTGATTTTATAATTTTTTAAAAATTAAAGACATTTCAGCATGTTCTTGTAGTGTGCCTTCAAGTCATTTCATAGCAACCCTAAGGGCAACCTACCAGTGGGTTGTCTTGGCAAGATTTATTCAGAGGCAGTTTGCCTTTGCCTTCCTCTGAGGCTGAGAGTGTGTGACTTGCCCAAGGTCTCCCAGTGGGTTTCCATGGCTGAGCAGGGGTTTGAACCCAGGTCTCCAGAGTCTTAGTTTTAAGAATTTGTATACTGCCTCGAGTCCCATTATTGTGAAAAAAGCAGGACATAAATGACTAAAAGGATGTAAATGAATAAAAGTTTTTAACCTTTTTATCTTGTTTTAAGCCATGTTGGGAGAAAGGAGGGAGGAATAAATAAATAAATAAATAAATAAATAAATGAATGAATGAATGAATGACAGAAATAAACAGCCCCAGCTTGCATTTACAAATGTATTGTTTGTAATACAAATGTATTGTTTGTAAGCAAAAAATGTTTTGTGTCACTCCCCATAAGTGAGCAAAGCTCCACTTTCTTGAGAAGCACAATGGAGTAGCCAGCACAAACTTCTCTTTGGGTGAACTTTGCACTTAAATTAGAACAGATGTTATCATGTGGAAGCCACTGTCAGTCTTAAAGACTGCAGTGTAGGGAAATATGGAGTACACAGTTACTAATTTAGTTATTCTAAACAGTATGCAAAAAAAAAAAAAAAGGCGCCTAACACATTTTACAGATCTTTATTCCACAGTACAGCAGTGACCTGCATATGTATTCCATTTTAGTGCTTCAAAGAGGCTTGGTAACCATGTTGGGAAACTGATTTGACCAACCACTAGATGTTTCTGCAAAAAAATAAAATAAACACAGGCTGTAGTCCTGGAAGTTTTACAAAAGTCAAGAATGGGCAGATCTGTTACGATACTACATAATTAATTTGCTTGCCTTTGGTTAATGATTGCATAAAAAATTATGACCTCAGCCAAGTGACGAAAGAAACAGTCCTAGTGCAAAACAAGATCATACACTTTTCAGAGGATTAATCAGTGGAAGGCAGTTTATGGTTTGTTCTCATAGCCTGGAGGTTATAACTCCTGAGGGTTACTACTGAGGCAATGGCCTGTAAAGTTCACTTTATTTTCATTCTTCTTCACTTGGCAGCCAACTAAGGCTAAAATAAAGTCAAGCCAGAGCCTTTGTATGAAAACAACCTAGAGAACTCAAAAACTTGCAAGCTTTTTTGTGATGTTAGAGGTATTTTTTGCTGGGTGGCAGGGGAGGGCGGAGAGTATGGATCAACATGGTTAATAGAACATGAAAATAGACCAGAGTAAATTAGTTGCTGGAATTGATTCATGTTCTAAATACCCTAAAGGCACCAGATCCCGTCTGATCTTGGAAGCTAAGCAAGGTAAGTCCTGGTCAGTATTTGGATGGCAGACTGCCAATGAATACCAGGTGCTGTAGGCTATATTTTAGAGGAAGGAACTGGCAAAACCACCTCTGAGTATTCCTTGCCCGAGGAATCATTATGAAATTAATGGGGTTGCCAAAAGTCAACAGTTGACTTGAAGGTGTTCACACACACAGAATGTCTCCCGCTTCACAGTTACAGCAATCTGATACCACTTTAACTGTCATGGCCCCCTCCTATGGTTTCATGGGATTTGTAGTCTGAGGAAATACTTAAAAGCTCTCTACTAGACCTCTCTAATGTTCTGTCCTGAATTACAAATTTGAGGATTCCATAGGATGGAGCAATGACAGTTAAAGTGGTATCAAAGGGTTATAACTGTGTAGTATGGCTATATTCAATGCTAAAGGAAAACAATTCTTTCTGGTATTCCAGTATACAATTCCAGTATTGTATAAACACCTTGCAGGCTACTACATCTGCTTGCTAGTTTAATGTATATCATAAGGGGAAGCTCCTTTCTACCTACAACATGTTCTGATTTTTCTTGTCCTGCTGTGTATGTGACAGCCACTTTTTCAAGCAATGTGCCTGTGTGTACCATTCAGGCCTTTTAGGAAAATATGATGTAACTACTGAATGGTTTATATAACTGATTCAACAAAACTATGTGGTCAGCTTTTAGACCTTGAATACTTCAATCTGACAAAAGGTTTTCTTTTCAGCTTGTCTATGGCCCTTTCTGCACTGGGGTATTAAAACGGTGCAGAGCGACCTCCGATGGAGGTCTTCTGCACCGTGGAGTGGATTGGGGCGGACTGTTTTTTGTAGTTCCGCACCTCAATCCGCTCCAAAGCGACCAGAACTGGTGGCGTGGCGTGTTTTTTAAAAAACCCTTTCCAGAGGTTTTTAAAAAGCACAGAGAGTGCAGCCCCGTGCAGCTCTGTCACTGTGCTCCGGTGCAGATTTGCAGGCGCGCACTAGTGCGTGCCTGCAGATCTGCCAGGGGTGGGCTTTAGGCTGGCGAGCTTTTCCGGTTGGTGGAGAGCCTCCGCCAGCCGGAAGCTGCCATTTTGGACGCCGAGGCCGCCATTTTGGACGCCGGAGGACTGCAGAACAGCAAGATCGCGCTGTTCTGCATGGCAACGGACTTACCTGGCTGCCGGTAAGCTCCGTTTTAGAGCGTTTTCCCCGTTTCCCCCTCCACGTGCGGAAAGGGCCTATGATATCCTGAGCAGTTCTGTTTCTGCAAAATAGTTGGGTGGGTGGGTAGAGGCAGAAATATAGGCTTTAAGTGGGTGGGTGGGTGGATAGGCTGAACATGCACAACTTGCAGGAAGCAATAGGCCCACTTTCTTGTGAGTTTTCCTTTGTTCTCTTCCTACATTTCTTTGTTCTCCAAATAAATTTAGTGTGACACCTTAGCCACATTCAGAACCCATCTGTCCCATGATTAGAATAGTGTTAGCGAGTCAAGCCCTTGGACCATACCTTCCTCACAGCCCTCCTAGTTTCTGCAGTATGGAAATATTACTACTCGTGCTAACTTTCTGTGTGAGTTAGGACTCTGGTTGCATATTCAGGGTTCTAAATCAGCACATGGCCTCATTTAGAAGAGTGTCTGCAGCAGAGGTTGCTCAGTTCATGCAGGCCCATAACAGATGTCTGATGAGGTATGCAGGAGGGAGCAGGGCAGAGAAGTCACTCCCATTTCCCTCATCCTGTGTGATTCTCTCTCTGCATTTGTGGACTTCTGTGCAGAGTTGTGGTGAGGTCTTTCCGTGAAAAGCCAACATATCACAGCATCCTAACTGCTCCTCTGTCATTAAGTCTGATAGGGTAACTAGCTACTCCCTGGAAGGAATTATTCCTAGCCCCTGGAGAGTCAGTAGTTAATTGCATTTCTGCTTTAAACGTGGGTCTGTGTGGATGTTATTTCACCCCCTCCCCCAATCACCTCTGTTGCTTGGCAGCCTTTCTGGGTGAGGACAGGCTGCCCCATGGGAAGGATGCTGCATCATGTTGGAGTACCATTCCCAGGGACATTCTTGGGGTGGGACAGGGAGGGAAAATGGCTGCTCCCATGGGAAACCCACAGGGCAGCCAACCTTCCCCCCAGCCCTAAGAATACTCCCGGGAATGATACTACGTCATGAAGTAGCATTGTTCCCATGGGGCATTCTTTCCCAGGAATTCTGCTGGACTGAGGGTAGCCAGGCCACCGCTTGACGTAACGACAAAGCTAACTTTTTTTTGAAGTGAAGGAAAGGGGGAAACAAAATAGAAATCTGCCCTTCTTGCCCTAGAATCTTCTTCCCTCACGCAAAGACTAATTCAGTCTTCTACTAGGTAAATGTGAAGACCCATCTTCTCCTGCCCACACTTCATCAGAGGTTATGGTTGTCAGGGATACAGGAGAAGACCTTTTCACTTGTGGCCATTATGCCATGGGGTGCCCTTTCCCTGGAAGCTCTGTTTTAGAGTTTGGGGGCTGGACAAGACATTCTTATTGCACCTGAGTTTGGGGTTATTTTTGTCCTCATGATCTAGAATACGTCATTTAACTATTTTGTTTTGTTGCTGAATCCACACGGGTAGACCTACAGTTTAGGAGTTCTACAACATTGTTACCTAAAACTGAGGTTGCCAGAGTGAAAACTGGTGAGGGCTTCTGTGCCTTCAGTGGTTGTATAGAAGAGGAGATTTCTGCAAGTGCTGCTTGTCATGCAACTGTATAACAAGAAAGACCTTCTGAAATTCCATCTTTCACACAACTATTAAAGCTACAGGAGTCCCCTCCAGTTTTCATTTTGGCACGGTAAATGATATACTTAAGTTTCAGCCACTTGCCACAGAAACTGTTTCCCCCTCTGCAAACCAAAATTGGTTGAGATACATAAGGGGACTTTCACAGTCAGTTTCCCACCCCCGCTGCCAATGCAACACATAGCTAAAAGTTTTGGAACCTAGATATCTGTAGGATTGCTTTTCCCTATATATGCCTGCCTGGGGATTTAATTTTGATGGAGGGGTCCTCATTTGTGTCCCCATGCAATGGCGGAGGACACACGAGAGGGGTTTCTTGGCTGTGGCATCCCACTTGTGAAATGCCCTCCCCTTGAAAGTCTGAATGGCACCAGATCAAGACCTGGCTTTTTATTAAGGGCTTTGGGGGTCTACTTTTCTTTTGAGCATGTGCATGATTTTTAGCCTTTTAAAGTTGTTTTAAGTCATTTGAATTGTTTAACTCTTCTTTAAATTGATTCATTGATTTTAATTTAGAATTGCTTAAATTATTTTTATTATTTGATCTGTTTCTTGCCCTGAGATCTCATCATAAAAGGATTTATTTATCAATGGATAAATAATAAATTAAATATACTATGCTATTTTTTTCCACGAAACTGTGAGGCAGCAAAGCAGAAGAAAAATGCTCTGGTTGTCAATGGGCTAGCCTGATTTGAATGAAATCAGTTTTTTCCCAGTTGAAGTGGATTGTGGAATTGTAGGGCCTTTTCGCTTTTTGTTTTTCTTTAAGTGTGTGGGTGGAACAGACTTAACTCTGCATATGCAAACACAGCTTTGGACAATGGACTTTTAAAGATCTTGCAGTGCATTGAAATTTTCACTGAGGCCAGAAACCATTGTATTACTCACAGAATGCAAGTTTTTTTTTAAAATCTCAGTGCATGAAAATTAACTTTGCAACCTTTGCAGAATATACTAGGTACACACTGATTTTTGAGCTGCTCTGAGTTGTGAGCTGGTTTTTAACTTTGCTCTTTGATTTTGCATTGTGAGATTATTGTGATTTTCTTGTATATATTTATACCTATTTTTAATCTATGTTGTAAGCCATTTTGGAGACCCTTGCAACTAAGACATAGGATATAAATCTTCCAAATAAATGTATTCTTATTTAGTTTCTTAATTTCAACTTATTGTAGTAATTTACAATTTACAGCCTATTCAGGACTAAGTCCTATTTTGCTCCAGGAACATATGTGTAGGATTGGGATGTCAGCCACATTAGTTGTCATTTGTTTAGATTTTTTTCAACATAAAATATTGTTTTAGAATGCTATGGCTATGTTATTGTTCATTTTCCGTTGGATTATTCATATCCTTTGTATTCATTTTCTTTAAACATTAAGCATCCACACTTACTCAAGTCTGATGTTTCACAGGGAAGCCGGCTCATCTATCTCTCTCTGAATCTGGAAAGGGACAACAAGGGCAAAGGTCTTCAAATATGTCTGGTTCCCATGGGCAGTCTTGGACTTTGCAACAGCTTGTCCAGGTTCAAGGAACAGACTATTCTTGACTGTTTTGAAAGGACATGCATATCTGGCAGCTGGTCATTTTGGCTTTTTGGTGCATCTGTTTGCAGAAATCCATAGACCCATTTTTAATATGTTCAAGATGTTAGATTCCCCTATGATGGTAAGCCCTGGTGAAACCAGAACAAATTGCTTTATATGCTATTTTGTAAAAGAATCTAGATGGTTAACAGGGGAAAACAGATGTTTTCTTCTCTTGAGCCCTGCTCTAAATATGACAGAAGAGGCTGGCATTTACACCGGATACTCATGCTTTTTGAAGGGCACATACATATCTAAAGAGATAAAAGGCCCATGAAGAGCTACAAAGGGAATTTCTTTTAGGGAACCTCATCTAACTATGCAGTTTCCCATTTTATGGCTTTTTTTTTTTTTTTTTTTAGCTCCAAAGCATATTGTGATGGCAGGTCATCTGAGGATGTTCATTAACAGTACTTTAAGAATTTGCACATATTATAGCTTCATATCAACATGTGGGGAAGTAACAAGGTTTTTTGAAACGGCACTAAAGTATTTAAAGAGTGAAAAACAAACAAAACCTGAGATCATAAGCCAGTTAAGGTTTGACTATAGTCTATCTGAAATCAATGGACTAGGCTTGTAAAATCAAAATATTATACCTTTAGGTCAGGATAGAAGTGTACATCCATACATTGTGATGTTAAGGTGTTTTAGGTTATTTAAAGCATTTCAGCAATTATTATGTGAATTGCTGCTTGGTGGGTCGAATATAATCAATTTGCCTGCTCAGTTTGTGAGGAAGGGGATAACAGCCACTCTAAAGATGTGTACAAATCATTTTATATAATTATGAGATCTATGTAGGGTTGCCATATTCCAGTTTCCCTAATCCAGGTATCATAATTTGCAATTTTGTATAATGTGCAGATGAAATACATTATGGGAATTTTAATATACAAATGATTTCAATACTTGTTAGATTGTTTTTCTGTTATCCTTGACAACATTTATATAGTAAGCATTGACGTAAGAGAGCTAATACAGTTTAACAGTTAAGAGTGCTAGATCTGGAACAAAGAGACCAAATGTCTAATTCCTGCTTGGTCACAAAGCTTCTACCAGAGTACGCAAGTACCAAAGGTCTAGGGGATGCACCAACCCCTCAATGTACCATTGGCAATGACATTCCCCAATATGCTTCCTACAGAAACACCCTCCATGTTAACTTTTTAATTTAAAAAACCTCAAATGTCTTTGCATCCTCTAAGGTAGTGCTGCCAGCTGATGGTAAGTCTCCAAGAAAGACAGAAACCACTGTAGTTACTGAGCACCAATATGGTACATGTGCCTGACACATTAGGGAAAAAAATGCTCATTTTAGGCCAAAGAAAGTCTTCCTTCAAGCAGGAAGGAATATGGAAGTCACATCCAGTTTATTTGGAGAGGAAAGGCTAAAACAGCAGTGGTGTGGAGCAAAAACACTGTAGAATTAACCCCCACATTCCCTAGATTCTGTGGGGCAGAATGGTGAGATTCCAAAAATTCAACTGTTTTGGAAGGATGTGGCACTCTTGGGTACCTCAAAAATGGCCTTGGGAAGCTGCATGTGGCCCATGGGCCACAGTTTCCTGACTTGCAGTTTACAGAGCATCTGTAGGAAGTTACCAACTACAAGGCAAACTTACCATACAAGTATCAAGGAGGTAAATTCAATTGCAATAGAGATAGTGGTGACCATAGCATTTTGTCATCCACAAGAACTTCTCATGGTGTTATTTTAGTTTATTGCCACCAGTTTTGTTTTTTTGTTTTTTTGTTTTTTTTTGGTACATAACTATGACAGTAACAGAGGGAAAGGAGGGAAAGAAGAGAGAAACTGGGACATTTTAAAAGTAGCTGAAAAAGAGGAATGACAAATTAATCAGGACTGTTCCTGCCAAATTGGGACAGTTGGAAGGTATTTAGATAAGCTGTATTTAGGGAGTGTATGAAGGCCCCCAAAGAATTCCAAATGTCTTCCTCAACAAGTTGGTGATGTGTGGTGCACCGGGTTAACACTTTGTGTGGTGCACCGGGTTAACACCGGGTTAACACTTTGGAAGATCTACTGAAAACCTTGCAGGCATGTAGTTTCTTAGGGCATTTATGAGGGGAGAATGGTACCACACTCTTCTGATTTTCTTGGAAGAAGAGGGGTAGGGTATATATTCAAGTCTCTTGAATACGAATGGAACAGCATTTATCCTGAACAAAGCTAGATTCAAAGAAGCCCTGTGGGACATTTGGGCAGCTGCTGTGAGCTTGTGTGTATGCAAGGTGCTAGTTTGTCAGGTGTGAATGTATTGAATCCAGACTTAGGCCATTTCCGCATGGGGTAAGTAAAATGGTGCAGTGTGTCCTCCATGGAGGACGTCTGCACCTTGGAGCAGATTGGGTCCGGACTACTTACTGTAGACGCGCACCTCAGTCTGCTCCGGAACAACCCCATGTGGTCCTCCAGCGTGTTTTTGAAAGACCTGATTTTTCCGGTCTTTCAAAATGCTGGCGCGCGCCATTGCATACCTGCTCTCTGGTGCAGATTTGCAGGCTCGCACCAATGCGAGCCTGCGATCTGCGGAGTGCGGGCTTTAGGCTGGTGAGCTTCAGTGGTTGGTCGAGACCCACAACCAACTGGAAGCTGCCATTTTGGATGCCAGAGCAGTGCGGATCTATGACCACACACTGCTCTGCCTCACCCCGGACCGGGCCGGACCACCAGAAGATCTGGTGAGTAGCGGCAGGGAGCGATTCCCTTGCCGTGTGTGGAAATGGCCTTAGTCATACTTGAAGCTGATCCACTCAAATAATAGGCCAGTGAACTCTGGATCAAACCCAAAATGCTTTGGAGGATGATCAACAAGCCCTTCTTCTTTTTTTATGCATTTCAAATGTTTTCCCTAGGAATACTGGATCCAAACTATCAGGATCCCAAGATATCATGCTAGCAATCTATCTGGTTTGTAAACAGCTTCTGTCCTTCCTTCCTTCCTTCCTTCCTTCCTTCCTTCCTTCCTTCCTTCCTTCCTTCCTTCCTTGCTTCCTCTCTCTCTCTCTCTATTTTCTGAACTGTTATTCTCCCTCAGTAAGAAAATAGGGGTAATATCCTCTGTTTCAATGGTTACAACTCTTAAAATCAGATGGAGTAGAGGAAGGCTCACCTCCAGCGGCTTTGTGGAGGAGGTTACAGTGCAGTATCATTCCCAACCTTGCTGAGCAGCTGGTCGGCATAGGCCTGGAGTGAAGTTTCACTATGGCGATACCATACTCTGGCTTGGAGACTTTGTTCTGGCACTAATTTTGCCCTGACTTCGGATCTTGCAAAATCACACAGGATCTCAAGCAGGCCTATATGTAGATTTGTGTGCTGGTTGATTGGCCATTTTCAGCTGGACATGAGCAGGTCACATTGCTTTCTTACTATTGTCCTTTGTATGTCTTCTATTGTTCTTATCCCTATAATTGTTATTGTATTCTTTTCTTTCCCTTCTGTCTACTCACTGCCCTTCATCCTTTTCCCTGCTTTTTCTTGCTCTGCTCATTTGCTGAACTGCTTCTCCTCCATCCACTTCTGCTGTCTTGGGTATCTTCAGATCCCACCCATATTGGCTCACATGTCTTCTGACTGCTTGGTGTATTGACTGGTTCCATGTGGTTTTTGGATTACTGCTTGCTGTTCCTCATGCCTCAGCCCCTATGCAGGCACAATCTTTGGATCATTCTTGTTATTTATTCTGCTGCATGTAGCCATTTTTTGGCCACCTCCTTATCGAAGTTGTGCTGGCAAGCCATGCTGATAATGCTGTTGCATTCACATCCTACAGATCAAGCATAATATCATGGAACATCCAGATAAAGCCTCACATCTTGATTCTGATGTCAATGTTCAAACAGTCACTAAAAGACAGGCAGGGTCAGTTGCATGGATGATATTGCCAGAGGAACCCAAGCTATGTCTGCCCAGTTGAAGCAACTGCATACCAAGGTGCAGCCTGCAAGCACAGCTCCCATACCTCTGCTCCTCCCAGCTCTGAGAGAACCTGCAATACCAGGAGATAATATCTACTACCTCCTCTTCTTCTTTAGCTGCTGGAACACATATACCACCCACCCAGCCTGGCCTACCGGATCTTTACCTGCTGGTTCAGGGCTTGAAAAATGCAATTAAGCCCCACTGCTCTCTCAGCAATAACCATACCACCACACCTAGTAGGGTCTGCAGGGGTCATGCTATCACCTGATGCACAGGTCCTTCTTCTTATCATGCACAAGGATATGGGCTCCTTCCCTCTAGCAGGTTGCACAGCCTGCCCCATCTACAGCTACTATGCTGGTCACTCTGCCTCCAGATATCCCTCCTCTGAAAGTATCCATGTTGCCAACCTTATCTACCCCTCTGATCCAAACCTCAACTGCACCCATCTGGGCAGTGGTGACACAGGCAACCACCATAACAACATCTCTGTGATGCTGGTGGCTCCTTTAGGTACCTCAGGGGACACACAGTTGTGGGAGGCAGAAGTTCCTAAGTTCTTTGGTGCACAAATGTGTGGGTAGCGGGTATCCTGAGAGGGACCACAAATCTGGAATGGAGAGGCAGTGACATGATGCCTTCACACACTCCTGCCTGTGTTTCCCCCCTATCAATATCACCCAGCTCTCAGTGGCTGCAGCAGTTCTTGCCATCACATTCTTCAACGCCACCCCCAATTCCATAGAGTCTACCCCTGAACATTCCTCTCAATGCAACCCTTAAGGCCTGTGTCATTGCCACATACCTCTTGCTGGCCATCAAGGAGCACATTTGGAAGTGTGGTTATATGGACCTGTTTTCCCTGCTCTTCTGTTACCCCAAGCCTAGGAACTTTATTAACTGGTTGGTAGTTTTGACAAAATACACGGGGTTGTATTTGAGACGCAACCACATAAGAGCTCTATCTGTCATGCGCCAGGCTGAGCCGGCTGCTGACTCAGATGGGGACTCTGAGTTGGACTTGGACTCCCTGCGGGGGGAGGATCCCTTGGAGGGAGAGGGGGATCCTGCAGAGGCAAGGGAGGACTCCACAGCTGTCCCAGAGCCGGTGCCCGAGCCAGTACCTGCAGCACAGGAGGCCAATGCTTCTGGCTTGATGGAAGCTGCTGTTCCTGACTCCAGCCCAGAGCTTGCTGCAGACCCTCCCCCACGTTCCTACAGAGGTGGCAGGAAAAGGAGGGGGTTCGCCGATCGAGGCGGTTGCGTGAAAAGCGTTTGAAGTCTGAGGGCCTCCAGCTGTGAACTGGGCCAACGGGCGTTTGATCAGCCCCAGCTGGGCTAAAGACTCTGTATTTAAGACAGATGCTGGGGGGAGTTGGGCATGGGGCAACAACCGCCTTCCATCCGGGAAATCCGTGTCGTTGAGTTTGCCGCTTCTGTCTGTTTTGGGTGATGTAACCTCTTGATTATTTTACTACTTTATTACTAAAAGCCATAAAACCCGGCTCCTGCCTGTGTTTGCTGCTTAAGCCGCTGCCTGACATTGACACTATCCTGGCAAAGTACCAAGGTATAATGCTGAGGACTTACACTGGTTCTAAGGGATCTGCATAGTTACAATATAGTAAGCAGTTCTGTATGAAGTCAGCTTTAGATCCCCCCCTGCTTTCCTTGGGACCACAAGCAGGGGGAATTGTGGTCTGACTTTGTGGCTGGTTCTCAGGCATCCCCTTATAATTGTTGTGGCAATGGCTTTATATCAATGGGCAACAAGTTAAAAGGGACACATGCAAGGCCTAGTACTGCCTAGAAAAAGGGGTCTCCAATTTACCAGGATTTTAACAATGGTAAGTTCAAGCAACAAATGTGCAAGTACAACCACCAATGTGTGACACAATGAGGTTCTCATTCCAGCTCCTCCTGTTGGCAAGACTCAGGAGATCCAGCTGGGTCCAACAACAGTTCCTCCTAGAGAGCAACAGGGATGGAAAGACCTCAACTCCAATTAAGGTCTTGGTCCTGGTTAGCACTTTATCACAGGAGGAACAGCATCAAATACATTCTTGATGGTTTCATGTACGGCTTCAGGATCTCCCATGCTGGTAAGCGTTCTCATTCCTCTGTGCCTAACTCTTGATCTGTCAACAATCTGCATTATATTATATGAGAAAAACTAGCAAACAAAATTAGTGTGGGATGAATACCAGGCCTTCATGATACACCACCACTAGTCAGCTTGAGACTGTCACCTTTGGGTGTAGTCCCTAGGAAGGCCTCAGGTAAGTACCACCCCATACACGATCTTTCTTTCCCAAAGGGTGCATCTGTAAACAGTGCTATTGATCCTGCCATGTTTTGTCAAATATGCATCTTTTGATGCAGTTGTTAGTATGAATCTGGAAATAGGGCCAGGAGCACTACTTGCAAAGTGCAACAAAATCAGCACTCCAGTTATTCCCAGTCCATCCTTCAAGGGCGCCTTCTATTATGATAAGGTCATGCCTATGGGGTACACTATATTGTGCTGCATATTTGAACAATTTAGCACATTTCTCAAGTGATGTGCCATATGAAAGTCCAGAACCCATGCAATAACTTACTACCTCAATGACTTTTTATTTTCTGGGAGAGCCTCTTCGCCCATATGCACCATCACCCTTAGGCTTTTCAGAATCTTGCCCTAGAAACAGGAATTCCCCTTGCTTATGAAAAGATTGAAGGCCCTTCCATCATCCTTATCTTTCTCAGTATTGAGCTAGACAAAATACAGGGCATCTCTTGCCTCCTAGAGGACATCTTGACATTTCTCATGGATCGGGTAAATCATATGAGAAACAAAAAGAAGGTCACACTGCATGATTTCCAGGTCTTGGCAGGCCTTCTTAACTTTGTATGCAAAGTAGTTATACCAAGGTGAGCATTCAGTGCTTGTTTCTATGAGGCCATCAGGGAGATGTTCATCCCTCATCCTAACATTTGAGTTACTAAGGAGGTATGTGAGGATTTGGGATTGTGAGACAACATTCTACAAGAACACAGTGAGATATCATTCTGGAGGAGCACCCTGCTGCTTAAGACTGATCCTCAGGTGCATTCTGATGCAGCAGGAACCTCAGTGTTCAACCTATTCTGGCAAGATCATTGGTATGCAGAACCCTGTTAGGAGACTGTGTGAATAATGTTAAAGAGCTAACATTTCTTGAGCACTTCCTCATTTTAGTAGTAGTATACATTTGGACTCATAACTTTGTTATCAAGACTGTCACATCCTGGTGTGACACGCTGCAGTGGTGCAAGTGGTGAATGCTCAGACATCAAAGTCCCCTCATGTGAGAGATTGATTAGGTGTCTTGTTTTACAGTACATGAGACATAACATACTCTTTCAGGCCCATCATGTTCCTGGCATCCAAAATACCCTAGCAGATCCCCTCTCCCCTTTTCAGTTCTGTAGGTTCTGGGAATTGGCACCAGGAATTTCTCAGCATCCTTGGGAGGTCCTGTCACACCTTTGGATCCTTGGCAGATAGAGGTCAACCATACAACACTCCTTTCCTTAGCTCCTTCAATTTGCATATCCGACCAGCAGAGCCTTCAAGTCTTTCGGGCCTTCCAGGAAGTTAGAGGAGTTACAGCGTGATTACCTATAGGAACTGAGGCCCTTTCTGCACAACATCGCTGTCTCGTTTCTGCCACAGGATGGCAGCAGTCAGCAGGTTGCGCTTCCTCATGATGTCGTCGCCATCCCGCTGTCATCCTGCACAGTGCTCCCGTCACTTCTGGCCATGCGGAAGCTGCAGAAGCACATTGGCGACACTTCCTTCCATAGCGCAGCAATGGAAAAAGCCTGGCTGCGCTGTGGAAGGAAGACGTGGTGCCACTGAGTTCTCTTCTGCATGGACCAAGTGGGTGTAGAGGGAAGCGTTGCTGATGTGTTCCCTTCTGGACCCGGGACTGCAGTGAGACGACGCAGAAAAGCATCGTTGTGCAGAAATGGCCTGAGGATGTGCTTCAGTATGCTGTTTACCTCCAGGGATCTGGCCTGGCTGCTGCAACTATTAGAGGTCCCTTGGCAGCCCTGGCCTTTTACTCTAAGGCTGCAGGCCTCCAGGACCCTACAGCCAACTTCAGAGTCTGTGGTGTTCTGGAGGGCTGGGGAAGGGAGATCCCACAACTCTCAGATGCTTGCCTCCCCATATCAGATATTGTCCTCCCATGCCTTTGTGGTACCCTTCTCAGTTTCTCTTCATTACTTGATGAGGTCATATTATTCAACGCTAACTTCACCCCAACTTTCTTTGTGGCTATTTGAATCAGTGAACTACTCTTTAAATCAAAATGGAACATGTCAGGATGCTCCTGCTAATGTCCAGTCTGCATTGTCAACAGCATAAAACGGCTTGTGTATTCATTTTAGGCAATCTAAGACAGACCAATTGAGGAAGGACTAGGAGATTGCTTTGGCAATGGCCCCACTGGGTCAGCTGTGCCTGGTCAAGGTAATGTTAGACTACTTATGATTACACCCATGTGTATCTGGGATCTCATTTTGACATAATTCTGGTCTCCTTCTCAACCAATAGCAGTTTGGCTCTGTCTTGAAGAAAGGCATCACAGCAGTTGGAATCCTGCCTCACCAATTCTCAGTCCATTCCTTCTACAAAGGAGCTGCCATAGCCACTGCAGAATGGTGATTGCCTACTATTTGCAAGGTTGGACTCTGGTCCTCTAGTACCTTCAAGTGTTATGTAAGTACTTGGGCTGGCCAACAGCTGGCCACACACTTCTGGGGCAAGTCTCCACCCCCCACTTCTTTGTCTGTTTTTTAAGGAGGTCTTCCCATTACAGTACTGAACAGTTGGTCTCAGATTGGTTTTCTGGTTCAAGAAGCATACAGTCTTCTCAGGAAGAGGCTGAGATCTTGGGATGGCTCACATAGCCACTATCCAATGTTGGGGCCAAAGAGAAATGGAATGGGGGCACTCTTCTTCCTCACCTTATGGAACTGGCTTTCACTGAAACCCTGCCTCATGTCATCAGCCTCCATCTGAGTGAGAACGATCTAGTCTGGATGGCCAGTCTTCAACTCATTGGTATGGTGATGGCAGACCTCCATAACATCCATTGCCTATTTCCAGGTATCCACCTTCTGTAGACTAAGAAGCTACCTAGATGGGTGTGGCAGGATGCATGTAGTAACTCAGCCATTAGTGCTGCCTGGTGCCATGCTAACTGTGACATCACCCACAACTTCTACTGGATGGGCAGCACCCCCATCTCCTACCCTGGCATATGTGCAAATTTAACACAGTTGTCCATTGGCAACAGGGTTCACCTTTCCCTGGAGGGTTGTAACCTATACTTGGACTTGCTGTCTCATCAGCTCTGGCAGTTCATTCAAAGGACTTGCAAAGGGGAGAGAGGTGCCAAGCTAGTCCGTTTCCATCTCCTGGCAGGTATGAAAAGGAAAAGGGGACATCAGGCACAAATTAAATTGGGAGGAGGGATGCCCTGGCGCTGCTGGACAGGTTGGAAAAGGGGGGCCTAATCTGAAGTTTGGGCATCTGTGGGGTCCGTTTGCTCCCCCGATTGGAAATTACAGCAAGTTTTGCCACTTGATTACCAGATACCTCTTACATAAGGCTCTACTGAGCATGGTTTGGATTGGAAACCATGGAACCCAGAGGGGAACTATGTATTGAATGCAGCATACTAGTATGTATCGTTAAAGTTTGGCCATTCCATTGAACCACAACCTGGTGTCCAGCCTCTGTCTTAGTGCAAAGGCTTAAACTAAAGTTCAGTGGTGTCACTAGCTAATGTTTTAGCTTGCTATATATAGACCACCCAGTTATATGTTTGTACTGCCTGGAACAGAGTTAAGGTAGAAAAGAATCTTCAAGGCAATAACTGGCCAGCAGCTTCATCCACCAAAAGATGATCTGCATTTTAATAAGCTGCTTTTCATATTCTCCCCTATCTGCAGCACTGTTACCTCTTTGTTACCACCAAAAAATATACATCTTTTCATGTAAAATCCCTCAAATATACATTGCCAACCTTCCTCAATTTGATATATCCAGATGGTTTTAGACTAAAGTTCTCTACATTCTTGATGCTGGGCCAGGCTAGTTGGAGTTGATCAGAGAGAAGAGGGCTAGGGGCCTATTCAGACTCCAGAATTATAGTGCTATTATTTCACTTTAACTGCCATGGTGACATCCTATAAAATCCTGGGATGGGTGATTCAGGAGAGGGCATTAGAATTTTCAGCCAGAGAGCTCCAATGGCTTGTCAGGCTATTAGTCCCAGGATTCCATAGGATGGTACCATGGCACTTAAAGTGGAATAACAGCACTGTACTTATGGAATCTGAATGGGTTCCAGATTGGGTAAGGCTAATTGTATACCCTCTGGGTTTCTGCAATTCTAGCTGCTATTTATTTAGTTCTAGAGCTGTGCCAGGGGTTGTTCAAAACTTGTAAATGATGTTGTACATACTCAGATGGCTTGCAAGCTACAGCTCTTCCTGCTTTAGTAGAGATTGCCATAACTTGCCTTAAAAATACTATATCTTTCAAGTTATAATGCTCATACTCAGCTGGTGAATGCAAAAGATACATCCATTTACTTCATGATGCTCTCATATGCCTTTTGTTCCTCAGGTCATTGCTAAGTAGCAAGAAAAAGGTCCCAGGTAAAATGTATAGCTTCTTCATATAGGACTCTCCACATTATACTATTATAGTGCTGTTATTCCACTTTCAACATCCTATGGAATCCTGGAGTTTGCAGTTTAGGGAGGGGCATTCAGAATTCTCAGACAGAGAGCTCTTTGGCCTCAGTAAACTACAGACCCCGGAATTCCACAGGATGTTGAAAGTGGAATAGCAGGACTATAACAAGGTAGTGAGGAAAGGCCCATAGAGTTAGGAAAACTTCTGATATGGAACTGGAGAAATGTTGTCACACTCTACTGAGCTAGATGGACCACTAGTCTGATTCAGCAATGTCTTCTTTTCCTATAATTGCTTTTTGTTGAATATTGTCTGCACTTTTTGGATGCTCAGAAGGACAGGAAGGTGGGTAGATTTTTTAAAAAAAGTCTTTGTGTAAAAGGAAGTGTGGGAGGAATTAAGTCATGTACTTGGTTTTTAAAAATTTACCTAGAACCCTAAGGGTAAATAAATGTTTCAATGTTAAGGAAATATTATATGTTAAATGTTAGTGTGGGGGAGTAAGATGGGATAACTTTCTTTCTGAGCAGTAATTGCCTCATATCCGTTACTTTGGGGGTTTGTCTGTATTAACAAAGACCCAGTTTTAATTCTATATTTATAGCAATGCAACTTCTTTGCTTACTTCAAAGGATTAGTAATAAAGACTAAGAAACTGGCCCCACCATCCTAATAGTTGGAAAAAAGGAATTAAACTGGCAAGTTTTTAATGATGCTGTCTTTTCATTGAGAGCTGCACTTTAATAAGTTTTGAATGGTTCCATTTAGGAAACGGCAAGCCAAGTCACAAAGTTACGAGGGTGGGTGGGGACAAGGATGTTAGTAGAACAAAGTCAGCCAAGCAGACTTGTGCAATTGTATCTAAGAATAGAGCTACCTGCGTCATGTAAAAAAAAAAGTGGTGGGTATTTCTAGCACTTCTGTCTTGGTACAGAAATCAAAGTGAGGAAGTTTGGTCACCACCAAACATATGAAACCAAAGAGGCAGACAGATTCCAAGAAGCTGAGTCCCAAGTGCTGGGAACTGAAGTCAACATCTTAGGTGGCATGGTGAGCAGTGCCAGCCAGACCTACCCTACTGAAAACAGGGCCACTCCCTGCCACATTGCAGAGCAAAATGATCAGGAGAAGATGCAGATCTGTAATCAGGGTATTTTGGGAAATGTTTAAAACAGAGATGGTGATAAAAACATCTGCACAGATTTCAGAAACACAAGCTCCAAACACACAATAGAAGGCCAGCTTGTTAAATATAGGACAATTTGGTAACTTGGCCACAACACTAATTGGCAAAAATATACACTAGGGAATGTTCCACGCCTCCTTCCTACACAGGGCATTACTTAGGGGGATATATACATAGCATTTTAGGGACTGGATGTGCTCATGCCATGCATCTGATTCCTGCAGTTAATTTGTACCAGTTCTTCTTCAATTCATGTCGGTCCATGATCCATTCAGATGTCTGAAAGGGATGATTGTACACCTAGATCAGTGGTTCTCAACCTGTGGGTCCCCAGATGTTCGTGGACTTCAGCTCCCAGAAGCCCCAGCCACTATGGTCAATGCTCAGGGCTTCTGGGAACTGAAGTCCACAAACATCTGGGGACCCACAGGTTGAGAACCACTGACCTAGATAGTACAATCCACATGACTGATTTCCTGCAACTGTCATTGCCTTGTCTATGCAACCTGGATGCATTCACCTGTAACATTAAACCCTAATCTTTTTAAGGGTGCTTTTTGCACATCTGTTTGGGCAAAATATTGGTCAGCATAGAATGAAGGAAGTTGATGATGGGTGGATATCGAGTTTCTTACTAATCTGCTTAAAGGAGAATTCTGTGAAACTTTTTCTATTTTCTATCAGCATAAGCTGGCCAAACAGAATGAGATGATAGGCCAGCAGAATCAGTCCATAGGAAATATAACTTTTGTTAGAGGTCTGTTGAGAATGAAAGTCCTGATACATTATTTCTGCCACTAAGCTCATCAGTTTCAGTGAATTAACATAAAGAACTGCAGTCGTAATGTTATGGAAAATATTGCATGGATTAGCCCTTTATAGTCTGCTCCCCAGTTCTGGCTAGCCAAAATACTTGAAGTTGTACTGATTCTTGTGACCTTTGGCAAATAATCAGATGTGGACAGAGTAAATACACCCATAGGTTGGCTGATGGTTCTAGAACAGCACTATTTATTGATTCAAACCCTTCCTTTCCTCCAAGAGATTCATGGTGGCATCCTAGCTACTTTCCCAAGCCTGCTTAGCTTCAGTAAAAGCACTGCATCATGACCACCTCCCTATAATGACACGAACTCATGTTTAGCTTGTATCCAGGTGAAATATGTAAGATTATAGTCTCAGTCATATTAGTTGTTAATTATTCAGAATTCCTAACCTAAAACATTGTTTTATAACATTAAGATTTGGCTGTTATTCATTTTACATTTCCTTTAAAATCCCTGCTTATGTCATGACCAATATTTCAGATGGAAGCTAGCTTCTTCTTCTCTCTGGAGAAAGCAGTGGCAAAGATTTTTAAATATGTCAGGTCTTGGCACAATTTATCTAGGTCTAGAATGCAGCAAAATTTGCAAACCTTTTATCTCAACTCCACGCACACTGATCTGGAAGACAGGCAAATTAGAACATCAGTAATTTGACGTGAGCCATTTGGTCCACGGGCAGCCTGAATGGTGAGGATCCATTCAGGTCACAAAATATGAGAGGCCTATATGGATCTTTTTAACTTAATGTCTTAAGAATTTCTTTTTGACTCCACTTTACTGACTTAGCAGAAACTGGTTGCCTTAGTTTAATAGAGTTGAGCTACAGAGGAATATTGCTTTCCTCTTTAAATGCTTCTGTAGCTGCCTATGCCTTTTGCCTTGTTGCTCTCCTGGTTCTTCTGCCTACTTTCTTGTTGTACCTGGCCCCAACATTGGAGAGGCCCCCAACACTGGAGGGGGAGGAAGTTAAATGAGAAAACCGACAGAGACACTGGTGGAGAAACAAGCTGCTTGCTTAGAATACTGAGATATTCAAAGTCTTAAGCACGGTTTCCAGGAAAGATCCTGGTAATCTTGCTTTGACCAAAATCTCATGGAAATCTTAGGCACTTTCATACTATACAATATTGTACTTCAACTGTCATGGCAACATCCTATGGAATTTTTGGATTTTTGTTCTTTGTTTCATGAGTATTTCAAACTACCAGGAAGAGAGCTTCTCTGCTGCCTCTGACCAAACTGCAAACCACAGGATTCCATAGGATGCAACCATGGTGGTTAAAGTGGAATCATAGCACTATATTTGTGTGGTGAGAAAAGGCCCCTCATCTCTTAAAACAATGCTCACATAAAGAACCTTAACTGCATCTGAGTTGCTGGTTGTCCTGGCCATTTACTACTGTAGGAAACCACACTTGAAGAAGGACCATCCAGTTTCTTTGACTTTCAGCAGCAGTAATTTAGTTTCAACATTTCTTTTAACATGTCTCTCTGAAGGCTTTTCCTTCTTCACAAGAAGACCCATTTTGCTGACAGTTAAATCAGCATCCCTGTTGAAGATGAGACCTTGTCTGCAATTACTGACAGTGTCTGTGAAATTCAGCCATGGGAGGGCGGTGTTTAGCCACTGGAGTCATCTTTCTGACTATGGGGTCTGAAGAGTGTACCAGCTTCTTCATATTTTGCCTCTGCTTGCTAAGGACACTTTCCAAAGCAATGCATGGAACACAGTTTATTAAGTGAAAATCACAACAAATAGTATTTGTGTCTTCCTTCATCCTAGTCCCACTACAAGGTTTGCCTCAGCAATATTTACTATTAATTCCAAAGATGTGAGCCAGTCTTTGGCATCCAGGAAACGATAGGCCCAGTCTGTGAAGTCTGGATCTGTTTCTGAAAGTAGTCTTTTGTTAAAAAAAATAAAAAATGGTGCCTGTCTTGGTTTTGTAGCCCTTTTCATAAAATAGGAGCAATGTGTGAAGGTCAAAGCCATTTACATGTCAACTGCAGGTGTGTTTTAACAGTAGAAGGAATGCATTCAAGACAGGCCATGAAGTCTCCCTCCCTCGTAACTCTTATCTCCCTTAGTTTGTTGCTTCAAATACTGTGTTTGTTTGTTTGTTTGTTTGTTTGTTTGTTTGTTTGTTTGTTTTGGACTCATGTCCACTCGCATGCTCAAGATCTTAGAAAGTTTCTTGGAGCACCAGGCTAAAGGGAGGTTAGGGACTGCGGTGGATGGGTGTAGTAGGTGATCCTCTGCAGAGCATCCTCTCCACCTCCTTTTTCTAATACTACATAGAGGTCCATCTGTTCCACACTTTATATGTCAGTGGGTCCTCTATAAAATGAAGATTGCATACTGTCCAGCTGTCCCCATTTGGCAGGGATAGTCCTGATTAATTCTTTGTCATCCTACTGAGTTCAAAAATAGTTTATACTCAGTTAACTCAGGAGGGAGGGAGGGAAAAGAGAAGAAAAGCGGATCAAATCTTCTCTTTCCCAGTATGCTCAGACAAAAGCAAACTGTTGCAGCCTCTTCTTGCTTGTGTGATCTTCCTCATCAGTAACTTCTGCCATTGTGACCACTTTTGAATGTTGCTTGACCACATCTGTGAAATGTTGAAGGATATGGGTCTCCATCATAGCACATCTAGTTTGGCCTTGGTATAGACTATTTGAGTGCTTAGGTATGGAAGGAGAGACTGATAAAAGTACAGAACAACCCCTTTTCTTCTGTTTCCAGTTGGAATGTATTTCCTTGGACTTCAGAACTTCCTCTTAGCTAATTTATTCCATTTCTTTTTTGGCTCTGCTGGTCTTTCTGATGGGTTTGAATATCTTGGCCCAACCTGTTTATGATTTGTTTTGATCTTTGTACTTCCCATTAGGAGAATTTTGGTATACTTCAAAATAACAGATCAGTAAAATACAAGAATAAGATGTTTGACGGGCCCAGTGGCGGAGGTATTTTTGTAAGGAGAAGGTAGTTAATAATATTGAGGAAGTGACCACAGGAAAAGCCAAGCCTGCTTGTCTTGTATTCCTAAGGTGAAATCGTTTCACAGGGAAGTGTGACCCTTCCCATGTGGCTTTTCACAGACGTCAAAGCGGCTGAGAACATTTCAATACCCAGGCATTTTAATGATCATCCCTTAGGGCCAGCAGCTCCATAATTCTCTCCTAGCAAGTGCACTGGAACATAATGTACTACTAAGTATACATGTGAGCAGAAGGGGGACAACCTTTGCCTTGTGGGAAAACATTACTTTTCTGAGACACAGCAAGTCAGCAATGACTGGTCATGGGGCACTGCTTCAAAGATGCTTTCTGCATGCAATGTCCTCTCTGTGCTTTTGAAACTCCTCTACTACTTATTTTGGATTTGCTGTGATGAACGCTAGGTTGCCAGTACGGACTACACAATCTGAAGACTGAAATCTAAACGTATACATGCGTGTGCCTCTATTTCTAAACATAGTTAAGAAGGGACTTCGTAAACATCAGTTAAAATCTAGCTCAACAGTTTAGACTACAGCATAGTGAACCTGGCTGCCACCTTAAATGCAGTAGCAGTCACTGGAATTCTCCGAAAGACATTAATAGAGAAGTCATAAACAAACTTAATTAAAGCTTGTCTGATATCTCACAGAAGGAAGTTCCTCCTAAAAGTGAATTTTTTCCTTGACTTTCTTATAACCTGTCTTTGGGAAATATAGCCAGTAAATATAAATTCCCTTAGGATGGTTAAATAAATTCTTTTCAGAAAGCACATTTGCAGAGATGGACTGTGTTAAAACTTTTCAAACCTCCAAGGGTTTTTTTTTTTTTTTTGGAGCAGTGTTAAAAATTGCTTCAGTTCTCTGGGGCAAAGAAGTGTATTACTTAGCTTTGTTACCAAGCAGTCTGAAAATTTCCCATCTTAAGAAATAAAATTGGAAATGCCATTGCTTCTCCTGATGACAAATGTAAACAGACAGACAGGTTCACATTCAAAAGTACTCAAGTCACTATGTATTGCGAACTTACAGAGGCTCTATTTCATTTATCTGACATGAGTTCCACCAAAGAACACTGTAAACTGTATTTTCCCAAAAACTGATCTTACTGTTAGAGTGAGGCAGCGCTTTCAGGCCAGAATATGGTAGATTGTTTATGCTGGCATAATCCTTTGTGATGCCAGTGTGAATAATTTTAAAGATGTTCTGAAAGTAGGTATTCTCCTCTTGCCCAATGCCTTTGTGCTTCCTGCGAATGCAAGGAGAGCTGGGGGATCCTCTGTTTGTCAGGTAGCGATTGGCCATGGGGATCCATCGAGGAGCTATTTCACTGTCCTTGTACAGCCAGACACAGAGGGCTGTTTCCGCCCTACGCTGTTATAGTGCTGTTATTCCACTTTCAACCTCCTATGGAATCCTGGGATTTGCAGTTTAGGGAGGGGTATTTAGAATTCTCAGCTCTTTGGCCTCAGCAAACTACAAACCCCAGAATTCCATGGGATGTTAAAACTGGAATAATAGCGATATAACAGTGTAGTGTGGAAATGGTCAGAGAAGCGGCTTCTGGTGCTGTTGGGGGAGGCTGCTTCTCCTCCCCCTAGTGTACAAGGACAGCTGGATGGCACCCATATGCCCCCACTTGGTTTCTGTCACTGTGTGGCCTTGGTCTACTTACTATATCTCAGTTTGATCCAGTGTTCTGGGTTGTTGTGATGATAAAGTCAGGAGGAAGAGAGCCTTTCCTGCTGCCTTGAGCTCATTAATAGAATGTTAGACCATAAATATAACTATGTAACTGTACTTTTCTCAAAAAGATGTATTTTTCTCCCATAAAACGAGTTGAGGAGGATTCCAGCGCAATAATAATTGCAAGGGTAGCTCACTTAGTGTAAATGAGGATTAAAATTACTATGGATCCAATTCAAGAAATAGTACATGGTTGTGTGCCTAACTGTTAATTTTATCATGGGATGTTTTAATAAGTGCAAATGACTGCAGGAATCTTGGTTTGTTTCATTTCCCTTATGGAATATGTTAGTTAATTTCAAGATGAAAACATTTTAAACCAAGACCAGCTGGAAAAGGGTGGTCTTATTTGCAGCCAGATGGCCCTGCTGTCTTCTACATCGGAAATGACATAGAGGAGCCTTATCTGTCCCAGGAAATTTACTTTTGATACCTTCAGCCCTGGGACTTTTGCTGGCAACCAATGACATGTGGTTATGAGGGAGAAAGAAAGAAAATTTGAATGGAGGGTCCGTGGTTCAGTGGGTAAGAAATGGGGGTTTCAATGATTCATGCAAAGAGGAAGACAACTTCCTAAATCACTTCACCTCAAACACACAGGCCTATATCTCACTGCTAGTCTCAAGTAGAATGGACCTAAATAATCAATTGCTGAATGGTAATGCAACGCTTAAGTCAATTCTACTCTTGCTGGGATTAGCAATTGGATTTTGGCCATACAATTCCAAAATACCAACAAACAGAAAAGCAACACCCTTCACAATCAGCCCTCAAGGAGAAGGAAAGAAAAACTGGGATGTGCTAAAAGCATCTGAAAAGTGGAATAACAAAAGCTTAATTGGGACTGTTCCTATCCAGTCAGGACAGTTGGAAGGTATACAATCCTTGCATTGGTTGCTCTCTAGCACTACATGTTATCTTCCCTGATTCCCTCCCCACAGGCCATTTCCTGCTGATCTCCAAAGACTAATACCCCACTCCTTGCTGCTTAACAAAAGTTTTTAATGTAATTTTCTTTATATTTTATGTGTGGCTAGAAAACCATCCTACCTCCTTCCTTTCTTCTGTAGAATGATCTGGGACCAGATGGGATAAGAGAAGGGTAATTTTAAAAATGAAAGATAGATAACTAGACAGACAGACATACAGACAGATGCGTGTGTGTGTGCGTGTGTGCGCGTGCAGATAGTTTTTTTTTTTAATATGCCTTCAGGAAGAGTCCAGTTTATGGCAGCCTTCTTATCAAATCTTGGTAAGATTTGTTCAAAGGAAATTTGCCATTACATTCCTTGTAGGCTGAGAGAGTAGGACTTGCTCATGGGCACACAGTGAGTTTCCATGGCTGAGTGGGGAATCAAACTTTGGTCCCCTAGAGTCCTAGCCCAATGCTCAACCTCCCCCTGCCCCATATATGTACACTGGGGCAGACAAAGGGGTTCGGCATCCGAGGGCATTGTATTTTGTGTTAGTACCCCACTAAGCTGAAAAACATTCATTTTTTGGTTTAGTAGGAGCCACTCATTTTGTGTCCTCAGTGGCATATTATTTCCTCATGCAAGGCAAATCACTATTGCTGGCACATGGTAGAAACCAAGGAATGGGAAATCAAGCTTTGGCAGCATAATTTGTATATATTTTCCATGTCAGGCCTTACTTAACCTTTTCGGTAACAGATTTTTAAAAAAGAGAAAGAAAGGGGGGGGGGTGAGGAAAAAAAAAGAAAAAGAAAAAATGAATAGAGATGGCACTACCATTTGGTTTCTCTGGTAGCTAAAAAAAGAAAAATATAGTCAGTTTCCAGGCTTCTAATAGCCCTTGTTCCACCGGAACCTCTCTTTTCCTCACATAACTTTTCTTTTCCATGTGTTCGCACCAGAGGGAGGAGTCTGGACAAAAAGAACAGTGTGACCTTCACAAACAAAAAGAAAAATAAATCTAGCAGTCAGCAAGTCAGACTAGAACCTTTTAAAACATGTGCAGTACCTATATTAGGGATGAGCAAAGTATAGCCCATCAGAGGCAAAACTACAGCTCCCAGCATTTCAATATAAATCTAGGTGTGAAGTTATGGTAGTATTGGAGTGGGGGGGGGGGTCAGATGACTTAGTGGAGGGAATCTTTGCTTCTCCCTAATTTCATCATACCAGGTTCACATGCTTACCCTTCCCTTGACATCTCTTCCCCAGGCAGTTCCATCTGGCTCTTGGTTGGTCTCTTAGGGTACACAGAAGCATCAGGAAAGTTAGAGGACTCTGAGGGCAAGAAAGAGTGTTAGCAGAGGCTGATTCAGCTGAAACGAGGAGGCAGGTGGCATCTTGGTGATGTAGAAAGCATCTTGAATGTGCAGTCAATTACGAATTCCAGCTGTTGCTGTTGCTGCTGTGTTTTCACAATGGGAACGGGACCTCAGGATGGCATTACCCCAGCCAGGCACTGCTGCTGCTGGGAACTGTCCAATCCTTCTTGACCCTTTGACCCAATCAACTTTTCCAAGAGAGCATCTAAAGCAGTGGTTCTCAACCTGTGGGTCCCCAGATGTTCGTGGACTTCAGCTCCCAGAAGCCCTAAGCTTTGACCATAGTGGCTGGGGCTTCTGGGAGCTGAAGTCCACGAACATCTGGGGACCCACAGGTTGAGAACCACTGATCTAAAGGAAGAGAGTGCCTTTAGATGCCCCTAAAGGAAGAAGGTGCCTTTAGATGGAGGTAAATCCAGGAGATGTTCTTGCTGTGCTAATACATCCATACAAGCACAGGGTAGGGGAGAGAGGGAGGGTGAGAGAAGGGAAGAGAAACAGAGAAAGAGTGAGTGTGCATTATATGAGGGGAGGATTAAAGTAGAAAGGTTCATAGAATTGGGTTATGTGTGCTGAAAAATACAAGAACATGTTGTTAACTGCAATGCCTGAACTGAAACTGTTGGCCCTTCAGTTGTTACTGAATTACAGGTTTCATCATGCTTGATGATGATGATGATGATCTTTATTTACAATCTGCCTCCATCGCCTTAAACCATGACTCATCATGGGTCATTGGCCATGCTGCTAAGACCATTGATAATGCATATTAAATAACATTTGAAAGCTCACAAGTTCTCTCCTGGTGACACTGTAATGCCATAGTGTCAGATTGGGAATGAAGAAAAAAAGGTATATGCTGTTCCTGACCACGCTGAAAGCCACATTTCTGGACCCCAGTAGTGGTAGGTCAGGCTGCAGCTTGAAGATTGGTATTGCAATCAAAACTCTAGCAATCACTTTACACTGATGTTTTAAAGGAGAGCAGGGAAATGCAGAACTACAGAAAATACTCTTTAAAAAATTGAGTGTGCAAATGGTGTAAATAATGGAGAAAAGCCTAATGCTCATGTACCCTCAGAAAGCTGGCTTCCGTTTTGGCTTTGCTCATCTCCTTTGCACGTGGTCTGGGCAAAGATGCATTGACTTAAGAATAGTCACACTTCTTTCCTGCCAGAAGGTTTGAAAGACTCCCTGTGAAATTTCATTTGCGACATGTTATGTGCACCAAATATAATTTATTTATACACGTTCATGTATTTTTGTGAGAGCCAGAGTGGTGTAGTGGTTTGAGTGTTGGACTATGACTCTGGAGACCAGGATTTCAAATCCCCACTTGGCCATGGAAACCCATTGGGTGATCTCGGGCAAGTCACATTCTCCCTCCTTAGAGGAAGGCAAAAGGCATCCCCCAACAAATCTTGCAAAGACAACCCCATGATAGGGCTGCCATAAGTAGGAAATAACTTGAAGGCACAAAACAACAATGTACTTTTGCACTGGGTTCTGGATTATTGCTTTAGGAGTTAATTAGTAATTTATGGCTGTTAAGCTGGTAAGTTAAGAACTCCTCAGAAGTTTGTCTGATGGCTGAGAAAAGGTTCAAGGGGCAGGAAGAGATGCAGTCCCTCATGATGGCCACAGTGTGTACAGACTGAGGTTGGCCTCAAGAGTCCTGAAGTTTATGTTGTCTGCCCTGAGGTAACCAAATAACAGAAAGTCAGCAAAAGTGTGTTGCCTCCACAAGGACTGACTTTCTGTAACTTTCACTTAAGAAAAGAGGCCTAGATGAGCAAAGAAAGAGACAGGAAATAGGTGGGGCTTGTTTCGGTCAGAACTATGACCGAGATCAAGTAGTGTACTTAAATATCTCAGGCCACTGAAATTAGGATGTTCAGGTCCCACCTCTTGCTGCAGTCCTCCATGGTGCCAAAAATGCTGCTCTAAATGGCTTTCCAGCTCTCCAGAGTAGGTTTTTAGGTGCATAGAAAACTGTAGGGAGGGGGGAGATATTGCCAATTCTGGCAAAAACAGCAGGAGTCCAGCAGAAATGTACTATTGTGATAATTGATCTGGAATAACTTGCTTACACATGCATGTTATCATTCATTTTTCAGCCACTTGCTTCTTGTTACCCCACAAGGCGGTCCTGCAGCAGTGCCAGTGTCTTCTTAGAAAGGCGGGGAATTATAGTTCAAAGGAGGCCTGTGAGAAGAGGATAATCATGGGAACTTTTCACCTGTGTATGCCAGTACTGACTGCAGGACACCAGTTGAGAGTCAAAAGAACGTTTTTATTGGGGGCATTCGCAGACACACACAAGCAAGCAGTCTCATGAACCATACAAGGCTGGCAGAGATAAAGGAGAGAAGGTTTGGATAGCAAGGGATTTTGGGTGAAGTGGGTGATCATTACCATTCCAAAAACAGAAGGCTGAAGTGAGATAGCTCAAACAAGAGTTTGAGGGTAGCATGGGACATGAGAATCAGGGAGTTAACGGACAGAAAGATACGCCTACGTGCATCCAAGATACTAAGAATTGTGGAGCTTGGAGCCAGGGTTTAAGTGCCCTATTTCCCACCCTGAAGGGGAATGTGTTAATTGTTCTCTGCCAGAGCAAACAAAAGGGGTCCGAAACACACTAATGGTCTTAACTTCAGGTGACGAACCACAGATGTGAGTTGTGAGTCGTGACAGTCTCTTAATGTCTGGGCAGGTGAAGGAACATTGAAGAGTTTCTGTGAGAAGAGGTTACAGGTTGATGACCATCTGTTGCTTCACTGGAGCAGTTTTGTTCACTATTGCATTTGAAGTTTGGGTCACTGAGAGGATTATCACAAACCCATCAATGCCAGGGCCTTCCCAACTCATTCTTTTGAATTTATGACCTGAAGTCATCTGTTTTAGCACACGGTTTCCAACTAGAGTCCTTGTCCACAGGCCTTTCAGTCATAAGTGTACGATTTTTATATTGGAAGTAATATCTCTCACCAACTGAAAAATATTTCTTGCCAATTAGACTGTGCCATGGAGTGGGAGTGTATGGCATGGTAACATTATTATGTTAAATAAAATTTGTCTGGATGTGAGATAGATCGTGGAGGGGTCATCACCACCCCAAGTCTTGTGGCAACCTAGGTCCCATCACAGTGGCCACTGGTGCTGCAAGCAAGGCTTTAATGTGGTGCATGCTAGTTAAAGCATCAGCACTCCACTTTGAGCATCATAAATCTAAATGCTGTGCTTAATGGTTTATTGGCATGTCACACCATAATTGCTGGCAGGCATAAAAGCTGAATTGTTTAAGATGGCGAATGCCAATCTACCCCTATATAAAACTGCCCCTACAAAATGGATTTGTGATGCTCCTTGTCCATTGTGAACATGTATTGATCAGCACCATTTCATATTTCTTCCCTGACTGTAATGGAGAGATAATACTTGGAGTGCCTCCTGCACCAAATTCAAAACTGTATGAAGCAGATAACAGACACAGAAATGATTTGTGTTTGTTTTACCTTCAGCTATCAGCTTGTTGTATAAGAAACTGCCAGCTCTTTCCTAGAATACTCTTTGACACCCATCACTAGGTTTTTCTAGGAACAGGCTGTTTTGCCTTCTTGAACAATCTCCCTTCTATCAAACATGTACATTCCTTACATGGTAAGAAGCTTCTCTCCTATATCATCCAAACCCTGCTGCATGCAATTCCATTCTTGCCCTAGATGTGACTTTCTGTTTATGCCAATGTCACTCAACTAGCAGTAGATTTGCAGTGAGATCATATACAGGCTGGAGCAGGGCAATCTGCAGCATCTTCATTCCTTACTGGGAAGTGAATCCCAAGTGTCTTTTGGGGACTCTCAGACTGTAATATTTTTCAGCAGGGAGAACAAACAAGATATATACATTCTTCTGTGCAATTTAGGGATAAGAATTACAGCATCCTGTGCAGATATCATTCTAAAGCTCCCATTAAAAATGTTTCCCCATTTTATGAAATGCAGAAGCTAACTGAGGTGAGTTGTTAGCCTCAGCTATGGCAGAGGCCCTAGTGATGCAGCCTATCAGCATGGAAGACACACAAATTGCTCTTGAAATCTCAAAAAGATGATGAAGCAGACTGCACTGGCCCATCTCATATCCAAAATAATGGATGGCAAGTCTTTTTGCAGCCTAAATACCCTAAAGCAGTGGTTCTCAACCTGTGGGTCCCCAGATGTTCGTGGACTTCAGCTCCCAGAAGCCCCAGCCACTATGGTCAATGCTCAGGGCTTCTGGGAGCTGAAGTCCACAAACATCTGGGGACCCACAGGTTGAGAACTCTGCCCTAAAGGCATCAGAGCCTGTCTGATCTTGGAAGCTAAGTAGAGTCAGCCTTGGCAGATATTTGGATGGGAGACCATCCAATACCAGGTTCTGTAGGCTATATTTCAGAAGCAGGGAATGGCAAACTGCCACTGAATATTCCTTGCCTAGGAAAACCCTAGGCCCATCTATGAACGTCATATCTATTTTTCCAAAATTAATGCATTGACCATATCGCCTATATGTTGAAGGGTTTCTTATCTTATATACAAATCCCATTTTAGTGTTAACTTATATTTATGGATAGTCTAGTTTTATAACATTATAGTCCTTTTTCTTCCATGGTATTTATATCTCATATTTATCTTCATTCTTTAAATTTGCTTTCACCAATTCACCTCATTCATTCTTCATATAAGATATAACCATATCCCAGTCTTTCTCAAATTTATCTACAGTCTTCCCTTCCAGCCAATTTTTGTAATTCTGTAAATCTGAGGGTTTCCCTGCTCAGCTGATATCCATCCTCTCTTATTTCTCTGTGGTTCTGTCAGGCAGGTGGGCATTTGCCACCTTGTGAGTTTGCTGGTTTTGACTCTGACTGTAAGTGGCTGGATTCCTCTTCTCAGCAACATAAGAAATGGCTTGCTGATTATCTAGGCCAAAGATGGGCTTCCCTTCTAGTGGTGTGGATGTCTAGAAGTGAAGAGGGACTTGGGGCCAATATGTGTGAAAGCACCTCTGAGCTGGCAGTCACACTTTTCTCCTCATGCTAGCAGACGCACACTTCTCATGCAAGCACATAGGTAAAAAACACATGCATGTATGTGCATGCACGCACACACAGGTATGTGTGTGGAGCATTCAGTGTCCCCTCCCATTTCAGCACAACATGGAAATGGGTACGTTTAAAACTCATATGTAAGAGAGAGATAGGGCCTCAGGATGTATAAAGACAATTCTATTATTCACAACCTCCTCCTCCTCCTCCATTTATATCCCACTCCCCTCACCCCAAGATTTGGAGTCAAAATGGCTTACAAATTATAATGATTATAATATAATGAAAACATAGACAAAAAGTCAACATTAAAACAGAACTATTAGCCATATTAAAACATTTTAAAACATACACTTTTAAAAGACTAAGAAAACAGTTAAAACAGTACAGTTTAAAACAATACAGCACACTCATTAAATCCGTTTCCTTAAAAACCTTCAATTCTAAAAGCCTGTTTGAATATAAAGTTTTTGCCTGCTGATAGGACATCAACAAGGAAGCCATTCTAGCCTCCCTAGGGAGGGAGTTCCAGAGTCTTGGGGCAGCCACTGAGAAGGCCATGTCTTGTATCCCTCCAACAGTACCTGTGAAAATGGTGAGACTGGAAAGAAGAACTTCTCCCGTAGATTTCAGGGTCTGGGCAGGCTCTTGGGAGAGAAATAGTTTGTCAGAGAGCCTGGACCTAAGCTGCATAGGGCTTTATGGGTCATAACCAGCACTTTGAATTGTGCCCGGAAACACACTTGCAGCCAGTGGAGCTGGTTGGAGCAAAGGAGATGTATGATCCCTGTAACCATCCCCAGTTAATACTCTGGCTGCAGCTCTTTGTACCAACTGGAGTTTCCAAATACTCTTCAAAAGCAGCTGTGCAGTAAAGAGCAAGGAGACACTCATGGTAGCTTCATTATAATTACTATGGGCCAAGGTGTACAGTGTAATTAATGCACAGGTATTTTATTGAGACTCAGGGCAGTGTAGTGGTTTGAATGTTGGACTAGTACTCCAGGAGTCTGGGGTTTATTTCCCTACTTAGTTTTACTAGGTGACTGTGGGCAAGTCACACACTCTCAGCCTCAGAGGAAGGCAATGACTCTGAACAAATCTTGCCAAGGAAATCCCATGACAGGTTTGCCATAGCGTTGCCTTAAGTTAGAAATGCCTTGAAGGCATACTACAGTTATAACAATTTTATTTGAACGACAACAATGTCAAACTGAAAAAGGCATCCCATTCTTGTATGCTTATAAGCTTAAATGCTAACTTGCTGCAGGAATCTGTACTCCCTTAAGTATCACAGCTACTTATTCTGGGCTCTCCTTGGGATGCCTCAGAACTGCTCTCAGAGTTCCCAACTTTATTCTCTGCTTCATATGTCAAAGTCAGATTTGGGTCGCTCCCCAGTCACTTGGCATTAGTGTATCATTCTTTCCCTCTTAGCAAAAATAAATATCAACCTCTGTCATCCAAGCCACAGCTGAACTGAGTTTATCGCCAAGGTTAACTTGTCTGAAAGGCCCAAGCCCTAGAGAGAAAATCCTATCTGCTTTTGTGAGCGTCACAAGCATAGAGTTCTCATGAGGATGCTCTGAACCAGGCAAGCCAGAGCTTCTAGACATGAGTGAAAGAAATGGAGATTAAAGTAAGATACTGATCTGCTGATGATAATGCCATATCCATTCCCATTTGAGTAGGAAGTCATAAAGGGAAAGGAACTAAAAGGAAAAGAAGAAAACAAAGCAAATGTAGGATCTCAAGCAACTAACATTTTCAGCTTTTTGAAGGCATAAAAACATTTTCCTCTCTTGTGCACTTTTAAACATGATTTTCAATTATACAGGTATTTCTAACCACCTTTGGTCATTTGCAGTGGACAGGAGGAAGGAAATGTCTATTTCAACATGTTTAATCAAGAAAAGGTATAGGGCTGGTTTGAGGTAATCAGACTGAGAAATATTTCAATAGAAGTAGTTGCAATTTTTTTCTGCTCAGAAATTATAGACAGCACATCTGAATTCCAAAGGTGTCAGGAAACAGTAAAATTATTGTAATTGTTCCAATGCAAGTGAAGAGTCTGAAAGGTGGCACAAAATTGAATGTTGGGTGAACCTTGATGATCATTTATATTTATTTAAATAGCAATGATGGTGCTATGGAGATGTTCTTAAAAAATTGGACAACATTCTGTGAAGCACAGAGAGGCCAAACAAAGGTTTCAATGGGCAACATTTAGGGCTTGGCACATAATCTCCTTCACTCCATATTCAACTGTATGCTTAGACATTGTGACAATTTGCTAGCCTGACTCACTCTTCCTTATTTAGAATTTAAAATTTCCTTCATGTACCTCTCTGTTAAACCCTTTGACCTCTCACACAGGCTGAACTTTTCCCCAATGAGGGAAAAAGAAAGTTTGCTTCAATTTACTCATCATGCCCACATGCTCAACCTTGCTTGCTGTTCAGACAACCTTCCTTGTCTTCCTGGAGAGCTACAAGGAAGTGGCCCTATCTAGCCATAAACAATCACACGCAGCATTGGGGAGTTGCAGGGAAGTCATCAGGGATAGGGAGTCATCCTGACCACCTTCAGTTTTTTCCACTGTAGGGTTGCCTGAAGGAATCTCCCAGTTCTTACAAGAATTCACAACTACCCTGTCTAAATGCAGCAGCTATTAAAGAAAAAAAAATGAAACTCAAAATGAGACTGGCTAGGGAAGAAGGAATTAAAAAAATGAGGGGGGATTTTCAAATATTTGTGGAGCAAGAGAATGACCAAGAAAACCGTGGGACAGCTTCTTAGCAAGGATGGTAAAATGTCAAAAGATCATAATGAAGAGGTAGAACTGCTCAATACTGATTTTGCTTCAATTTTTCTCCCCAAAGAGGTATCTGTGTGCTTCCATGCAGCAGCAGCAGAGACCTTGGTAAGGAATCCCGATTGCAAATCAATATTGATAAGGAGTCAGAAATCACCTAGTTAAGCTAGATCAGTGGTTCTCAACCTGTGGGTCCTCAGATGTTTTTGGACTTCAGCTCCCAGAAGCCCTGAGCATTGACCATAGTGGCTGGGGCTTCTGGGAGTCCACAAACATCTGACACCCACAGGTTGAGAACCACTGAGCTAGATAAATTCAGATCTGCAGGGCTAGATGAACTACATGCTGGAGAATTGAAGGAACTTGCTGATGCCCTCGTAGAATGACTTCCCATCATTTTGGAGAAATCTTGGAGAATGCATGAGGCACTAGAGAAGAGCAAACATTGTCCCTTTCTTCCAAGAAGGCAAAAAAGAAGATCCAGCAAGCCAGAGATCAGTCGCCTTGGAAAAAAATCATTAGAACAGCTTATATAGGTGTCTGTCTGCAAGTATCTTGATGGCAATGGAGTGATCAATTAGAGCCAACATAGGTTTGTCAAGAGCAAATTCTGCTAATGAATCTTACATCTTTTTCTGATGAGGTTACTAGTTTAGTAGATGGTGGGAATGCTGTGAATGTCGTTTATCTGGATTTTAGCAAAGCATTTGATAAAGTCCCCTGTAATATTTTGATTAACAAACTGATTAAATGTGGAACAGATGGAAGTACCATCACATGGATCCATAACTGGTTGGAAAACCTTGCTCACAGTGTTGTCATCAATAGCTATGCATCATACTGGAAGGTGGCCTCAAGTGGAGTGTCCTCAGGGTTCAGTCCAGGGGCCATTACTTGTTAACAGTTTTTGTCAATAACTTATATGACAGGGTGGAGGTAAATACTATTCAGCTTTGCAGATGATACAAAACTGGGAGGGGTAGCTAACACACTAGAAGATAGGACAAAAATTCAAGAGGACCTTGATAAACTAGAAAATTGAACAGAAATTAATAAAATAAAATTCAGTAGAGACAAATATAAAGTTTCACATTTAGATCACAAAAACCAAATGCACAGCTATAGGATGGAGGATACCTAGAAAAGGACCTTGAGATTATTGTTTATTTCAAGTTGGGCATGAGCTAGTAGTGTCATGCTGCAGCAAATGTTATTTTTATCCTGCATTAATAGAAACATAGTTTCCAACTCAAGAGAAGTAATAATCCCACTATATTCTGCACTGCTAAGGCCTCATCTGGAGTATTGTGTTCAGTTCTGGGCACCTCTTTTTAAAAGGATACAGACAGGTTGAAGTAGGTAACAATGACGATAAGAGGTATGGAGAACGAAATGTATGAGGAAAAGAAAGCCCTGGTGGCACAGTGGTTAAATGCTGGCACTGCTGCCACAAGGTTGTGAGTTCGATCCTGCTGGGCTCCAGGTTGACTCAGCCTTCCATCCTTCTGCAGGTTGGTAAAATGAGTACCCAGCTTGTTGGGGGCAATTAGCTAAATACATTGTAAACCACTTAGAAAGCACTTAGCTGATAAGCAGTATAGAAATACACATGCCATTGCTATTGCTAAAGGTCGACAGAGCTGGGCTTGCTCAGCTTGGTGAAGAGAAGACTGAGAGGTGACAGGATTGCACTGCTTAAACAGAGAGAAGGGAACAGGCTTGTTCTCTTCTGCCCCAAAAGTAGGACCTGGTCTAATGGTTTTAAGTTACAGGAGGAAAGATTTTAACTGAACTTTAGAAGGAACTTCTTGACAGTGAGAGTGGTTATGCAGTGGAACCAAACACCTAGAGAGGTGGTGGGGTCTCCTTCTCTGGATGTCTTCAAAAGAGGCTGGAGAGCTGCCAGTTGGGGATGCTTCAGCTGGAGATCCTGCATTGAGCAGGGAGTTGGACTTCCAACTCTGTAATTCTACGGTTCTAATAGTGGGTTCTGGAAGACTACAGCAGCAGCATCAAAAATTTTGCATCTGGCTACTCCTGTTGCCCTGCAACATAAGCATTGCTCTGTTAAGTGATAGTCTGGAGTCTTCCAGTCCCCCTGCTGCATCAAAAATCATTTTCGCTGGTAAAATACTCTAAAAGTGTTTTACTTTATAGTTGTCAGTGCTATAGTATCTATGCCCAAGGCACAACTTACTCTCTTGTTACCCTGTGAATTGGGGGTCCCGGGAGGGGCGCCCAAATAACCAAACAAAACCTAGCAAGATGCGGAAAATTAGCTGGAGCACTCTCTTGGCTAACGAGAGGCAGGGTAACGCAGCGGGATCTTTTATCCTTTGTCTACAGCGTCAGGTCAGTGAGGAGGCAAATGGTTCAAACAGCAATAAGATTTATTAAACAGTTATTAAAGAAAAGCACAAACACACTCCTAACTAGAAACGGAAAATAGAGTTTCAAGGGGAATGGGTGACACGCCACCTGTCCTGCAGTCCTGGAGAAGCCAATTGTAGAAGAGGAAACCTGGTGTGGCGGCCGAGGGGAATCTGGTGAACCAAGTGGCAGCAAGGCAGAATGAAGTCCAAGCGACCCAGCGGGAGTTCCGAAGAGCTCTCAGAGCGGGGGATTTTTATAGGGGAAAGAACAACCACAGGCTAGTCTGGTCTCGGGTGAAAACAATAAGTTTTGGGTTGGAGACAAAGCCTCCAAAAGGTCAGAATTTGCATGATTGAATTATGTTCCGAATTGACAATGGTATGGCTGGTATGTAAATGTGGCTAGCTCGGTGGTTAAGTACCTAGCTTGCCAGGGTGTCCTCTCAGGTTAGAGGATCTCTTTGTGATAGCATGCATTTGTAATGAAGTTGTTTGTTTCGGGAGGTCCCCTAAAGTAGATCTGGCAATATCTGGCTTGGTTTGGTGGGAGCAGCAAGTAGTAGCCATGCCTAGCTTCGCGCTTGTTCGGCGGGCCTCACAAACACTTGGCTGGTGGCAGAGTAGGGCCGAATTGCGATATCAAAATGATATCTTTGGTTCACCAAAGGCCAGGCCAGTACACGGTGGTAACACTCTTATCTCCTCTTTCCCACTGAACTGCCAGGAAGCTGCTGGTGCTGGTTGCTCCGATCTTCTTGTAGTTTACAGCTGTCTTTAATGTTAGGCAAAGTTAGAAATAACTTTTCACAAATAACTAGCTACTTGTAGTTAATACAATGGCAGGCTGTTAGTTTTTCAAGTTACAGAAGTCAAATAACAGTAGAGATAGCTCATAAAATTCACTCCCCCTCTTTTACTCTGTGGCTTATCTGAGAGCAATACTTGAAGTAGAGCTTTCTTTCTTTCTTTCTTTCTTTCTTTCTTTCTTTCTTTCTTTCTTTCTTTCTTTCTTTCTTTCTTTCTTTCTTTCTTGTGCAGATTGACTTTTGGGCAGCAAAACAGTGGTTGTTCACAAGCCTCCTGGATGTATGCAGAGGATTAAAGCCATGTCTCTAGGGAGCTCTGAGGTTTGTGGCTCTAAGAGTCCTTTAGTGTTCACAGAATGGTCTACAATGGGGAAGGAGTTGTGATCAACCTCTCCCTCTCCCTCTCTCTCTGTTTTGTGAAGGCTTTTTTTGGACAGAGTGATAGCAGGAAGTGTTTGGTCACCACTGTGTGCTGATTGGTGTTTTTCCTGCATGACTTAATAGGAGGGGCACCATTAGCAAGGAACTGTACAATAGATGGTGGTGGTAGAGTTACTAGGATTAGCAGAGATACTGTAGTGTTACTAGGGGTACATCTATTGTTTCTCCCTACTTAGACAGAACGGTGTTGCTTGTGCTTCAGATAATGGATACTATTGTGATTAAATAATCAATCAATCAATCACTTTATTTATACTCTGCCTTTTCTGCAAGATGGACTTGAGTCCCAGTCAAGGTCACAGTCAGTACAAACAGTCTGTTTCCATTAGCTCTGAGACACTACAGGATTGTGCTGTATGCTATGGCAAGTGCTAGTTCTAGTCTCCTACTATCTTATGTAAGCAGTAAAGCATCCTCAGCATCTCTGGTAGTGTGCCAACATGTTATTTCAAAATCTTCTTATGTTGTTAATGGATCAACTGTAATTTGTTGCTCCGTAGTCACTTTGTTTGCACAGGGCTACAGTGGTGATCAAACACTGCTCGGGTTGCCAGGTTTGCCTATTTCCTGAGATGTTAAGACCAAAAGCAAAAGCAGAAGGTAGGGGTATGTGATGTCACAGGGTGGACTCTTGTGATGTCAGAGGGATGTCCCCCTATGAGATCACAGGCATGGTCTCTTGGATTAACAACTGCAAAGCAGTGTGTGATAGGCAACATGGGTTTCTCCACCACCTCTTAAATAGATAACAAATGTATAGTTATATACATGGCTAGAGCAAACTCTTAATACATATACAAACGTCTTTGCATTGAGCCAGTTAGGCCTGCTGCCAGTTGGCAACAAGGAAGAGATGGGTGCCTAGGATTTATAGTCAGTTCACAAACACACACAAAACTTTCTGTTCTTTCCAGCACCACGTGCCCCAAGATATGTCTTCCTGCCTGGAGACCTGGAGTTGGCAAACACAGCAATCTCCTGAGACTTCAACCAACATCCTGAGACTTGGCAACTCTATATACTACATTTATGGTAGAGAGAGAATAAGTATCTCTTAATGAAGCTTGCAGTTTTTCTGCATGCTGACATTCTCCTCGTGGTAGCTCATGTGAGCAATTTGTGGTTATATTGGTGATGTGGTAAGTTACAGCTGGGGCTTTCATGGTCCTTTAACTTTGACAGCTTATCGTGAGATAGTCCAATCTGTCAACAAACTCAAGAGAGATAATTTTGGTTTTCAAAAGTCGACAACAAAAAAGAGAGATAAACTGATTCCTAAAAGATGTGGTTTATTTAAAACAAATATGAATTTCAAAGCATTTAGAATTCAGAGAACTTGCCATGACAATACCTTCCCTTTCCTGCTGGACCAGATCAAAGGCCTATCTCTTCCAGCATCCTGTTTCCCAGAATGCCCATGGGGAATCCTGTCTTGTGGACAGGGGTAAGCTCTGTTGTAAGTGCATATTCTAGTCATCCCTTTGATGTTCGTAGAAAGTCTCTGGCTTTCCTCCCCAGCTTTCCACCTTCATTAACAAAGGTGCAGAATCTGGGACAACCTCTTGTACTGCTCTTGTATAGACAGACTTATCCGTAAGGCATACTATCCGCTGAGGTAAGTTTGCAGTCATGCACTTAATCAGCACCTGTATGTGTTTTCATTTTGCAGAAATACCTGGCACCACTGAGAAACCCTCTTGCTTCAGCTAAGTACCCAATTATTTTAGATTTACTGCTAAACTGGCCATTGTATTAAAAAGCCTTATTTATGTCAGTTTTGTACCTTTACCTGATAAGTACATCATTTCCAAATTCACTCAGTTATTTTCGCTGTGAGTTGTATATTTGCAAGGGGAAAGCCCCTGCCTTTACTACTCACTGGCTGTGCCATGCTCTTAGCAAACTGACGTTTATTAACTAATACAAAGTTGCAAATGAGGTACAAACACAGCTAAACAAAAGGCTCCAGTGTTGAGCCTAAAGCAAGGTCCTAAATCATGAGCTGTGGTGTGACAAACTGTGCAGCCTTTGCCAGTACTTTTAAAATGGAGCTTTCTTGCCAGGCTGAGAATCCATAGAGCTCAGCCAAAGAAAACAGTGAGTGGGAGCCAGGGTTCTCCCAAGTCTTGGCATCAGATCAACAATAGTAGCTTTGGCTGAGATCCATGGAACTGAGCACATGCTCTGTAAGGTCACTTCAGAACACCATAATTACTTGGTATTTACTTCAGTGGGTTTTGCAGACAAAAATAATAAGGGACAGCAGCATAGTTTTTAGGGACTAGATTACAATCCCAGGACCCTTTGCCATCTCTCTCTCCCTGGAAATACAGGCCAGTCCATAGCAACCAGGCAGACAAAATGCTTTGTGTTCTTCCTGATCTATGCAATGCCATTTTAGAAAGGGTTTTCCCAGAAGATAAGATTGCTTAGATTGTGCAACAAATATGCAGCTGTTGCTGAGGGACTGTGCTGGGTTGAGGTATTACCCCTTAAGCAAGTACTTCTGTTTTGAGCAGACTGCATTTTGCCTGATGGGATTCATGTCAAGGTGGAACAGATGAGACGTTCCCCTGACTTTGTCTCCTGCTCAGCCCATGAATGTTCACTTTTTGTGAACTAGAAGACATCAATATTGCCCCCTGTTTCACATAATGGTGTCATTATTGGGGCTGTAGTTGTTGTTATTGGCGAGGCTGAGTAAATTTCTTTCCTTTTGCCCCTTTCCCTCATCCACTGAAAAGCCCATCCTTTCTGAAGATCTCTATCCCCTATTCCTAGCTATCGTATTGTGGTTGTTTCTAAAACAGGGCCTTCAAGATCTTACACAGTAGGGACATGCCTTTGTGCTTCTTGTCTGAGAGCTGGATAAAAGCACTTTTGGCATTAACTTTTTGGAGCTAGGAGCTGCACTGTGGAAAAAAGTTGTCTCTTCAGAAGAAGAGATATAGCATTATAGAGCCCAATACTAATACTGCTTTCGCTACTGGATATTGGTCTGCCCCATCAAAATTGAAGCCACACACACTTCCTTTGACCCTCTTCTTAGGTCACATGTACAGCTTTGAACATTTCTCTTGAAAAGTACTCAGTAACCACTATCACAAAGCCTCCAACAATTTGCAGATGAAAACTGGGACATATGTGACCAAGAAACATCAGAGTGTAGTTAAGATGGAAAAAGTTATTAATGAGGGAGAACATACAAGCTAGGAAAGGTGGCAGCAGCTTGCTTTTGTCTGGTCCTACTGGGAAGAGCAAGATTCCACACCTTTCTCTCTTTCCCCCTTGCTGAATTGAGCATGAACTACTTTTGTGCTTTGAACTAAGTTTGCAGCAGTTGAAGTAAGCTGAGGACAAAGGGGAAAAGTGGGACATTCTGAAAACTGCTAGAAAATTGGGACAGCAGAGAATTAGTCAGGACTGCCAAATCAGGATAGTTGGAGCGAGGCTGTCACTTCAAGCCCACTGAGTAGTTAGTTACAGTTAGAGTTGCTGCTTTAAAAAATTATCATTTCCCAAAATGAACTAAGTAGTCACATTTTGTTATTGGAGAAAAAAAGCCACTCAAATGCTATAAGCCACTAATCTCTCCTCCATCCTTTTTATTGTCCCACAACAGAGCACAAGGCTCTGGCAAGATCTAGTAGTTAAACCACATGACATTTCCCTCAAGGCAAACTAAGGCCATATCCGTACTACACTGTTATAGTGCTATTATTCCACTTTCAACATCCAGTGGAATCCTGGGGTTTGCATTTTAGAAAGAGGTTCTTAGAATTTTCAGCTCTTAGGCCTCAGTAAACTACAAACCCCAGAATTCCACAGGGTGCTGACAGTGGAATAATAGCACTATAACAGTGTAGGGCAGAAATGGCCTAAGTTACTAAAAAGTAATTGTTGCATCGGAAAGGAAAAACTTTCCACATATGTTACAGTCATAATATATTGTAGCTGTATTGGTTTTGTATTGTATATATAATGTATATATCTTATTTAATGTATTACATATAAAATATGTACTGTAACATACTGGAGGTATACTGTTTATGGAATAAAGGAATTATTACATAGAAGTACAGGTGTGAGGGGTACCTCAATCTTAAAAAATCCTTCAGTCTGGCAGTCTTTACCAAATCAAGATCCACCCTGTCCTTCTACTGCAATGGATCATCCCTGACAGTGAAAGAATATGGTCGATGATCTAACCAGATGATAATATGTCACAGAAGAAGACTAGGAAAACCATAGCATGACTCATAAGAGGCACAGGTGTGCATTTGGGACTCTCTCACTATTGGCAAGCAGCAGTCATTGCTAGAGAGGTCAGGTCAAATAACAGTGAGAGCCATGAAAACCTCAATTACCCTCCCTGGATCGTGTAACACATAATGTTGGCTCCCCCCTCCCTGAAAATGTGAAGTGGCGCATTTTCTCTGCAGTGCATTAGGTCAATACTCCAGCTGTGAGGATGGCCTATAGACAGGAACATGCCTAAGCACCTGGTGTCTATGGATGAGATTCTAAAATCGACACTGCTTAGAATCTCAGTGTTGTATTTCAAGTCCATTGTGCTGGGGATCAATCTAAATTTAGAGGCTGCCAAAGGCAGAATCTGTGGGCAGGTATCAAGGAAACCAGCCGCACTTCTGTCTGTGGTATGTCGGGGCCTCAGAATCTATCTGACTAGCTTTCTTTCCCTGGGGTCACCAACCTTAACATCTTCCAGTTGCTTCAAAGTGCACTTTGTACTGTACTTTAAGGCTGGAATAGGTGTTGCCATGCCATCTCTCTTTCTTCCCTCTTCTGGGTAATGTAGCGTAAAAAAGCCTGACAGAACACTGTTGCACTGTCATAGCCCATTCCTTGTTTCTAACATCATACATTGATGTTGGCAAGGTGGGGGGAATGACACAACATTTTACACTGCACATTATGGCAGCTTTTCTTACCGTGTTTGAATGTAGGCCTGTCTTCTAAATGTACTCTGCCAAAGGATACCTCATCTCATTATCTACTCATAAACAGGTATACTCTCACCTTGTCTCCAAAGCGCTGACAGAAGTGAAGCCAGAAACTAAGGCCATTTCTGCACTACACTCTCATAGTGCTATTATTCTACTTTCAAAATTCTGTGGAATTCTGGGCTTTGTACTGAGGCCAAAGATGCCCTCCCTAAAATGCAATTCCCAGGATTCCATAGGATGTTGAAAGTGAAATAATAGTACTGTAACTGTGTAGTGTAGAAATGGTCCCAGTTTTTTTAATAATTAAAAACAACCTTTCAATAGACAACATAAACAGAAAATGTTAAAAAAAAAAAGGAGGAAAGCAGCAGGAAACATTGCAGTAGCAAACGAGATATTTGAAATAAAAACAGAGATTAACAGCTAATCAAGGTTACATACTAAATGCATACCTACAAGGAAAGTGTTTACCAGCTGCTGAAAGCTCAGCAGTGAGGAAGAGAGAAGGGTCTCCACTGGAGCAAAGTTACAGAGCCTGGGTGCAGCCAATGAAAGGGTCTTCTCTTAATACTAGGAGTATTTGAGGAGTTGTTGGAAGATTCAAAAGAGCCTGTGAAGATGATCCCAATAGGTAGACAAGCTCACATGGAGAGCAGGATATCCTGGCCATAAATCACTCAGCGCAATAAAGCTGGTGTGAGCAGAAGGCATTTTGGGACGTACTGATGAATCACTAGGGAACAAGCAGCAGATAAGCAAGGGTTTCTGAATCCCAACAGTTAAACAAGAATGAGTGCTTCCAGATGGGCCTAAAGGAGTGTGACTTCTCATAATAAAGCTCCTTAGGGTTTTGCTACCCCTGTGTCCACCTGTTCCATACTTTTTTTGGGTGTGTGCGTGCGTGCTTTTTGTAGCGATTTTTGGACTTGTGCTACAGCTCTTCCAAAGTTGTGTTAAAATCAGGTTGTTATTTGCTGAGATGGTCTTATGGTTTGAAGTGCAAATTTTCTCCTCTCTGATTTTTAAAATTAATTTAGAATTAGAGTACTGTAGGCACCGATACACTATAAAAAAGGAGAAAGGAGTGGATACTTTTTTTTATTCCAATATGTCTTGGAATTAAAAAGAACCCCACTTGAAGATGGAAGTAAAATATTGCAGCTGGTGCCAGAAATTGCAAGAAATTAGTCTAGGACAACAGGAATGTTGTTTGGATTTAAAAAAAAAATTCTAAGAACTACTGCAAGAAATAGCACAACATCTTGGCATATTTGCTTCATCTGGAGGAGATCAGATCAGCCACAAACCTAGCGCCTTTCCTAAATTAGGATACTGAACTCAAGTAAATGACCGTGTATTGGGTGAGCAGGCTTGTGTATGAATGAATTTGTGTGTGAGCTCCAATTCTGGGATGGGAGCAGGAAAACAAATCCTGAGCTGAGCATCTTGTTCTGCGCCTGCCTTCTTGAGCCACTATTTGCATCTGGCTCAGTTTTGTGAATCTAGGGGTTTTAGTAAAAAGGAAAAAAAAGGTCTAAAGGTCTGTTCTGAGCTGTCTGAGCTTTAAAGCACCAAAACATCTGTTGACAACAAACTGTGCAGAGATCTTTGTTGTCTTTTGCTTACCGTCTGCTGCTGTGGAGCAAGGATCTGTAAACTAGTGGCTTTAGACAAGGAACAGAACATGGTCTATTGGCTTCCCAATTAAACTGTTAACATAGAAACAACAGAAGAGGAAAGCAGCCACAATCTGAGTGCACTTATTTTTAAATCATGTATGAAAGGATGATGCAAGAAAGTCCCAGGATGATGCAATGAAATTCTAAAATCCCATATGGGTTGAAAAAGATTTTCTCAGAAAGCAATCCATCCATCCAGTGGTCATGATGGCTGTCAGATTCTGGGAGCTGTAATCTAAACGGGTAGCTTTTCCAAGCTTTGCAGATGCACCGTGCTCACCAGAGACGGATCATCCACAGTTTGAAAAGTACTAGTGTATTGCTATTTTAAGAGAAGGAACAGAGTGGTACTTCAGCTTGTTTCTTAGAATAACACATTCTGTGTTAAGGTCTAATATCATGCCTTCTGATTTTGATCTCCAACTTGAGTGCCTCTACTGACGCACAGGGCCTGTCCCAGAGATTTTGCTGCCTGAGGTGAAGCATCAAACAAAGGGCACCTCCTAAGTCATGGAGAAAGTACCAAAGGATGGTCAGGCTAAAAATTCAAAAGCAAAAAATCCAGTTTCTACTTCCTGGTTAAAATGGAATCTTTTTTGACACTTTCATCAGTGCTTGCAAAGCAAGCAAGAAACTCAAGGAATCCAAGTTCCTGAATATTGTTATACAAAGAACTTTAGTTCTCATTAACAATGCTCATGGATGTGGATTGCACCTAATAATTACCATTATGGCAGAAGAAATTCACCATGTCTTTGAAAAGTTATAACTCTCCCCCATATTCCGTGCTCTTTGTTTTGTTTTGCAAAGAAGGATTTTTCTTAAAAAAAATTAAAATATTGAATTTGACATTAGCTTCCTAACATACGCTTACATTTACAAGAACTGCATTTCCAGAGCACTGACTTCTTTCTAAAAAATGCTACATCTTAGTTTTCCATTATGTGCATTCCACAGACTCCTAAATGCTGTAGAACTAATGGTGCAAGTAGTACATGAAGCCAATAATTGAATTCATTCTGTATCAGACATACCATACTTGTCTGGCATCTCAATAGCCAAAAGTGAAATTTAACTGTAGAATCTAGCCAAATGAATATAACATGGATCACTTTATTCAAAATATTCAGAATATGGAAGTGAAAAGTTTTTTGTGGCTTTAATAAAAATCCTAAAAATTGTTTTTTAAAAACAAATAAAAGCCTGCTTTTGGATGATTTTTATGGATATTTTGTTTTCATAATAGTTTGGAGTCTTGCTGTTATTTTGCTGGGTTTTTTTTTGTTTCATTGTTTTAATAGTTTAAATTCATTATATTGTTACTTTATCAGCTGCCTCAGGAAAGTGAAGAGTGTGAGAAAAACATCTTTACTGGGAGTGCAAATATTCATCTGTTTTGTTCTTGTACACAGAGATCTTCATTTATGCATATTTGATTCTTGGTCCAGCAAGAAAAGTGATGGCCTTTAAAAAAAATGTTTTTTGGCACAAAATACAATATTCTGGATAAAAATAGTTTCTATGCAGAAAAAAAAGTTTTGCACAAAATTACCAAAAATGAAAAATGATAGCCTTTTGCTGGAGGTTGAAAACTCTTGCAGCAGCAGGCAAAGTTTCATCAGTTATTCAAGACCTCAGTTTTCCCCAAGGACAAGAACATATGCACATATTCCCCCCCACACACACCAATTTACAGAGCAATCCCATATGATTTTCTCTGGACCATCTCCTAAACCCTGCCAGGTTCACATTGTTTAGGGCAGAAGGCATAGGTATGGCTTTTGGCCTGCTTGATTGACCTGGATGTTCCATCCCTGGTGTGCATCATAACGTCCTTCACTTCAGTTCTTACAGCTGTTGGAGCAGAGACAGGAGGAGAGCTTTGTGTCCCTGATTGAAGGAAGAGCTCTGCAGACTTTCCTCTCTGCCCTCCAAAGAACCAACAATGAAATAAACAATAAATAGTTCACATATGTAATACTTATTTTTTTGCCTAGCTCTTCTATATTCAGTCTTCATTTTCTTTGCACAAAATATGTTTCAGACAGGCAAGGGGATCGTTATTTTTCTCATCAGTTCAGATCGCTACCTTTATAAGGCTCTCCTACCTTCTAGGCAATTCGTATCTCCACCATTACAGGGCTTTCTTATCATCTGTGAGCCAGAAAACACAAAATTTTCAAATGCTGATTTCCAGCAACTTTCATGGATTGTAGTTGCTACACCATAGTAAATTTATTGGCCTTTAATGTGTTTTTTCCTGTTTTTGGTACAGAAGAACTCTGCTGATAGCCAAGAAACTTGGAAACCTATAACCCAGAAATACAATGACCAAAGATATAAAATTAGGAAATTTATCTGGTCTTGTTGAGATTAATGCTGATGACTTTGCTTATGATTTGAATGAAACAAAGTTTTGAGTGATAGCACCTGCAAGACCCAAAATTTGTTTCATCTTGAGTTCAATCCAAAATGGATCAAATCTAGCAGTTTTGTGAAAAATCCGGTTAACTGATTAGTCCCTAACTCCCACAACAATATTTTGAATGTGAGCCTACGTACACCTATCAAGTTTGGTCAAAATCAGTGCATAAATTCAGGAGCAAAAAATACATATATCCAAAGTACTTGACAGAACAGACACCAAACCTTACTATGGTCCTTGTTTTGGTCCCATTAGATTCGTTGAGTGATTCTTTGATCAAGCGTGTAGTTTGATGTCACATAAGACCCAGGAAGACGAACGCATACTTTAAATGTAAAAGCCTATGCTTTCAAAGACCCATAAAGAGGCCAGTTGCTCTTCTGGATCTCAAGGAGTAGACCTTTCCCATCATCTGTTACTTAATCCTTCAACTGGAGATATGCAAAAGGTAAGCATTACCCCTGAGCTGTGCCCTCTTCTCAGCATGGTGGAATAATTGATCTATTGTGGTCCCAAAGAATGCCACATTTAGACAAAACAGAAAGCAAACTAGAGCTCTTTGGAAGACAACATGATGTATCCATGGTTGCTGCACAGTGTATCAACGAACCTAGACCTTTAAACACTCAAGATGGACAAGAAGACAGGTTCTCACTTGTTATCATAAGGAATGGGCAGAGGCTCAAGTTGTCAGTAGCTTTGTTTAGGCTTCCTCTCTGTGCCAATTGCTTCAAGAGACTGCAAATAGTTAATGAAAATTTTTGCAGCATGTGATTCCCATATGTGGCTGCTGCATCCCTTCTTCCCAGATGTGACCAGCCATAGGGAAACATGCAGTGGGAAACTTAGACCAGATGAGGAAGATAAAGAGTAGCATGAAATTGACCCCCACTGCCTTGATGAGAGTGCAAGGAGAGATGTAAGCAGGTGGCTTTCTAGCCAGAGAATGGCTTCCATTGAACACCCGAACCCCAAACCTTCCCGAGGCTCTGAGGCTAGCGTTTAACTTACTGTAGCCACTTGTGAACCTAGTTCTTGGCTTCAGGGACATCTGTTCTAGTATACTTTGGGCAGGGCTGTACATCTGTAAATAATGAACAACAGCAATTACAGATTCTTGCAAAAAAAAAAAGGGGGGAGGGGAGAATGAAACAAAGAAGTGCCTTTAGCAGGGTTGGCAAGAAGCAAATCCCAGCAGGACGCAGTGACAAGAGCTGCTGGTTTCAGCACATAGTTTCTGCTTCTAATTGATTTTTGCTGATCTTTTCAATTTGATCATACCTTTTGTGTCAGCATTAGTTGAGCAAAAAATCCAGCCTGGGGCAAGATGGGCTCCTGTGTACAGAGGGAGAAATTCAAATGGATTGGCCAGTTCTGCCAGGGTACCAGTTAAGATCTTAAAAGCTCAGTTTTCTACTTCAGCAGAAACTAGGCTTTGCCTCCATCAGCTTCCATGGGCTTCCATTATTGTTTAAAGAGCCCGTTGTGCTGCATAAATGTCATTGTGGAGTGAGGCAGGGGACAATTTGGTTCCAAGAAAGACATATGAGGCTCCTTTCAAACTACACGGTTATAATGCTTCATTCCATTTTACTAGCATGGCAATATCCTATGGAATCCTGGGACTAGGAGTTTAGGGAGAAGCATTTAGAAGTCTCAGCCAGATACGTTCTCTAGAGCCTACAACTAAATTACAAACCTTTCACAAGATGGAAACATGGCAGTTAAAAGCACAATACAATGCTATATTTCTGGAGGGTGAATGGGCCCCTGGTTAATGTCAATCATTCTTTGACAACTTTGAGATTATACATGACGTCTTTTATATGGGGCTGATTCTGAACGTTATTCAAAAAAATCCACTGGAGCAGAATGCCCTCCCTTTGTTAGAAAGGGGTGGTCACATATGAAATGTTATAGCACACATAGGGGCTTCTGTAACTGCCTACGTTCTTTTCCCCTTCCTGTCCCATTTTTGGTGGAGTTCCTGATACCCTTAAAAGTATGTGTTTGTCTCTACTATGAGCACCCCCAGTAGCTATTCCTGCTTTTTCACCATGAGCTCAAAGCATGAAGCCCCTGCATTCTGCTAGCAAAAATAAGAAATAAATATTCTTACAACTCCAATATTAGGGAACTCTATTCTGAGGGAAATTTGAACAGACTACTTTCTGGCTTTCCCTAAGCAAGTGAAAACATCTTTTGTTTCTTTTGGCACCTTTGAGAATTGCCCAGTGATCTGCCCTGCTTCCCTGTGCTGTTTCTTTTCATTTGTGGCATATTATGTTATCATCATTACTTCTGTTATTCTGTTATTCAATTATTGTTGTTAAATTTTGTGAATTGTTACAAAACACTGTCAAACACGAAATGTAGAAATATTTTAATAAATATGTAATAGTTGTCAAAGACACAGAGCCTCAGTGCTGGCTTCCCATGCTACAACAAAACTTGCCAAACAGAACAGATGGAGGATGTAACCCTGCATAGTTAATATAGAACCAGAACAATGTATTGTTTATGTGTCTGCCTGCACAAACATTCTTGTAATCCTCAACTGCTCCATCTTATCCTAATAGAGAGCCTGAGACTATATTCCATTGCTCTTAGATATGGCCTCTTTTACTCTGGTAACAGTAGTCACTTTCAACTTACATGCCTTGTGTGGTTTTCAAATTCAGCCGCCTGTGTATGGCTTTCACATACACTGCAGAAAGACTGAGAGGTAGTGGAATCCAAAGCCACCTTCCTTAATTTCACCTCCTGGGATCTGTTTGCACAATTTAATAACACCCTCTTCCTCCCAGTCTTGTGGGGCAAGACTGTTTTGGAGCAACAGGCTTGCGTACAGACCCCATGGAAAGCCTTAATCAACAATCAGAAATGAGAAGGGACAGTCAGTGTGCTATTTGCTGCTGCATTTAGGAATGTCCTTTTGCTCTAAGTACAACCCTGTATTATGCAAGGTTTGTTTTTCTGTTCACTCAAGAGTGTAATTGTTCCTTGTTTGACATGAAGTACCAGGAATGTTCAAAAAGCAGGTAAGTGGCTTGTTTAGACAAGGTCCATGGAGATTTTAGTTTATTTCATGTAACCGGTTCTAATTCAGAGAATTCTAAGTCTGGAGTCTTGCTATAGAAATGGTCAGTAAGGAGATTATGATTCTTAATAAACTTTGAGAATTTGTACCCAATTTTGCAGCATGACTAACTGGGTTGTTTGATATTTTATATGAATCAGATATTAGTGCATGCCACTGCACTGATAGAAGCAGCTTCTCTGCTCTCTCTGCCCTTCAGAAGCTCCTCTTGGCCCCTCCAACCTCCAATCCTCCCATCATCCCCAAAATATGGTGTCTGGAGACCTTGCCTTGAAAGGCTAAAGTGCAGAGGGAACATGAGATCTACAAAACCTGGGGGGAATGGAATACTATTTCAGATAGGGTGTGTCTGCCTGATTTTCAGAGATCCCTCTTCTCTCCAATGCACAACTTTATCCTGTTCAACAATGTCCCCCAACCCTCTGTGTAGTGGAAGGGAACCCTGGAGGGGCTGCTGTGGAAAGGGGAGATAGGCTGGCAAGTCTGTGCCCACCAAATTAGTTGCACCAACTCAGCCAAGAGCCAACCTGTCTTTTTGCTGTTGTCAGGGTTTGGTTGCCCCTCTGTGCACCCAGTCAACTGACATGTATATGTTCTCTAAAATTCACTGACTGTTGACAAATGACTCTACAGAAATGTGGAGAGATAAATTCTGAATATTTCCTAATGTATTAGGCCCTCTGCTTACCATTCTTGGCATCAAAAATGCCCACTTTTCAAAACCAGAAATGGGCTTCTAGCTAAGTTTTATGTTATATTCTTTTTTTTAGCCATCTTTTGGTAGTCAGTGCAGCAATCTATGCAGGCCAGAGGGTCCCAAGAACAGAAAATCAGCCCATAGACTGTCAAAATTTCCCACTCCTGACCTAGACAGTGAAAGGTACAGGAAGCAGGATCCTACGAACATAGTGTATTTTCCAGATCTGCCAGCATGGACGTGGTTAATCCTCTGCATTCTCAGCTTCTCATTTGGTGCCAAAAAGTCCTGTTTTGTTTCTTAGGCATTGTGTTGCTTACTAGAGGCTGCATGTTGACTTCAACTGCATTCAACTCAGGAAGGAGAAAAGGAAAGTTGAGGGTGGATTTTGCCTTTTTCTAAAAGTTCAGGACAAGAACAGGAGCAAAAGGAAAAGCAGGTGCTGCTGTAGCTTCTCTGATGGCTTTATCACATGAGGTAGTAAAGACGGTCATTAGCAGAGTAATGGAATTCTTCATAAACACCTTCCAAATGGTCTCCTACTGGAAGAACAACAGAAGAGGAACAAGGTAATGTGATAAGTCCCAGCCAAAGACACCGTTATCCTTCTGTAAGTGTCATTTGCCTGCCTTCTGCAGTAAAGCTTTGGTGGGGGGGGGACAAATTCTGCTGTGTGACCTCAGATTGCTTCTTGTGGTAAGCAAAAGGATTGAACACACATTGTTAGCAGTGGGGGAGAGCACTGGCAACTAAGAGGCAGCTCCCCTTGAGGAGATCCCCTATGAATTATAACATGCCTAGAACTGTGCCCCACTCTTGATACTACTAAGCCACACATGCCCTGGTCTTCGTTATGGAGGATCTGGCACAGACTTGGAATAAAGGAGAGGTCCAGAAACACTAAAGAGTAAAGAAGACAAAAGGACAGAATCTGGCAGAAGGAAAAGTGCAAGCATGTGTATGGAGGTGGGGCCAATGTGGCTATGACCTACAGAGCTTAGTAAGTTTGACACCAAATAACCAACAAAGTTTGGGCTTTAGATTTCCACACTTCATTCATCTAATTCTTTTTGAGTTTATCAACAAGATACATAAGTAAATTGAAGCTAACTGAAAGAAAAAGATTGCATCCAATCACAGCTTAAATATGTTTGAAGGAAAATATCAGTCTCTTCAGTATTTATTCAAATGAAGGAGCACTGACTGAATCTGTGATTCCCCCCCCCCCACCAATAACACATGATTTCCTTCAGCCCTGCCATCTGAACAATACAATGGATGTCTAATATGCTTGAAGACTGGTAGGCATACAGGCTTCTCTAGCTGCTGGAATCCTCAGGAAAGTGCAGGACAATGCAGATGTCCTGTTCCTAGTTAGTTGTGTATGGCTTAAGCATGCCATTGTATATATTCCCTTTTTAAAAAAGGAAGATTCAAAGCAAACAAAGGAGGAACACAAAAAAATACTATGCTATTTCATTATAAAGACAAATATTATATGAACTCTTACCGAAATCCAACCAATAAAAATGCCCTCATGCTCAGATTGGCTCCAAGAAATGTGTAAGAATACATAGTACTAGTTGTGGTACTCGGTGTCATTTGGGAGAATCTTCCACCACTGTTAACGATAATTTCATTTCAAACTGCTGTGGAGACTGATTGCCTAACTTCTTTGGCACTTACAGTGCAAACCAGATGCTTTTCCCTTTGAGAGAGCATGCACCTTTCAGTTTGCCAGCGTGCATACTGCTCTGTGTGAATGCAAAAAAATAATTGGAGTAGCCTGCCAGGGTTTTCCTAAAGTGAATTTCATATAAGCCACATAACCCATATGTTAAGTGAGACCATATTACAAAACCTTGAGATTTGGTGAAAATTCATCCAGGCATTACATGTGAAGCAGTAACAGACAGACAGAAGCTAAATTTTATTTAAATAGTTATAACAGAACTTTTAAAAAACTTTTAAAAAATGATATTGGCCAAGTAGGAATAGCATCCAATTGTGGGAGGGGTGGAAACAATGCTATGGGACTTGCAGGAAGGGCACGGGGACTTAAGTGTCTCTACACTAATGCACGGAGTATGGGAAACAAACAAGATGAATTTGAACTCCTAGTACAGCAAAATAAATATGATTTGATAGGCATTACTGAGACCTGGTGGGATGAGTCTCACAATTGGAATGTAGGAATAGAGGGGTATAGCCTATTTTGTAGAAATAGACCAAATAAGAAAGGAGGAGTAGCCTTATATGTCAAGGATGTTTTCACCTGTGAAGAGATTCATGACTTGAACACCGGAAGCCAGGTCGAGAGCATCTGGGTAAGAATTAAGGGAGCGAGAAACAATAGGGATATTATAGTGGGGGTTTACTACAGACCTCCAAGCCAGACTGAGGACCTCGATGGCGCTTTCATAGACCAAATGACTGCACATTCAAAAAGGAGAGATACAGTAATAATGGGAGATTTCAACTACCCGGATATATGTTGGCAGTCAAACTCTGCAAAGGCGGCAAGGTCCAGCAAGTTTCTTGCTTGTCTTGCAGACAATTTCATGGTCCAGAAGGTGGAAGAGGCGACAAGGGGATCAAATATTCTGGATCTGATCCTGACCAACAGGGAAGACCTTGTTAATGACGTACAACTGGTTGGATCTTTAGGAGAGAGTGACCATGCCCTATTAGAATTTGGCATTCAGTGGGGAAGAGAAGGCAAGTGTAGCCAGGCATTCGTCTTAGATTTTAAAAAAGCAGACTTCTGTAAACTGAAGGAGCTGTTGGCTGAAATCCCGTGGTCAAGAATAGTCAGTGAGAAAGGAGTTCAGGATGCGTGGGAGTTCTTTAAAAGGGAGGAACTGAAGGCACAGGCTAAAACTGTGCCATTAAGGAGGAAAAATGGAAGGCATCTGAACAAACCGGAATGGTTGACTAAAGAGCTCTCAGCTGAGCTAAGTATTAAGAAAAACATGTACAGGAAATGGAAGAAGGGGGAAATCACCAAAGAAGATTATAAGCAAGTAGCCAGGAGATGTAGGGAGAAGGTCAGAAAGGTTAAAGCACAGAACGAACTTAGGCTGGCCAGAGACATTAAAAATAAGAAAAAGGGCTTTTTTAAATACGTCCGCAGCAAAAGGAAAAAGAAGGAGACGATAGGGTCACTGCGCAAGGAAGATGGTGAATTAATAACAGGAGGAAGAAAAAAGGCAGAACTCCTCAACACCTTCTTCGCCTCAGTTTTTTCCCAAAAGGATAAAAACACTCAACCTGGCGGTTGGGGAGCAGGTGAGGAAGTGGGGGAAATGCAGCACAGAATAGATAGAGAGGTAGTACAGGAATACCTAGCCACACTGGATGAATTCAAGTCTCCAGGGCCAGATGAATTGCATCCTAGGATTTTAAAAGAACTAGCAGAGGTCATTGCGGAACCTCTTGCTATAATCTTTGAAAACTCTTGGCGGACAGGAGAAGTTCCGGCAGACTGGAGGAGGGCAAATGTTGTCCCCATCTTCAAGAAGGGAAAAAAAGAGGACCCAAATAATTATCGCCCAGTCAGCCTGACATCAGTACCTGGAAAGATCCTGGAGTGGATCATCAAACAGTCAGTTTCTAATTACTTAGAAAACAATGCCGTAATTACAAAAAGTCAACATGGATTTCTCAAAAATAGGTCATGCCAGACTAATCTTATCTCTTTTTATGATAGAGTTACTTGCTTGATAGATGAAGGGAATGCTGTGGACATAGTATATCTTGATTTCAGTAAGGCCTTTGACAAAGTTCCCCATGACATTCTTGCAAAGAAGCTAGTAAGATGTGGACTGGACAGGGCTACTGTCAGGTGGATTTGTAACTGGTTGACTGACCGTACCCAAAGGGTGGTCACCAATGGCAGATTCTCATCCTGGAAAGAAGTGACTAGCGGGGTGCCACAGGGTTCTGTCCTGGGCCCGGTGCTGTTCAATATCTTCATTAATGGCTTGGATGAAGGAATAGAGGGCACGCTGATCAAATTTGCAGATGACACCAAATTGGGAGGGGTTGCTAATACGCCTGATGACAGGATCAAAATTCAAAAGGACCTGGACAGATTGGAGGGTTGGGCCAAGGCTAACAAAATGAATTTCAACAGAGAGAAATGTAAGTCCTACACTTAGGCAGAAAAAATGGTATGCAGAAATATAGGATGGGGGACACGTGGCTGGCTAACAGTACGTGTGAAAGGGATTTAGGAGTCTTCATAGACCACAAGCTGAACATGAGTCAGCAGTGTGATGCGGCAGCCAAGAAGGCCAACGCAATTCTTGGTTGCATCAATAGGAGTATGGTGTCTAGATCGAGGGAGGTATTGGTACCACTCTATTCTGCATTGGTTAGACCTCATCTTGAATACTGTGTCCAGTTCTGGGCACCCCAATTCAAGAAGAATATGGATAAGCTGGAGCAGGTCCAGAGGAGGGCAACCAAAATGGTGAGGGGCCTGGAAGCCATGCCCTATGAGGACAGACTTAGAGAGCTGGGTATGTTTAGTCTGCAGAAAAGAAGGTTGAGAGGGGACATGATAGCCATGTTTAAATATTTGAAGGGATGTCATGTCGAGGAGGGAGTGGGCTTGTTTTCTCCTGCTCTTGAGACCAGGACAAGGAGCAATGGATGCAAGCTGCAGGAGGGGAGATTCCGCCTGAACCTCAGGAGGAATTTCCTGACAGTCAGGGCTGTCCGGCAGTGGAATGTGCTGCCACAGAGTGTGGTGGAGTCTCCTTCTTTGGAGGTTTTTAAGCGGAGGCTGGATGGCCACTTGTCGGGAGTGCTTTGAGGGTTTTCCTGCATGGAGGGGGGTTGGACTGGATGGCCCTTGTGGTCTCTTCCAACTCTACATTTCTATGATTCTATGATTCTATGATTAAAAAAAACCTCAGCTTGCTGCGATATTTCAAGTGATAAGCCACACCATTCTATATGGGTGAATAAGTAATTGGGATGCCTTGCATCCCCTTCTGAAAGTGATTTTCACATATGTTGCACAGCCTGTATTTTAAGTGAGACTGTTCCAAACACACTCTTCGTGTTTTGTGAACATCTATCCAGTCATTTCCACATCATGTGGTAAAAAGTGCAGATTCTTTTTTTAAAATGTAGATTTACGCTAGCAGGGTGTATTAAAATAATGCAAAGTGATTTTATGACAAACAGAGGATGATCATAGTGAGGTAAAAAGAAAAAAAAAGAAGTTGTAGGAATTCCATCCAAATATAGAAAAAGAGGAAAGAAAAAGAATTAAAACTAGATTTGATAACAGCGTCCTTAAATCTGAGTCCTATGCAGGTTGGAGTGGAGTACACTAGCAGCGATAACTGTGCATGGGACCTTACAAGGCTGCCCTGCTTCTTCAATGAAGGAAACAAACAGTCTATCTTAGAAGAATAAAGGGACCACAAACAGATAGGAAGGAAGCATGTTGTGTCATGCGCCTTTAGCCTGCAATTCTGCATGAATGAAGTAAGCCTTATTGAACTCACCAATACATAGGAGAGGTAAGCAGATTCTCAAACGACTGCTATATTGGGATGTTATCAGTTAACAAAGAAAGGTAACCTATTTGTGGAAGTGTTGCTGATACATCTGTAATCAAAGTGTGTTAGAGGTAACAGACAGGGCAAAATCAGAGAGTGTTGGTCCAATAGAGCTAGGTGTTAGAAGTGACTTATATTCAGGCTTTTTTTTTTTTTTTAAAAAAATCTTCTTTTGGCAAAGGATAGTCAAATACACTCATCCCCAGTGATCTAATTTTTTCCCTTCTTTGGGTTTAAACCTCCTTCACTAGAACACACGCTCTACGATTTCCAATGAAAGGGGTGGAGAGGGCATATGATTGAAAAGGAAAACAAAGTTCATCCATGATGACAAAACTCCCATTACTCTCTGATCATGCTGTCATCTGAGAGCAACCCGTCTGCAAGCACAGTTTCCATGCAGCCTCATGACTTCCAAAATTGTAATGATTGGCTGCTATCTGAACTGTGAAACTCGTTATTAAGTGTTTCTTCAGAGACACTCAGAGTTTGTTATGGATTTAGTGAGCTCAGGTCATGCTACCTATTCGTTTGCCCATTATAAGGGTGGCCAGAGTATACAGCCTGCAGCAAAAGATCCATAAGGTGAGGCTGAGGGACAGAAGATGATTCCGATGGAAAGAAATTTGAAGATTCCAGTGTGCAAAACAGACTTTTTACTTGTGTTGGCTTGAATAGAGTTTATGTACCTTCTTTAGGTCACAACCCTTCTGCAGGGAAGTATGATGGCTTCTTGAGCCAATATGTGATACAGTTATAATGCTGTGACTCAAGAGATCAAGGTTTAAGTTGCTATTGAGTCCCAAAACTCACTATTTCTCAGTCTGACCTAGGTTGTAGTTTTTTCTTGGGAAATTAGGAGGAAACTAATAGAAAAACAGTGTTGTCATTGTGTGCCTTCAAGCTGTTTCCATCTTATGGTGACCCTGAGGTGAATCTACCATGAGGTTTTTTGGGACTGAGAGTGTATGACAGGCTCAAGGTCACTCAGTGAGTTTCCATGACTGAGCTGGGAATCAAACCCTGGTCTCCAGAGTCGTAGTCCAATGCTCAAACCACTACACCATGCTGGCTCTAACATAGAAAAGCGCACCCCTCAACATTTCACAGATGAAAACTAGAACACAGGTGGCCAAGCAACAGCAGAGTACGGTCAAGATGGCAAAAGTTACTAATGAGGAAGAACGGACAAAGTAGAAGCTACAGTAGTTTGCGTTTTCCTGAGCCTATTGGCAAAGGCAAGATTCTGCCACCTCCCCGCTCCAGCTGAATTAACTGAGTGCAAATTACCTTTTGTACTTTGAACTCAGTTTGAAGCAGCTGAAGTATGCTGAGGATAAAGGGGGAAAGTGGGAGAAGGAGAGAGAAACTGGGACATTTTGAAAGAAGTTGCAAAAGTGGGATGGTAGAGGATTAATCAGGACAGATAGAGAGTATGGAAAAATTGCATATGTGCACGTGCGAGCGCACACACACACACACAGATTACACTATTGCTTACTAAGTGAGAAGGTGGCTGGCAAAGTCAGCAGAACCTATGAGCAACTAGCTGGTGAGGAAATAATCTGATTGGTGATCCATGTACATTTTTGTTAACCTCAAAATATTTCCTGTCAGTTCCTGGTATGATCAGATACTTTTTATACCACCTTCTCAAGCTGGTATAACACAGTATAAAATTGGAAAGAACAGGAACAAAATCTGAGACTTTCCAAATCAGTCCAGATATGTTTGAGGGTCATCATATCAAGCTTTAGGCAGAGTTGGGGCTATTTGTTGATTTGTGCCAAACGTGCATACACATACATGCACAGTTCTGTAGATTTTAAAATTGTGAGCAACTCCCAGAAACTTCCAAACAGCATGGCCAATGGCCATATTAGTTCGGAGAATCTGGAGATTACAGTCCAAAACCATAACATTTCCAAGCTCTGAAACATACACACAGTTGGGGGACTGAGGGAGTGGGGTTGAGAGAGAAGAGAAAACCCGAGCTGGTCCAAGAAGTTTTGATCCTGAGTTGAAGGACACAGTATTACCCCACCCCTGGCAAACATTCCATGGTTCATATAACAGACATGGGCCAAGATTCTAAATTGTTTCAATGTAGCACAAATATCTGCTAACAGAGTTTACACTATGCTAGCACTATGCTGTCCCTCTACTGAATACCATCATAGTGCAATGTATGACAAATGTATGAAAAAGATGTAAGAAAAATGGTGAATGTGCAGAGTTGTCACTTTATTGTACAATGAGTAATGCACAGAGGCAGTACACAGTCCCCAGTGCACATTGATAACCTTACTTTAGATGTACTATTGTGCATCTGCAACAATTCCATATGTGGAACTCAATTCCTGCCATCATCAGCTGGATATACCCATTCTGCATTATCCAAAAAAAGTAAGTCCAACGGGATTCTGGCCTTAGTCAACCAAACTGACAGAAATTAAGCATACAAAGGAATCACATAGCTCCTTTGAGACTGAGAGAAAGACATTTGTAACATAGGTTTTTGTAGACTCTGTCTGCTTCATCAGATGTAGATCTAACCCTGGCTACATCCAGCTCCAAACAGAACAGCAACTGATATCCTTTGCCAGGCTAGTTCAAGAGGTTCAAGCTTAGCAGTGCAGCACCCAACAGAAGGGAACAGCTGGGGAAGATTTCTGCTTTCTCCTGTACACACTTCTGCCACATTTGTTTGTACATGTGTGGTTTGCCAGTCAGCTCATCTGTACATCATAGTGTTCTATTGTCTCTGCTGCTGTAATCATATAGTCGTACACGCACCTTTTATATGACCAAAAGTTTCCTGATTTTGTTGTTGTTGTTGTTGTTGAAGTTGAAAAACTTCACTTAAGGACTTTATTCCAAGTAGTAGACAATTAAAACAACACCTTCCCCAGGGTGTACTGAATGTACATAATCTTGATGAGGGTTTATCCAGTTTCAGCTGCCAACAACCATCTTTCTCATCTATAATTGTAAAGATTTTCTTTCTAGCTAAGTGACTTAAAACTTCCTCTACTGTTAGAATCGTATAATGTTGTCTCTGAACTGCCATACACTGAAGTCCCCTTTTTTCTGTAATGGCAAGACTGCTCACACAGTCAGTAGTGCTCACTACTTTAAATATAACTCCTTCATTTTCCATCTGACCCAAAGTATCCTTTAATCTATCATATGTTCCGATATCCCTGCATAACAGGAGCAACTGCTGGATCAGTATGATCCTGAAATTAACCTAAACCTTGAAATATCTTAGGATACAGGCTAAATAATTTTTCCAGTGTTAAGAGTTTCCAAGATGTGTATGCTATCAATCTGATGAACTGAATCCACCATCTTACAAGCTGATCTACCTAGTAATGGAATTATTGAATAATATGTCACATAACCATCTCTTTTGAAGTATAACACTCAAAACAATATGGTTCCCAATGGTTGTATTCTTGCCTCACCATAAGCCACAAGAGCTACCTCACTCTCAATCATCATATTCTTGCCTGATATCTTACAAATTACACTAAATGATAAGACATTTGCTTCAGCTCCCATATTTAACTTAAACTTAATTGAAAATACTCATATAGTAGTACCAGCATACCATCCAGCGTTTTTACCTACAGCTGCACAATTCATCTCCTGAGCCAACTTTCCTATCATTAAACTGCTTACACTAAGCTCACCAATCTGTTGACTGTTGACTGTGCTGTACACTTTCAGGATTTAACAATGTTACTTTACGATAACTTGGCATAATGATTTTTCTTGCCATACTTCTTGCAAGTCTCTCCAAATGCTGGGTATCTTCAAGGTTTGTGAACTGTACCACAGTATGGTGGTACCACAAACAAAACACTTGTTATCTTTTACCCACTCATGTTTGTGCTCCTGCTGAATCTCTTTAGCTCCAAGAGCTTAAACTGAAGTGTTTTTGCTATCTTTAGGAATCTCCTATAGCTCCTGAGCGATTATTATCTCATCAGCATGGCATCTTTCAACAGCCTTTTCAAGAGTAAGGTCAGATTCTTTCAAAAGTCTTTCAGGCCATTTCCACACGAGGTTGATACATCATAGTAGCGTCAAATTCTTACTCTCCAACCTTCACATTGTAGCATTTTAGTGCTGGAGTTTTCTGCACATTTTAAACTCCTAGAATGGTTCACTGCGATGAAAAAACGCTGTATCCAAAAATCAGAAAAACTCCAATGAAAATCTCCCAAACCGGTTCTGCTTTGTTTTTTTGTCTACGTGCAGAACCATAGCATCAATTCACAGCACAGAAGTGGCCAGCTATGGGCGTTCCCAGGCCATCCCTTCCATTATTTCTATCCCTATCTCTCTTTGCCCATCAAAGGACAGGCTGCCATCATTATTGTCTTCATGTGTCTTTCCCCCCTTACCCAGACACCTTTTTCCCTACTTTGGCCGGCTTTTTGCTCAGCCTTCCATTCAGATCTTGTACCCTACTGGGACAAAGTTCACCACACGCTTGCCTGCCGCTGCTGTTGCAGTTCTCCATTGTGCTTTTTTGCCCTTGGCTCGCAGCTGTGCGGCCAGGATCGATCAGCTGGGCTGGATCTGAATTCATCAGCCTCTCCAGGGAAGGAAAAAGGGAGAAAGTGGAAGGGGATGGTGGGTTTTGGCTGGTTGAGTGCCAGAGGTGGCACCTCGTTGCCTTGGCACACACCAGTCTGGCAACAAGGGAGAGCCCATCCCCATCCCCATCCCCTCCTCTCCCAATCTCCCCCCTTTGCCTGAATTCAGACTTAGCCACTGGTGTGCAGCGGAGGCCCCACACCAAATTGCGCCTTTTCCCTGCACTTTGGTGCCGCTGTCAACTGATGAGTGGAGAGCTGGTTTGGCTTAATTCTTCAGGGGGCAAGGGTTGCAACAAATCAGAGCTCCGTTTGCGTCAGGGCTAAATCTCCCCTAGAAGAACCTGGTTCCCAAGAGTAGAAATGAGAGAGTGCAGAGCACCTCCCCCGTCTACTCACACCTGGCAGTAACAGAGCACTTGCAGGCCGGCATGGAAGTAAATCTCAGAGAATTAAACCAGATCTCTACATGAAATGTTCCTAAGATGGGAACCTTAGAAGCATTCTTGAGTATTGCTTGTGTCAGCATAGTTAGACAGTAGGAAAAGAGTGAATCTGATAATGGACTGTTAAAACATGTTTTTTTCCACTTATCAACGAATATGCATACCTATGCACAAACATAGCAATGCAGCAATGTGTTTAAAATGTGTGTGTGTGTTTTTTTTAAAAACAGACCAATCAGCAATGGTGGGGCAGGGTGAGGGAGGGGGATGGGAGTGGCCAGGAACTTGCTGTTGTGGATGCAGCAACTGCTGTTCTCCACCATGGTACAATGTAAATGGGGGCGGCGGGTGCAGACAGCTCAGTTTCTGAATCAGAGTATAAAAACACCACTCTTGACTTGTGGTGAACCGCTCCTCTCCTCTCATGAGGGAATGGCCTCAGTCTCCTCTCCTTCATGCTGAACGCTTTTATCACTCACCATGTCGTTACTTGAGGTACCACATAGCAGCTTTCAATTTAAGCTAAACAACAACTTGCTCCATGGTGACTCTTAAACTCTGTGAATGGTTCCAGAACCAAAATCTTTCAGTCTTATGGGGCAAAATAAAATTTCTAAATTTTTCTAGAATTTCTAGAACTTCCTCAGTGAAAACAAAATGTTATATAAAGAAATTGCTTCTTCCCCCAAACAATGTAATAAGACATTTTCAAGTCCACTTGCAGTAAGATATAACTCAAAAGCTTATTCCCAGTGCCTCCAGTTCTCAGCCAAATTACCAGGCAAAACAAGAGGAGGTGGATGCCAGAATGGATCTATATCTTCAATTATAATAAACACACTCCCAACTTCAATAAAGAAAATTCTACACCAACTTCTCACACCATGTAATGTCTGCCGTTGCAAGTAAAGTAGGACAGACTCACAAGCTGATAAGACTCCAAAGGCAGCAGAGTTAAGATTTATTCTTCTCAAACTGTAGCAGAACATTGTGGACCGGAGCTAGCAAACACAGGAGCCTCAGCCCACTGATAAACTCTATGGCTGCAGTAAAAGCAGATTTGCTTTAAAGAAATATTACATCATAGGCTGCGTTACCATCACATCTATTGCTTTGTCAATGATCACTGTTAAAGCAATGATCATAGTTGATATATTTTGCATTTCTTTCCCTTGTCTCTCCACTAATTATACACTGAAACATAAAAAAGTGGGCTGTATTTGATAAAAGCTTTATCCCAAATAAAATTTGTTTGCTTTTAAGGTGCCACAGCATTTTTTGTTGTTTACACAGGAACTGTACCTGACAGTCTACCCGTTCCAACTGCAGTGGTGTGAACTTGGTGTCCATAGAACATTACTGTTACTCTGCTGTTGCAGTGGTATGAACTTGCTGTTCCTAGAATATTGATTTATCTCATTTCTCGAAGGCAAAACCTTCTTTGTTGGCTTCTCATCCTTTACTTTGTTGATGAACAGTTTCGACTGCTACCTACCCTCTCACCTTGTACCTGAAAATTATATAATGGTCTGCTTGCCTCAAAGAGGAAAGTTCCATTGAATACACCTAATATACTAAGGCAGAACAAGGTCACAGATGTCTCAATTGCAGTTAATTGGATGCTGTGTTGACTGGGTGCCTTGTAATGAGTATGCCTAGAAATTGGGAAAACTCATGGGCAGCTGCACAATTACAGAACAGAAAACTTGAAAAATACCTAACATTAGGAATACTTTGTGTTCTAAATGTAGTCCTAAAAGGAAACTAGAAGCCCTGTGTCAAACCAGAACAGCATTTAAACAAGGGACACATGCATGGTTCTTGGCTTTTTTCTTAGGAGCAAGCAAAGTATTGACTGCCAGTGGCAGAAGCCACGGCTCACTTTTAAAAACAGCTTATTTCTTCTGCAATGGAAATGTCTATGGCAAGTGTGCCAGCAAAGTGTTGGCTGTAGGGATGGTTCTCCTGTGCACACGCAAGATCTTTCTTTGGATCCTGGCCACTCTACAAGGCCAGCATTAAGTGCTCAAACAACAGAATGTTGGGATAAAATAACTGAATTCCTCAAAGAAAGTCAGTGCACATTTTTGTGTTTTTGTTATTTTCTGGACTGATAACTTTTCTGTTGTATTTCTCAGCTTTTTGTTCATAGTCGTCATAATGGCTAGAAGTTTCCCCCAGCTTTTTTTTTTCCTTTTTTTTCCTGAAATGAAACTGGGTTAGTCATGAATCCAGGAATTGAGGTTTTCAGAGTGACGCCAGATATCACAATAAAATTGTGAGGGTTGACTGCCCTTTGTGAATCTGGACTTTAACAAATCATTTTAATGTCAGTTTACTCATCGTTTTTGTTGGACAAGCACATTGTTGCATAATGATCCCCCTGTCAAAGATGCCACATGAGACAATTTGCCATGCTGAACTCATTAAGGGGGATGAACGCTTTGACTAATAAAGGCAGTCATGCTGAGCAACAGCTGGCTGGCCCTGTTATGATTTGAATATTAAAATTCTTCCAAAAGGGAAATTAGCATTTTTAGCAGAAAGTGGATCCGCAAACAGTTCACTGTTGTTGTGTGCCTTCAGCGGATTTTCACTTATGGTGACCCTAAGATGACCCTATCACAAGGTTTTCTTGGCAAGATTTGTTCAGAGGGGCTTTGTGTTTGCCTTCCTCTGAGGGTGACTGTTAGTTGTCCAAGGTCACCCAAGTGGGTTTCCATGGTCTAGTGGGGATTTGAATTCTGGTCTCCCAGAATCCTAATCCGTTACTCAAACCACTATACCACACTAGCTCTCGCACTATTTATATTTACATCTTGAGCAAAGAACATGAGTTTCAAGAGGCTGGCTCTTCAGCTCTTACTTGTACTTTGTATTTAAAGCTTCAAATATCATTTAACCACCACCACTACTGCCATCAACTTCTTTAGGTGGTGCATGAAATCTATAGTGGTACCTCTGTGATGCTTAACCATTTTAATAAATAAGGGCTTACTTTTTTATAGTAAGGTGGAGACAGATAGTCATGCTTAGAGTGGACCCACTGAAGCCAATGGGATTCCAGACAACCTCACAGTAATTTCATAGCCTTAAACATTTTCAGGCTGCCGCTGGTGGCTCACCAAGACAAGAGGAATCATATCACTAAAGAAGAGGAAAAAAGCATACACAGACTTGCACTGTACGCAAACACAGAGCTACAAATGTCAAAATAATTACAACAGTTTAAACAGGAACACAATACATCTCACAATAACTAGGAAGACTTTGTTCAGGTGAGCCAAGTGCTTGCTGTTTAGTCTGCTGTGCTGCTGCTGACTGCTGGCAGATGCCTCCCCTGTTGTGCCTTCTTCTAGTTCTCAGCCTTGGAAATGGACTTGGACTACATAGCTCTTCAGAGAAAGGAATGCATTTTCTGCAAAGCAGGCCACCCTAGGATACACACTGGCTTGTTCTGCCTTTCAGGTGGCACAAGTCCTCCATGTAGCTACTCAACCATCCTTTATAGTCTCTAACTTCATCTCCTTATTAATCTTATCCTTGACCATCTTACATAGCCTTGCTCATCTGGGATCCCATCTGTATAACAGCATATATCTATATAGTATATATTATTCGTCAATGAATTCAAAAACATAGCAGTCTAGATAAGCATGTAGAGGGATATTGTAGCACCTTTGAGACTAAGGCATCTGATGAAGGACACCCAGTCTATGAAAGCTTCTGTCACACACTTCTTTCTCTCAGTCTTCAGAGGTGCTACTAGATTCATTTCCATTATTTGTCTGTTATTGTGATCAGCCTATCATCTGAACTGAGTGACTGCGGCTCCTAGAGCAACGATGGAGAAAATGTGACCTACAGGCACCCCAACATGGGACTGAAAGCAGCTTACAATAGTTTAGAACAAAAATAATCTTATTTTGCAAAATAAAAAAAAATTAACAATTCTTTTTAGAAAGGCACATGATTAAAAACAGTTTAAAACATATCAAACAATTAAAAACATAAGAAATAAAAGTAGAACACAGTACTTTCAAACACTGTTCTCACCTGATTTAAGAATCAGAGGCTTGCCTGAATTAAAAAAAAAAAAAAATCTTTGCCTGCTGGCAGAAATAAAACAGGAAAGGAGTAACCAGACTGGCTGTGGAAGGGAGTTCCATAGTCATCAAATGTACCTGTGATGGTGGCAGGATGAAGAGAAAGCCTCCCCAGAGGATCTTAAAACTCCCTTGAAGATCTTAAAAACATAACAGTTATATAATAAAAGCAGAATGTGTGTATTTTCAACATAACTTAAACTGAGTCAGAGTTTATCAACCATCTCTTGTGCCTGTGAGAACACGTGAGAACTCCAGAGAAGCATCTTGCCTTAGTTTGGAGGAGCCTGGGAACATTTGCAAGTGCTGGCAAAAGGAGAGACGCAACGATAGCAGCTTCCTTTTCCAGCAGGGAAAAATGATGCTTCTCCCTCTCCTTTTTGGCACATTCTAAAAGTTGCATTTGGCTATTTTTCTATAAGGGGAAGGGAGGAATGAGGGGTCAACCAAATCTAATTAAAGCAGCTTGGGATGAATGGCTGGTCTGTCTGATAACCTTTGCCTGCTGCTTTTCAGGTGCTTTCTCAATGCTCATTTGCACCAGTTGATGCTTATCACCTGCACTGGCAGGGCCTGAGCAGCTGCCACCGTCATGCCTGGTGTCTGGCTAGCAAGTGCTTGTCGACACTGATTTCATCATATGCGGGTTTTTTGGCCTCAGGTCAGGCTGGGGCTCCCCTTGGGAACCATTGCAATAAAAAGGCCCTTCACATCCTCCTCACAGCTGTACAAACGGCAGCCACCTTAGCTGCTCTTGCCTGCTCTGGAATGCAACTGGGATTTGGAAGGCTGTGTCTGGAAGAAAAACTTTGCAGATCATGCCTTTTTCAGAGAGAGAGAGAATGAGGGAGGGAGGGAGGGAGGGAGGGAAGCTGCGTGTGATTCCTTTTCGTTTTGCTTATTCAGACAGTGTAAAAAAAAATAGAGGGCAGACAGATGGCTCTTTTTAGGGGGATTGATGGAGTCGTTTCAGTGTTTCCCAATCTTGCTGTGTATGCAAGTGTGGAAGAGCAGGGAGATGGTAAGGTGGTTGAAGGGCAAATTGGATGGCACTTGTGCATTCCAAAAAGGCAAACTGGATGGCATGTAAGAGGGTCAACACATTTTGAACAAATGTTCTCATTGTATCCTTCCATAGGCCTTCATTTCACCAGCTGCAGCCTTTGACAGTTGGAGGAAGGGGCACCACAGTCTCTAAGATAGTACCAGGCATTCATAGCTCACACACATTTTTGAGGGCGGTTGCCTTCCAGTGGCTCCATCTGTTACCTGAGGTTGCCATCCCAGATGCTGGTCAGTCAGGAAGGTTTATGCTATGAAACCGACGGTGGTATTGAAGCTTAACTATCAAGTCTGTCTCTGTTTCTCAACAGCCATAGGAGCTTCTAATGCTGCAGATCCCATTCTCTCTCAGCCTCTTTTTAAAATTCTGGCTTAAGAATGGGAGAGACGGTGAGCTACATGGAAACGACATGCCTGGTCAGGGCCAGCCTAAGATATTTTGCCTGCCTGAGGAACCCCTCCTGTATCATATCGTACCAAGATATAGAATCATAGAAATGTAGAGTTGGAAGAGACCCCAGGGGCCATCGAGTCCAACCCCCTGCTATGCAGGAACACCCGTCAAAGCATTCCCAACAGATGGCCATTCAGCTTCTGCTTAAAAACCTCCAAAGGAGACTCCACCACACTCCAAGGCAGCATATTCCACTGCCGGACAGCTCTAACCATCAGAAAGTTCTTCCTGAGGTTCAAGTGGAATCTCCTTTCCTGCAGCTTGAATCCGTTGCTCCTTGTCCTAGTCTCTGGAGCAGCAGAAAACCGACTCGCTCCTCAACATGACATCCCTTCAAATATTTAAACATGGCTTTCATGTCCCCTCTTAACCTTCTCTTCTGCAGACTAAACATACCCAGCTCCCTAGGCCGTTCTTCATAGAGCATGGCTTCCAGACTCTTCACTATTTTGGTTGCCCTCCTCTGGACATGTTCCAGCTTGTCAACATCCTTCTTGAACTGAGGTGCCCAGAACTGGACACAGTATTCCAAATGAGGCCTAACCAATGCAGAATAGAATGGTACCATTACCTCCCTCGATCTAGACTCTTATTGATGCAACCAAGAATCGTGTTGGCTTTCTTGGCTGCCGCGTCACACTGCTGACTCATATGGTACAAAGTTCCCAAAGTTGGTCATGTTAGTTTGGAACCTGAGGCAGAAAATCCCACAAGCCCCTTTCTATTTCCGTGGAGGAAAAATAAAGCAACAATAAATTAATAACTTAACAATTTACTGACTTTTCAGGATTATGCTCTACCTGTTTCCTGAGGTGATTGCCTCACTTTAACAGTGTAGCCAGTCCTGTGCCCATTGGCTGTATTCAAAGCCCATTCGCCAACTAGAGGGAGATGTCAGGCTGAAAGATACAGAACAGACAGATATGAGTGCACCAGAAGCCAAACCATTAAGGTGAACTTTAGTGCCTGCTTCCATGGCAGAGGCTTAAGGTTGCACGAAGCTGATGACACAAATCAGTGTGGGGTCCGCACGAGGTTTTACCATTCACGGAAATGGTTGTTCTTCATAGGAAAAGAGAGCTGCCTTTTCTTGTGCTCTTAGTTATATCCTACAGAGGAATTTGTTCTGAAAGTAAATTGGGATCTATTAGTAGATCTCCAGGTGATCTGTAGTAGATCAAGCAAGAGTTTCTAGTTCACTACTATATAGGACCTAAATATCCTAAAGGCACCAGATCCTGTGTGATCTTGGAAGCTATGCGGGGGCAGCCCTGATTAGTATTTGGATGGGAGATTGCCAATGAATACCAGGTGCTGTAGGCTATAGTTCAGAAGGAGCTGGCAAAACCATTTCTGAGTATTCTTTGCCCAAGAAAATCCTTTGAAATTCATGGATTCTCCATAAGTTGACAGGCAACTTGAAGGCACAGGCACACCCACACTATTTAACAACAGCATCCATCAAAAGACTTGTAAGAACCTTCCAAATTAAGATGCTGAAGTCATGACAGCTTGAAGGAAAATTAGGATTTTTGGTTGATGAGACTGAGTTCAGTTCTGAAACTGAAAATAATTTCCTTGGTACCATTCTTTCTTTTGAGGAGTATGTCTGCCAACTAAACCACTATTTTTCACTTGGCTCTTGATTGCCTTTGGGGTTCAATTAAAAAAAAAGTAGATCTTGAAAGCTTGATGTCTGCCTGGCACTCTAACACAGTACCATACCAGAAACCAGCAGCCAAATGGACATGCAGCTGATGTCGGAAATGGCAAGATTAAAAAACCAGTAGGAGACTGTTTCATTTTCCCAGCACACTGTCAGCTGACCTGAATGTTGTCTTTCTCCCACAAAAGGATTTCTTCTACATGAAATTGCTAAATTAGAATATATCAGGAAGTTTGATTCATTTGGGTTTGGTCTTTAATGACAACTCCAGAAAAGAGGAGGCAGGTGGGACTCAGACCCATCCAAGATTAGGCTAGGGGAGGCTGCCCCCGCCCCGTACCTGGCAAAATTGGACCACCAAGATTCGTATATTGTTGATTCTCTTTAGATATTGTCTGTACTAAATGATTAAGCACTAAGAAATATTAAGACGGCTGTTGTTGAGCTCTCTCAGAAATACTAAAGACTGTTATCTATCTTATGCAGACTTATTTGGGAGTAATAAATGCTGAGCACATGGAGGGTACTTCTAGGTACATATTATGGTTATAAGAATCTTCATTATGAGGGATGTCTCAGTGACAATGCATGGGAAAACTAATCCTGCCAGCCAATGTTGAGTCACTTCCTCTTAAAAACATTCCAAGCTTTACATATAATTATCACAGACTTTGTTTACATTTTTTCATTTCATAATTGGTCCCAATGATTCCAGTTCCCCCTCATGTATATAAATAAGGGCCTACTAACCTCATTTATCTGATGAGAGCCACAAATTCTTGTTAGAGTTGTTAGCAATGTCTCCCTCCAATGGGATTGAGCCCAGTTGCTTAGACCCCTCTCTGGTGAGCACCATCACTGCAGAATTAGAAACATGGCCCTTACCGCATAAAGTCATTATCATGACAAAGCCACATGTTGTTCCCAATCCAGGACCTGTCCTACTGCATGATGCCATCCCTAACCAGCTGCTTTCCCATCTCTTTCCATGGCTAATCAGCGCTTTTTCATTACCAGAAAGAATCTGGTAACGGCCTCCTTTCCCGCCACAAGTCTGTCACCTGGGTGAGTACAGTTCCTCATTTGTGCTTGATGGTGCTTCCTGTGTGGCAGAGAACATTCGGAACCCAGAAGCAACATGGAAATGGCAATGCTGGAATTGAAACAGGACAATGCGCTACTGAGGAATGGTGTGGTAAGGGCCTATATCCAGCTAGGAAACAGTTCCCTTACCTTTTGGGACAGAGTAAAAAAATGTATTAGCTTGATGATTAGCCTGAAAAAATCTGATATTGATGATTCTGACACTTTAAAGTCATGATTCTTGCTCAGCTATTCTACCTTATTCAAGCTCTTTCAATACCAAATTGGTTAGCATTTAAACCTTTGTTACACTGCAGAATTATACTGTTACACTGCAGAATTTTGTTGTTACTGCTGCAAGAAACTAAGAATGAAACTGGGCTCCCAAACACCAATTTAACATGCTCGCACAGGTTTTCATAGACATGGATGACAAGCCGAACTACTTCAAAAATTGCTTCACTATTTTCAGTTGTCAAAACATTGCTTTCGTCACAGAGCAAATTCAAGTGTATGTGTGAATGCCATAGGAATTGCTGCGCACTAGCTATGAACTGCAGAAAAGATGATCTCAAGTGTTAAAAAGCCAGTTGGGACTCGGATGAAGGGTGCAGAGCACAGGCTGACAAGAATATTTCCCACTCTACATTTATACACAGAGCAATAATATAAGTGATAGAAGCCTGCTACTCTTTGCTAGGGAAAATGAGGCAGTCTGCTTCCCCGCATTCCTCATCCCAGCAAGGAATGTCTGCAGATGAATGCAAACCATTTCTGGAAGAGTTTAAGTTGTCTTCGCTTGAACAGCTGCACAGAAGTGTAATGGATGGTCACTGTCAAACACAAACTGTAAATTTCCCTGTGGAACTGGGGCTGAGTGTCTGACTCAGCCACATGTTAGCAGAGGCTCACAGGGGAGGGAGCGGGAGGGAAGAGAAGATCATTAAATTTTAATGAATCAATCAACAGTTTGAAGACTTAACTCTTGTTCCTTTTTGTTCTCTCTTACCGTTAGTACAATCAAATTGCCCTTTCTACCTGCATCTTTTAACCTGTAATTTTGCCAGAGTTACTAACAACAATAATCTGATAGCATAATTAGAAATCTGAAGACCTAGACTTTTTTGAAACCTAAATGGAGGCACAAACATTTGCTAAAACAAATGGGCTTCTTAAATTTTCAAATTATTATTTTTTGTATCCAGTATTCTCCATAGTCTTTAAGTGTTTGAAGAGTTGCAAGAAGTTCCCGGAATAGGATATCTGAAATTGATGCCCAGTTATATCAAGTTCCTAATACTTTGCATTAGCTGACACACATGATGGCATTTTGTGCTTGGGAATATTGATAGCTAATGTATAAATGAATATCACAGTGGTTTTCCAGCATTTTCCCCTCAGAGATCAATTTCGTAATTGACATTTGTCAATGAATCTTTAGGTGTGTGTTACAAAACCAGGGGCAGAGGATATGGGGCCTCTTTTTTGGGGGGTACATTTCATTCTTCAGACAGGCCTGTGAGGACGTTGACCACTGTCCACTGAGAAGTGAGAGTATGTCTTAGAACACAGCCAGCACTCCTGATTGTCCAAATCTGTCAGGGGAAGGTCAGCAGAGGTGACTAAGCAATCCTTCAGCTGTTCTTAAGAAGTCCTTTTAAGAAAATTCTGTGGAAAATCGAGTCAGATTTTGTTACTAAATCTACACAGACCTAGATCTGTAGTGTAGTCATCCCATAACATTGTCACTGATCCCCAAGTTTAATACACTTGTCATATACAGTTTAGGAGAAAAAGTAGACAAGAAACAACTGAGACAAATATTGTTGCAGTACATCTATTTTTTTTTTTTTTTGTCACAGCATTCTTCTTAATCACAGCCAATGTGACATACTTGGACCAAAAAAAAAAGAAAGAAAGAAAAAGTCACATGCCATTTTAAAAAGAACCATGACACTGAGAAACAGAAATTAAACACTCTAGTTGTCAGTAGGTTGGCCCTATTCATGGCAATGGGAAATTCTTGGTAAGTTCAAAAAAATGCCAGAAATGAACACTAAACCTTCTTCCTAACCACTGCACTAACCTGATTGGCTAACCTCATTATATTTGAATTCCCACGGGCAGCGACTCCAGATCTGTTTTAAGGGAGGAGGTCAACATTGGCAGGCAGGTTATTAATTTTGCTTACTTGAAAGTAGCTACAGAGAGAGGGCAAATTATTTTCCCTATCCATTATCATTCAAATATCCTTAAATGTGAAGATTCTTACAGGCACCGTGTGTATGTGGAAGTTGCCTCTGTGTGTTCTGTGCAGATTACTCTCATGTAAGTGTGCACAGAATAGATTGCAGACAGGCATTATTATTCCTAGGAGTGCTCAATGACAATAGTTGGCTTAATATTCCTTAGTGCTTAATCATTTCGTACGTTTCTGACTGTGGAGGCTCAAATACATGGGAGTCTTGGTGATCCAATTTTGCCAGGTCCTTTCACGGACAGCTTAGCCTCCTCTTTGGGATGGCTCATGCCCCCCTTCTGGAATCCATGTCAATGGGGTAGAAAATGCCCCATAACTCATTCAATGCAAGGTTTTTATTCCTGTGCATCAGGATCAATAATTTCTGTGGTGCTTTCCAGTAAGTAAAATGTGTTTGTGTGTGTGTGTGTGTGTTTAAAAATCAATTTCCTGGCATATTTGGAAGACTGGTAAATCCTTCTTGCTAGCAAGAAGGTTTCCACTGAACAGATGGGAACTAAATGGTCTGATATTCCTAACATTTACTTTTGTATAATTATTTGTTCTTGTTATATATGTTTTGAGGCTTTCCTTCTGGCAGGCCTTTCTCCACTCATTAGGTGATGACAGTGAACAAGGAATGAATATTCATAAGGGATTGGTGCAGATGCTGTTAAAAATGAGCATGAGCCAGCAAAAAGTGTAAGCAATTCCGAGAGCTTAACATTTGCTGTGTCATTTTTCAGAGTGAAAATGACTCTCTAAGGAACTAAGTATATGTTGCATTAAATTTGTTAGTAGCTTAGAGCTGCATGATTCTTTTAAAAGATGTGACAGGCAGCTCGAGGAAAGGCAAACCAAGCATGGACTGCAGCAAAGGGAAGGGTTTTAATTAAAGTCTGATTCCCCCACCCCAGGTTTCCAGGTGAACAGGGCTTCTGCAAAAGAGGGAATTTCAGCAGGTGTTGCTTGTCATATAGGCTTCAGCTGCTGAAATTTCTTCTTCTGCACAACCATTAAAAGTATAGCAGCCCTGTCCTTTATTTCACTGGCAAACCTATCCCCTGCCCCACCAACAGCTTTGCACAAGAAGGGAGCTGCCATTGTACATGAAGATACAGGAGTCCTCAAATGGCCAGATGACTTCAAGTGGAACGTGGGGAGCTAGACTTGCAGAACAGAAAACACAGATAGCAACCCTGGTTCCTGAGCAGAAAATTCAAACCACCTAACAAATCACTAAAGCTTAGGAAAGTGTTTTTGGGGATTAGAAATCCTGGGATCCTTCAGTCAGCATGGATACATTCCATGCTAGCTGTGAAATTCTGGGAACAGTAGTCCAAAAAAATAACTTTGCAAACTACAGAAGCTGTCTGTTGCTGCTGCCATCCATGATCCCTTTTCCTCACATGCATGAGAACAAAGATGTTCTCCATCACCAAGGCTATGGCCCTTTCCGCACCAGGCAATTAGAACGGGGTAGTGCGTTGTTACCCTGTGAATTGGGGGTCCCGGGAGGGGTGCCCAAATAACCAAACAACAACAAGCAAAGATGGGGAAAATTAGCTGGACCACTCTCTTGGCTAATGAGAGGCAGGGCAACGCAGCAGGATCTTTTACTCCGTGTCTACAGCGTCAGGTTAGTGAGCAGGCAAATGTTTCAAATAACAATTAGATTTATCAAACAGTTATTAAAGAAAAGCACAAACACACTCCTAACTAGAAAAGGAAAATAGAGTTTCAAGGGGAATGGGTGATACGCCACCTGTCCTGCAGTCCTGGAGAAGCCAATTGTAGAAGAGGAAACCCGGCGTGGCGGCCGAGGGGAATCTGCTGAACCGAGCGGAAGCAAGGCAGAGTAGAAGTCCAGAGCGATCCGGTGAGAGTTCCAAAGAGCTCTCAGAGCGGGGGATATTTATAGGGGAAAGAACAACCGCAGGCTAGTCTGGTCAGAATTTGCATGATTGAGTTAGAGTCCGAATTGACAATGGTATGGCCGGTATGTAGATGCAGCTAGCTCGGCAGTTAAGTACCTAGCTCGCCAGGGTGTCCTCTCAGGGTAGAGGATCTCTTTGTGGTAGCGTGCATTTGTAATGAAGGTGTTTGTTTCGGGAGGTCCCCTAAAGCAGATCTGGCAATATCTGGCTTGGTTTGGTGGGAGCAGCAAGTAGTAGCCATGCCTAGCTTTGCGCTTGTTCGGTGGGCCTCACAAACACTTGGCTGGTGGCAGAGTAGGGCCGAATTACGATATCAAAATGATATCTTTGGTTCACCAAAGACCAGGCCAGTACATGGTGGTAACAGCGTCCTCTCACGGAGATCGTCTGTACCTTCGAGCGGACTAGGAGTGGACTGCTTACCGGGGATCCTCATCTCAGTCCATGCCAAAACGACCCCAAGTGGTCCTCCAGTGTGTTTTCTAAAGACTGCAAAAAACAGGTCTTTATTTTCCTGGAACGCGCCATTGCGTCCCTGCTCCCTTGTGCAGATTCGCAGGCTCGCACCAATGTGAACCTGCGATCTGCGGAGGGCGGGCTTTAGGCGTGGCGAGCTTCAGTGGTTGGTCGGGACCCACAACCAACCAGAAGCTGCCATTTTGGAAGCCAGAAGCCTCCATTTTGGAAGGCAGAGCAGTGCAGATCTACAGAACTTACGCTGCTCCAATTCACCCTTGTTGCTTCAGAAGAATCGGTAGGTAACAGCACGGAGCGATTCTCTCGCTCCGTGTGGAAATGGCCTATGTGGATTGAACACATAGGTCCTGTATGGGAGAAAAGTGGAATCATCACCACCACCACCACCACCACCATCATCATCATCATCATGGTGGTGGTGGCAGCAGAAGCAACATTGACCAGCCCAATTGTTGTCCTTGTTGATATTCTACTTCTGTGGGCTGGTAGTTCGCGCTGTTGTTCTAGCACAGCTCTGGTATCTCCAGACAGCGACAGGTAGGGCTGTGTTGAAATATTCAGCCCAACTTGGAAAATGCAGGTGAAGCTTAAATAAGATTCAATAATTTATTGTAGTGGTTTGAACATTGAACTATGACTCTTTAGACCAGAGTCTGAATCTGTGTTCAACCATGGAAACCCACTGGGTGACCTTGGGCCAGTCGCACTCTCTCAGCTTCAGAGGAAAGCAAAGGCAAACTCCCTGTGAATAAATCTTGGCAAGAAAACTCCATAGTAGGTTCCCATAGGGTCACCATAAGTTGGAAATGACTTCAGGGCACACAACAATAACAATAAAAACAGCAATACTCTTCAGTGAGTGGAGGTGGAATATCACACCACATGAGGTGGTTGTCATCACCGGTGATGAGGTTTTGCAGAGAATTTTAGTTTTTCTCTTTTATAGGGATGGAAGACACTTAATGCCATGTTGGGGATGACTTTGCACTTCAGCTCCCATGACTCAGCAAAATAGTTCAAAGAATGATATTGTAGGTGATGATATTGTATAGTACAATTCTAGGGTCTTGGTGGGGGAGAATGGCTGCACTGTCTGCTTTTTTTCCCCATAAGGAAAATTTTAATTATGTTTATTTGTGTTTATTTGATGTATGCTTATTTACTTTATTACTTTTTTTTTATCTCATCTTTCCACTAAGAAACAGTGCTCAAGACAACTAATGACTGGTTGTGTGGGTTGGAAGCAGAAACGTCATATGCATAAGCATTAACTGAGTAAGTGCCCTTGATCTTTTTCACATCATGCCATTTTTGCATTTTGACTGACATGGTTCCATCCTATGGAATCCTGAGATTGGCAGTTTTGGGGGAAAAGCCTTCAGAGTCCTCAGCCAGAGAGCTCCTCCAATGCCTCTGACCAAACTACAAACCCTGGGATTCCATGGGAGGCAGCCATAGCAATTAAACTGGAATAATAATTCTATAAGATGTTTTTATTTAGACAGTTTTCTGGTATGTAAGCTGGTTAGTGGCTGGAGGGTCTCTAACCAGTTGGGTGCTGGTGGTGGCTGGCATCCTGTTCAGCAGTTACCAGATCACAAACTGAATTTATAATCTCATAACTGCTGGGGATTCATGTTTATGGTTGTTAATGACCAAATGTGAATCCCAAAACTGACTTTGCCATCCTGCCCATACTCCAGCTGAAGTGTTACCAAAATGCTGCAGATAAGAGCACCGGAAAATGACATCTGCAGCACTTTCTCGGCCAAAGGGCATCTTGAGACAAGCAGTTGTGGCAAGGCCCTGAGGGATTTCTCCAGCTGCCTGTTGTTGATATATGCCCCACGACTGAGAGGATGCTACAGAGATCATTTGCCAGCACCTTGACCTGCAGCACCTCAGAAATGCTTTAGTTGGATGGCTGCCAGGTTTACACTGTAGGGTTTTTTTATGTATGTGTCGAGGGAGTGGCATCATCAGACATAACTACAGTGAAGGAGCTACATCATCATAGTTACATTTGACAATGCAGGAGCTTGGCCAACATCTTTTAATGTTCCTGTAATTGTCTTTTTAACTTATTTTTATGTAACAATTAAGATTTTTAATGTGCATTTTATTATTATTAGCCACTTTGAGGTATGCATTTTAAAAATGCATTTTAAAAAATGGACACTTAGAAGGGAAGAAATCTATTTCTTGGCAAGTGATGCTCCTTGCAGGCTCCATTCTAATGCAAATAGCTGGTTTAATGGGGGGGTTTTCTTTGTAAGTGGGAAGGGGAGGCATTAATTCATGGATTATTTCTCTTTGTTTTTGCATTGTTGATTGCTAAAAGAACCCTCCTCATCTGTTTTTCTATCTGCTAGTCTCTTTCCCTGCTATGATGTGATATGATACCCAGTAAAGATGAGCTGTTTTTCCCTGTTTGCTTTATTTGTCACATTTTGCTGGTGAAGTTCAGTGCTGCAATTGAGGGAACAGCCTCCTGGCAGGAAGAATGCCCAGACTATTCCTGAAGATTGCCATTCATGGATGTAGAGAGGTACACGCTGTATTTTTCCTTGAATGCACAGTCTGTGTGGGTGCTTTGCATGTGTTCCCAGGAAAGCTGTCTGAGTAGCTGATGCATCCCAATTATACTCATGTTCTTGGAGAAGAACTAAGATCCGTGAAGGTCCACTGAAAAGTTAAAAATATCATCCAGCTTTCCTCCGCCAGATGAGAGAGCAGGCGTATCTTTTCAGAGTTAGAGGGGTCAATGCCCTGGCATAAAGTCTGGCCTGTAGAAGCAAGAGACAGCCTGAGGCGTTTTCCTCTCTGAGGCAGGGAACACAAACAGTGCCATTCTCTGTAACAGAAGAAACTAAACATTTGATCATTTGCTGTCCTTTAATAATAACCACCACGCTGTTGCCACAGGCAGGACATTTAAAATGATGAAGGGAAGGGCCATCTCCCAAACAAAAACAGGTTTAAATGGCTGAGCCTTTACAGAAGCAGCTTGGTATCACTTTAACTGTCCCAGCTCCATCTTACAGAATCCTGTGGTCTGTGATTTGGTGAGGTACTTGGAATATTCTGCTAGGGATCTCCAGTGCTGTATTTCAGGACTGTGCTAATAGAGCTCTCTAGCACATAAGAATTCTAAGTACCTCACCAGATGACAGACCCCAGGATATCATAGGTTGAAGCCATGGCAGTTAAAGTGGTATCAGACTGTTATAGCTTTGAAGTATAGGTGCATTCACAGTGTGCCAGAGTTAATTTTGCATTGCTCCTTTCCCGTACTGGCCTTTCTTCCAAAGTAAGAAATGATCAGAGCAGGAAGCATGATAATTTCTTGGCTTGAGGAAAGGAATCTAGAGCTGGAAAAGAGGCAAGAGACTGCCCAAAATGTGCCAAAATGGCCAGTAGCATCCCATTTTTTTTCTGGCTGCCAAGTTTGGGTATGGGGGCTTGGGGCCTGCCAAAAGGGCCTCAAAGGGCCACATGCAATCTGTGGGTTGTACTTTGCTCACCCCTTTTGTGGGCACTATGTTTTCCAAACTGTTACTGGTAGGTAACATACAGCTTCAGCTGTCAAATGTAATAAATTTGGAAAGATTATATCCATATTTTGTTTTTTGTTTTTTCCCCCAAAATGGGAAAAATGACATTGAGCTTATTCAGAATGGCCAAATATATTGGGAGAGCATGGTTTTTGCTCTGTTATTACCTCTTTCCTTACTAAGATTCAGATGACCTGTTGGTAATTCCAGGACTTTTCAGGCCTCCCACATTCCTTTCCTAAGTTTTTTTCACCCCTCTATAAGTAAGGTGTTTTGTTTTGTTTAAAAAGTAATTTCTAGTTTGCCAGCCTTCTCCTCCTTTTAATTCCCTTGTGGGCCCTAAAGGGGGGCACAATAGTTGCTCAAGGGGGAGGGTACAAGAAAAATCAGCCTGCAAGTACAGCAAATACAAAAATGAAGGGCAAGACTCTGTGTATGTGTGCACCGTTGAGGACTGGTATCTGCGAAAGAGCGATGCAAAGCATTTTCCACTGTTATGCCATCCTCCAACTCACACATAGCAAAAATTGGCTTCCCTTTTTTACTGCTTTTCCCACCCAGCTTCTCTGAATATTCCATTGTTGGCCCAGCAGGCACATGGCTCTTAGTGACCCTGAGGAAGTTTCTCAGGCGAGGGACAAGGGAAGTGAAGAGGTGGAGAGTGCAAGAGCCCAGTATTAACAGGGAGGGTGCATGCAGCATGAGAAACCTATGAGAGAGAGGAGGAGAGAGAACCATGGTGGGGCATGATGTGGAGCAGGAGGGGCATAATGTCCTCATATAGATGTAAAGGGGGGTCACAGGGGTTAAAAGTCTGAGAACCACTGCCTTAGCTCTTTCCTGCATGTTTTAAGTTGGATCTGCAGTACTCTCTCTCTCTGTGTGTGTGTGTGTGTGTGTACACTCATCCACATATGCCTGCACCAGCGGAGCAGAGAAGACAAGAGAATTGTGGGCAGGGGAGAGGGGCCATCCACTGTTTTTTGCAAACCTGCTCTGTGGGGGGGGGGGATGAGAGGCAGTGGAAAAAGGAAAGTGAGGTGGTAGAAAGAGACTGTCAGGGTTCTCTGTTCAATTTAAGATGCTTATTATAGTGCAGAGTTCACATTGTGGGAAAACACTGATAAACTAAGGGTGCAATAAGAGATAGATTTGATAGTGTGGAAGCCACACAGTTGCCTGGGTGAAGGTAGTTACAGGTCAAAACTGCAGAGCTTTATCAGATTTCAGAAGGCAGCCAAAGCTGTATATCAAAATGAAGAGGGGATATACATCTGCAGAAGGGACTGCTGTACTCGCACCACAGCTCACTGAAACCATATCTGCCAGCCTCTTGCATTCTTGTACCGCTTTCCCCCCACCAGTTATCAAAACAATACACAGAACAAGGAGCTTTAAAATACCATGCAAACTTTGGATAGTGTTGCTTTGGTGGCTCTTTTCTGTTTTTCCCTCTTCCTACCTGCCCACAATATCTGCTCATCCATGTTTTTCTGTCTCTTTAAGAAAGAAGAACCTGTTAAGCTAAGCCTTCTTGGTACTGATGCTTTTAAAGCATGATTAATTGGTGATTGGTGGCACAGTTCCCTAAGTACATAGTGATCCTGCTCTGAAATGCAGAAGGGCACTGCGCTATCAGTGTTGTTTTTCATGTGGTGCCAACTTGCTTGAGGCACTTATTCTCAAAGAGTTATGAGCCAATATAAATTTCCAAATCACCATGGGAGAGAAGCTTTTGGTCTGTTGCTTTGTTCCTCCTTTGCTATCAGCAAATTATATTTACCCCACCTCCTCTTTGACACGCACACGCACACACAGACACACATATACAGAGGTGTTTACAATCTCTGTCTAAAGATACAGGGTTTAACTCTTCTCCACCATGTTGTTGTTGCCCCAGCCTACTGCCAATGAAAGAAAAAAAAAGGAATGGGTGCAGGCCACAGAAGGCTCAGGGTGATGAAAACAGTGTAGATGCATCCCTAGATGCTGATGAGCTGCTCACTCATGAACTAGATGACGGGTTACTTTTTTTTTTTTTTGCAGATGCACTCCCCCAGGAGATGAAACACATCTATTACAGCATGTGATTTTCCTCACCTCTGCATCTTCCATTTAGCATACTTTGATTCATGATCAGTCATTGGAAGTAAACACTAGCATAATTTGCAAATCTGCTTGCCGAAGCATGTAGCTTTTCAAAAACCCTAATGTGCAACTTACAAATCCCCTTTAATGTCTAATCTGCCCCTCATTTACTGAATTTTAGAGGGGCTCCAGACAATATATTCCGCCACTTGTAATCTTCCTTCCTCCTGCAACCAGTTCTTCACTGTTTTTCTTACTGCAGAAAATCTGTTAAGGAGAAAACAAAATTGAATAACTTTGGAGTGCCTTCTAATTGCTAGTATGAGAAGGTCTCTTTCTGGAAATCTCCACTTAGTCAAACAGTTAAATATTGGAAGAAGCACAAAGATCTTTTCCAGCATGAAGTGGGGAAGTGCTTTTAGGAAGACTTGCCTAAAGTAGGTGTGATTATTTTTTTACTAAGGAAAGGTGGTAGAAGCAGTGGGGAAAATGGGATGGCTATGATGTTTGGACTTCTTGTAAAAGTTGGGGAGATGGTATGATTGCCCAATAAAAGCCTCATTAGGAAGTGCTCCAAACAGATTCCATGTGTTTCTAGGGATGTGTTGCCTAGCGGAGACATTCTTTAGCCTAATGATATATGGACAGGCTCTTCATGAAGTTTAACTAGTATTTCAGGGCCTTTGCTTGACTTTAGTGAGCATCTTCTTCATTATCGTTTTTTATTTCACAGTTGACACAAATGGATATAGGTCTTAGGTGTTTGTAACTACATCTAAAGATGTCCCTAGTTTATGTTTGTACTATGTAAGACCTGAGATGTAAAATCATAAAGCTGTTGCTACATTAGATTTCCATGTCTGCTAAGAATTTGCACCACAACACTGGAATTTTTTGTGAGGACTTCCAATTTTTTTTAAGCATTTCTGTCAGTAACAGGACTGCTGTGTTTCTCCTCCATCAAGCCAGTTTTATATTTAAGCAGACCCATTGCCAACACTTGGAGAGATTCTGGTTTATGCAGTGGCTTTTATAGCTCTGTCTCTGCTTCTTTGCAAAGAGATCAGTTTCTTCATTCTGGCCCAGCACAAGCTATCTTTTATTAGTGTTTTTTTTTTAGTACCGTTCAGGGGTGTCAATGGGATTTTGGGGGCCCAATATACTGTCTATGGATGTGGTGCCACACCTTATATACAAAAGGGAACACAAATTTGCACTGAAACAAAAGGGTAACACAGGAAGGTACATATATGTCCTCCCTGTGGAGGCCCAATTGACACAACATTAATCTCCTTTAGGTGTCAAGGTAAAACATGACTTTTCTAAAACCTTTTTGTGGCCTAGTTTTATTAGTTCTGAAAGTGTACGTGCACATTGTTTTAACTGCTTCAGCCTTTTCTGCTGTTTTAACTTGGTGATTTATTGAATATGCTTTTTTTGTTTCTTAATAAATCTGTTTTTTTTAACCTTGGAATTGTTTTATTTATGCTAATTGCATGCCATTGGGATTTCATGTTAGAGTGTGAGATGGAAATATTTAAATAAATAAATAAATGATGTGAATTCCTATACACTGTGTCCTTCACGTTTGTGAGGGATAGGGAAAAAGAACCCTCTTGAAAGTGAAAAAACCACAAATAGCCATGGACCCCACCTGTGCAATTGTATGGGTGAAGTGGGCACAGGAGACAGCCAGTAGGGAAAGAGCTTCTCCACCAGCTTTCTCCTCACCCCCACCCACGCAATCACGGTCAGGCAGGCAGGGGTGAGGAGAAAGCCAGTGGGGATGCTCTTTCCCCATTGGCTGTCTCCTATGCCCATCCCACCTGCGGAATCGGGACCACGCGGGTAGGGGTGAGGAGAAAGCCAGTGGAGAAGTTCTTGGCAGCAGCAGAAGGAGCATGGGGAACGGGCACTTGCCCTCCCTGCACTCTTCTGGTGCTGCCCCAGGCCAGGGAGTGGGAGAGGGAGAATGAGAGGGCAAGCAGGCACCTCGCGAATAATCAAATCTGAGAAAGTGAAACCTGCGAATGTGGAGGGAGAGCTGTAATTTAAACAGAAGGACACTACCTCTCACCCTGGTATGCAAGCATGCAACTGAGGTTGGTCAGTCTCTTTTTCTGGTTTAGAAAATTTAAGGCAAATGGATTTCAATCTCTAAGGAGGAGGAAATCTGCAGTTCCTTCTGGGCTGTATTCCAAAGAAAAATATTTTGAGGAGGCCATCCCCAAGTAATGAGGTGCCTGAAAGAAGTAATGTGCACAGGCGAAACTTTCCCCTGGAATTGTGTTTCCATCCTAGAACTGGCTTGGCCTGTTGAATTTCTGCCCGCTACACCTAGATGGTAAGGCGCAAGAGCCCTGCTCTCCTCACTAGCACCAACCCTAAACCATGAGAAGAATGCCATGAGTTAAGATACTGTGGGTCTCTCATCAGTGGATCTCAGGCTGGTAATACTACATCCTGTGAAAGACCAAGCATGATATTTCATGGGGTGGGGGTGGGGGACCAGGCAGGATCAAAAGAGATTGAATATTTACAAAAAACTGAATTCCAATAGTCCTAAATACCCTAAAGGTATTAGATTGCATCTGATCTTGGAAGATAAGGAGGGTCAGCTCTGCTTAGAACTTGGATGGGAGATTGCCAGCAAATACCATGTGCTGTAGACTGTATTTCAGGGGAAGGAACTGGCAAAACCACCTCTGAGTATTATTCCTTGCCCCTCCAAAAACCCCTATGAAATTCATGAGGCCACCATAAGTTTAGAGGCAATTTGAAGGTGTGTACACGCACAAGTTTCAGTGCTTCAGCTAGGATAAATTGAAGACTGAGTTGTTAAAATGCAAGCAATATATTTTAAGAGCAATCCTTGTACTTATTTATCTGTATCTTATAACTACAGCAGTGTTATCAGCACAGGTCAAACAGTCATTCCTCTCTTTTCTTTCCCTCACCTTTTTAAAGCCAAATTGTAGGAACCTTTGACATGAAGATATCCATGGTTCAGAAAACAATTAATAATCAGTTGTCTTCAATCATGTTGCTGCTGCAATCAACTTAACAGCTGTCCCTCCCCACATTTCTTTAAAAAAGCATGTCAAGAAACTGGAGAATGACAATGCACAGTTCTCAAATATTATTCATGCTCAGCCCACCTACCTTTGTGTCCAACAACTGAACTGAACTGAACTGAATTCAATTTATTTATTTATATCATTTGTTTATCACCTCTCAGGTCTCCATAACTCCTAAGGGGAAGCACAGCTGATAAAAGCAGCTAAAAGCTGCTTTAAAAACAATTTGTGAAAAAATGTTTTAAGAAGTTAAATCACTCTACAAAACCAACCTTGATTTTACAGACTGTAGGCCATAAGAAACAATGTAGGCCCCCTGCCCCAATTGGAAGCTCAGTAGGGATGGAGCCGGCTTGACTTCCCCTGGGAGGGAGTTCCATGACTTGGCTGTTGCTACCAAGAAAGGCCCATCACATTTACTCAGCAACTTAGCCTCTCAGGCAGTATCCTCTCCTCTCCAGTGTGGCCATCAGATTTCAAACAAACTCAAACAGAAGGATGCAGATATCATCCTGCCATAAGCCACTGAAGGCTTTGTAAGTCAAATCCTGAAGCTTGGACTGAATCCAGAAACAAACTAGAGTCAGTTGATTTGGTGCAAAACCTGCAATGTATATGCCTCCCTCATACAACAGCTTGGCTGTCACATTCTGCACTGGCTGTTACCTCCAAACATTTCTTATGGGCAGTTTCATATAAAATGCGTTGCCATAATCTGACTGAGTGGTCAAATTAGCAATAATAATAATAATAATAATAATAATAATAATAATAATGTTGTTGTTGTTGTTGTTGTTGTTGTTGTTGTTGTTGTTGTGTGGCTTCACATAATTTTTGACCTATGGTGAACTAAGGCCCTTTCCGCATGTGGAGGGGGAAAGGGGGGAAAGCGCTGAAACGGAGCTTACCGGCAGCCGGGTAAGTCCGTCCCCGTGCGGAGCAGCGCGAGCTTGCTGTTCTGCAGTCCCCGGCGTCCAAAATGGCGGCTCCGGCGTCCAAAATGGTGGCTTCTGGTTGGTGGAGGCTCTCCACCAACCGGAGAAGATCGCCAGCCGGAAGCCCACCCCCGGCAGATCTGCAGGCACACACTGGTGTGCGCCTGCAAGTCTGCACCGGAGCGCAGGAATGGAGTGGCACAGAGTGGCGCACTCCGTGCTTTTGAAAAACTCATAAAAACAGGTTTTTAAAAAGCACGCTGTGCGACCACTTCGGGTCGCTCCAGAGCAGACTGAGGTGCAGAACTGCGACAAGTAGTCCGACCCAGTCCGCTCCCATGGTGCGGACGACCTCCGTCAGAGGTCGCACCACACGGTACTACTTATCCCGTGCGGAAAGGGCTTAAGGCAAACCTATCGTGGGGTTTTCTTGGCAAGATTTGTTCAGAGGGAGGTTTGCCTTTGCCTTCCTTTGAGTCTGAGAGTGTGACTTGCCCAAGGTCACCCAGTGCGTTTTCATGGCTGAGTGGGAATTCAAACCTCAGTTTCCAGAGTCATAGTTCAACACTCAAACCAATACACCACACTGGCTCTCCATGAATGTACTGGGGTAATAATAACTTTTCTACCAGAGAGGACTGACAAGCAGCTTCAAAACAAATACACAAGTCTCTTTTGCAGACTGTGTGTGTGTGTGATTTTTGTCTACTAGACAACTTCCCTATATACCAGTCACTTATTGGCTGGAAAGACTGAAAGGTGGGTGTAGACTCATTTCTGACAAAATGATTGGTTGGAATGCTGTCTCCACATCTTGCTTGTGTCTTTCATTCTATAGCCTCTAAAAATGATACTTTTTCTATAAGGAAACTGAGAGCCCAAATTATTGTTTAGTTTCTTTCATTCTACAGCACCTAGAAATGATACCTTTTTTTTGGAAAGGAAACTCAGAACCCAAATTCTTTACTACTCTAGGCTGTGCACAGCAGGTTCACCAATATACCTCTGGTCCTAGTCCAAGGTGGTGGTCTAGCTTATATATTGAAAGATGACAACTTGTGTACTAATTAACAAGTCCTGCTTGCTTGTTTACAAAGCGTGTTCAATCAATATGCAGAGAGGGGAGAGCTTTAGCCTCAACCCTTCTATGTCAGTGTAACACAAACAGCCATGGAGAGGTAAATTTCACTCTCCAGCTGTGCCTGTTTGTATGCTAAGGCCTTCATCTGAGGCCTTCTCTATGTACATTTCCAGTTTGAGGTGATTTGGTAGAAGAAGGGCTCTTCAGTGATAGCTGCCTGATTATGGAATGCTTTGGAATGCATCCAGGTGGGATGGGGCAGCATCTACCATGAAGATGTTTTGTGTTTCCAAACTGATATTTATATATTTTTTCTAACTTAACACACTTTACTTCTGCTGGTGATATTAGTTTGGTTTTATATTGTGTGTTAGTGTGTATAGGTTCTTTTAAATAAACATTTTCATTATATATTTTGATATATAGTAAATCATCCTGGGAAACTGTTTGAAGGGCAGACAAGAATATTCATGATAAACAAATAATAAATCCTGTTAGAAGTTGTAGGGAAATAATGTTTGACATGATCCTTTAGGTACAAATGACTCCACCTCTGAGCATGGGATGGAATTATCAACATCTACAAATATTTACATTTCACAAGATAACAAGCCTTAGGGGAAGGAATTGTCAAATTAACAATTTGTAAGCCATTCTGGAAACCTTTGTGGCTGAAGGGCAGGGTATAAATGGTCTAATTAAATCATAAATAAATACAACACAGTAAGCAAAACTTTTAATGATAAGAGCTATTTGCACACTATATGGCTTCATGTTCCCCTGTTCACAATCCATTTGTGCCCCATTCCTTTTACTTTAAGTGTACCAAGATATGTGGTTGTCACACTTCAGATATGTCTGGATTATAGTTTAAATCTCAGGGCTAGAAAAAGTCACAGTGAATAATGGTACTCTCATGTTATTACAGGAGATGGAAAGTAATGCCTTAACTTCAACTGCGTTATCAATTAAACTGGAGTGTTTCTTATGGAGACGAGCAGCTTGTTGTTTGTTTTTAACCAAAGTGATTGATTTAAGTTGGAATTTTAGCATTCACTTAATTCTAGGATTATTAAGTTATTATTCAATTAAATGAGAGACCAAAGTGCGCACAAATTTTTATGACAGTTTAGTTAATTCCAAAGTAAAAATATTTTAAACTGACAAGTAATAAGGTAATCTTAGAAGGGAGTGCATATAAGTGGTTTTCTGTACTAGACCCTGCAAAGATGCTCTTTATCTGTACATGGAAACAGAATTTTGAAGCTCAAAACCCTAGAACTTTTCCTGGGACGCACATGGAAATCAATAGTACAGTAATAAATCAGTAAGAATAATGGGTGGCATTTTTCAGCTTCATTCTGGTTTGTGCAGGCATTCTGGTTTAGTGCAAGTATTTTACTTAAATTTAAATGGCAATTTAACATAAACTTAATAGTGAAGTTCTTCTCCCTCCGCATGTAAATGCATTTGAATTATTAATTATTAACTAAACACATCAACCCTTTTCTATTAACTTTCCTAACTCTAGTTAAGGTACACCAAGCACTGAAGCAAGCCATGGCATCTACGGCTTATCATGAGGAAATAGTACTTTACAGTGACCTCTTCTAAGTCACAACCTCATACAAACAGCAGCATGGCAGCTCTCTGTAATATACATGATCAGGTAATAGGGAGTCATTCTATGTTAGATGGGATTAAACCTCGTTCTGAAGATGCAGGTTTGCAGTTTGGGGATACACCAGGGCTCAGCTTTGAAACAGGAGGCCAAGGTTAAGCCCATTAATGTTCCCTTTTTCCATCTTTTTACTAATTGTTTTGAAATTGTATGTTGCCTTGAGTCCCAGTTTTCAGGTGGGATATAAATAAATAAAGAAGAGCAAGAGCCTGGAAAAGTAACATGTTAGACAACATGTCTCGAAATATTCTAGTCAGTGTGGCTGCTTCCTAGAGGATTCTGAAAGTTTTAGTCCAAAAAAGTAACTTTTCCAAGCTTGATGATCTGAGGTCAATGCATTGAGACTGCACGACTGAGCTTTCCTGGGTGTGTTTTTGGAATACCTTGCCACAGCATATGGGAGAAAATCAGGATCCTCAGAGTCCTGAAATAAATTCCCCTGTGGCCACTCCCAGTCTCGCACATGGTCCCAGACAGCTGTAGATAAGGATGCACAGCTTGTAACTACAGGATGCATACACGGCATTCTTCTGCATTCTTTGTCCCTGAAAAATGCATGTAAAAAGTAATACTCCTGAGATCAGATAGCAGGGAGGAGAAACTGTAACAGCAACCTAATGTAGCAGCATCCGCGAGCAGAATTTACACTCAGCTGTTCTTAATTTATGGCTTCGCCCAAACTACCCCAAATATGCTGTTCAGCTGCCCACCACCTTGCTGGGCGAGTCACCTGAGCAGTACATCCACCTCTGCAGAAGCAACAGCAGTACACAGAAGGAAGGGACTATTTCACTCAAACCAAAATATTCCTTCTGAAGGCCTTTTCCAAGAAGTTTATCACATAATAAGGACTTAAGCATTGTGCCTTGGCACCAAAAAAAGTACAGCATGTATTTTATGTCAGACAAACCACAGAGTTGGAGAGATTAGGGGACTGCTTTGTTTTTCGGACGCCAAACTCAATGGTTTTTAATTAAGGAAAAACTCCTGTGGGCTTCAGTGACAGTTTCAACCATGCTTTCCATGTAAGATTACATTTTCTGAGGTGGCCAACTAAAGCGGCAGGACTGTCTTCAATTTGAGCAAGGAGAATACATTAGAGGTACTCTCTGTATCAGAACTGGGGAAGTGCAGTGAGTCTGAGGGCCAATTGTCTGTTCCAGAAACACACCAGGATCTTCATGGAACGCCAAAAATACCAACACCCCTAGGTGTTGTTGTGTGCCTTCAAGGCATTTCCAACTTATGGCAACCCTAAGGCAACCCTATCATTAGGTTTTCTGGGGCCGAGAGAGTGTGACATGCCCAAGGTCACCCAGTGCATTTCTATAGCCAAGTAGGGACTCAAACCTGGTCTCCAGGGTCGTAGTCCAATGATCAAACCACTCCACTCCACTGGCTCATGAACACCCGTACAACAAAGCAAAACAGAACAGAACAGAACAGAAGAGAACAGGAAGTAGCTAGAAGTCTGCTTTGGATGTTAAAAAAAATCGGGGTTTCCCCTCATATTAAATTGCACAGAAGGAGAATAACTGTTCTTGGAGGCATCTAGAAAAAGCAATTCATCAATTTTTGGCCAGAAAAAAAAAAGATGGTTCAGGGAATCTGGAGGGGCTGATGGCCTCAAAAACAACTGTAGGGGCTGTATTCTGCTCACATCTTGATCTACAAAAACACTACAACAATATATTGGGTTTACTCCATTTTAACTCTCATGGTTTCCTTTTCTCACCAAATTCTGGGAATTCTGTCAGGCAGGTTTGCTATGTGGGACAGCTCCTGCAGACAGTGTGTGCTTGTATAGAAGAGAGAATTTCAGCAACCAGGTAACAAGCTACACATGGTGGGATTTATTTTTCTACACAGTGAGTAAAGGTACAAAACCTATCTCCAGTTTTCATTCTGGCAGCCCTAGAAATAGGGATGGAAATAATAATTGAAAATATATTGGTTTTTTTAAAAAAAATGGTTGCAAAGCATGTTTTAAGTGTCAAGAAACCCTGATGAGGAGACTCATGGACTGATGAATCCTTGCAGCTTTGGATTTATTCTGCACAAAATCCACACTTTTTTTTTTTTACTTTCTACATATAAAATGACATTTTGTGCTCCAGATACGACACAGAAAATCCTGGTTTCTGCACAAAAATGCTATGTGCAAATTTTGCATAGAATAATTCTTGAACTGGGAGTAGTATCTGAAAACTGCAGTTGTCGGAGACTTTCTCACAGCAGGAAGAACATTGCCAAAATTACTTACTGCTTCCTTTGAGAAGAAAATTAGCAAAGAATTACATCTCTGGCATGAAGTCCAAAAACCTTCTCCTAGTTCTCATAGAACTAAGGTTTTCAGGGCATCCTAAGATGAGTCAATGATGATTAAACTAGTTGAAGGCTATAATGTGGATGTGCAACCTTTCCTTAAATCAATGAGACAATAATTTTAACAAATAATTTTAACAAAGCTTCTGTTTATATCCATGAGTCTTAACACTGTTAACAAATACGCTCCACAGATATGGGTAGAAAGTTGCACATTATGAAATACACCTGTAACGAGGGATCTCATTCTTCTGGCAAGGGATGGCTTCTTCTGGCAAGGACGGCCTGCACCTCACGGCTGGAACATTTTTGCTAACTGTCTTGCAAAACGGATCAGGAGGTCTTTAAACTGAGTTTGACTGGGGAGGGAGACAGTGTTATTCTGGGCAAGGATTCAGAGAGTGCTGCGAAAAATAGCCCAAATGATATAGATAGGGCAGGCCAAGTAGAACTAGAGACCAACAGGGGGAGGGAAAGTAACTTTAGTACAGGACTTCCAGGAAGGGCATATGGTCTCACGTGTCTCTAGACTAATGCACAGAGCATGGGAAATAAGCAAGATGAACTCCAACTCTTAGTACAACAAAATAAATATGATTTAATAGGCATCACTGAAACCTGGTGGGATGAATCTCATGACTGGAATGTAGGAATAGGGGAGTATAACCTATTTTGCAGAAATAGACCAAACAAGAGAGGAGGAGGAGGAGCCTTATATGTCAAGGATGTTTTCACCTGTGAAGAGATCCATGACTTAAATCTGGGAAGCCAACTTGAGAGCATCTGGGTAAGAATTAAGGGAGTGAGAAACAATAGGGATGTGATTGTGGAGGTTTGCTACAGGCCTCCAGGCCAGTCTGAGGACTTGGATGAGGCCTTCCTGGAGCAGATGACCACAGATTCAAAAAGGAGAGATGCAGTGTTAATGGGAAATTTCAATTATCCTGATATTTGTTGGCAGTCGAACTCTGCCAAGACTGCAAGGTCCAACAGGTTCCTCGCTTGCCTCGCAGGCAATTTCATGGTCCAGAAGGTGGAAGAGGCAACAAGGGGATCAGTTATTTTAGATCTGATCCTGACCAACAGGGAAGACCTCGTTGATGAGGTGGAGGTGGTGGGATCCTTAGGGGGGAGTGACCGTGCTCTTTTGGAGTTTGTCATTCAGTGGGAAGGAGAAGCCAAGTGTAGCCAGACATGCATCTTAAACTTTAAGAAAGCTGATTTCTCTAAACTTAGGGAGTTACTTGCCGAAATCCCGTGGTCAAGAATACTGAAAGAGAAAGGAGTTCATGATGGATGGGAGTTTCTTAAAAGTGAGATACTGAAGGCACAACTGAAAACTGTGCCAATGAGGAGGAAAAACGGCAGGTGTCTAAAGAAACCAGAATGGTTGACTGAAGAACTCTCAGCTGAGCTAAGTGTTAAAAGAAACATGTACAGGAAATGGAAGAATGGTGAAACCACCAAAGAGGAATTCAAGCAAACAGCCAGGAGATGTAGGGAGAATGTCAGAAAAGCTAAAGTGCAGAATGAACTCAGGCTTGCCAGAGACAATTAAAACAATAAAAAGGGCTTTTTTAGATATGTCCTCAGCAAAAGGAAAAACAAGGAAATGATATGGTTGCTGCGTGGAGAAGATGGCCTATTAATAACGGAGGGAAGAGAGAAGACAGAACTACTCAACCCCTTCTTTGCCTCAGTTTTCTCCTAAAAGGATAGAAGTACTCAACCTGGGGGATGGGGAGCAGGTGAGGAAGGAGGGGAATACAGCACAGAATAAGTAGAGAAGTAGTACAGGAATATTTGGCTAAACTAGATGAATTCAAGTCTCCAGGGCCAGATGAATTACATCCAAGGATATTAAAAGAACTGGTAGAAGTCATTTCTGAACCACTTGCAATAATCTTTGAGAACTCTCAGAGAACAAGAGAAGTCCCAGAAGACTGAAGGAGGGCAAAGGTCATCCCCATCTTCAAGAAGGGGAAAAAAGAGGACCCAAATAATTATTGCCTGGTCAGCCTGACATCAATACCAGGAAAGATCCTAGAACAGATCATTAAACAGTCAGTTTGTAATTACTTAGAAAACAATGCTGTAATCACTAAAAGTCAACATGGATTTCTCAGAAATAAGTCATTGCCAGACTAATCTTATCTCCTTTTATGATAGTGTTACAAGCTTGATAGATGAAGGGAATGCTGTCGAGGTGGCACATCTTGACTTCAGTAAGGCCTTTGACAAAGTTCCCCATGACATTCTTGCAAAGAAGCTAGCAAAATGTGGGCTGGACAGGGCTGATGTTACATGGATTGGTAATTGGTTGACTGACCGAACCCAAAGGGTACTCACCAATGACTGCTTTTCATCCTGGAGAGAAGTGACTAGTGGAGTGCCACAGGGTTCTGTCCTGGGCCCTACACTTAGGCAGAAAAAATGGAATGCACAAATATAGGATGGGGGACATGTGGCTGGATAACAATACATGTGAAAAGGATCTAGGAGTCTTGGTGGACCACAAACTGAACATGAGTCAGCAGTGTGATGCGGCAGCCAAGAAAGCCAATGCGATTCTTGGTTGCATCAATAGGAGTATGGTGTCTAGGTCGAGGGAGGTAATGGTACCACTCTATTCTGCATTGGTTAGGCTTCATTTGGAATACTGTGCCCAATTCTGGGCACTTCAATTCAAGAAGGATATCGACAAACTGGAACGTGTCCAGAAGAGGGTGACCAAAATGGTGAAGGGTCTGGAAGCCATGCCCTGTGAGGAATGGCTTAGGGAGCTGGGTATGTTTAGTCTACAGAAGAGAAGGTTAAGAGGGGACTTGATAGCCATGTTTAAATATTTGAAGGGATGCCATGTTGAAGAGGGAGCAGGCTTGTTTTCTGCTGCTCCAGAGACTAGGACAAGGAGCAATGGATTCAAGCTGCAGGAAAGGAGATTCCACTTGAACCTCAGGAAGAACTTCCTGATGATCAGAGCTGTCCGGCAGTGGAATATGCTGCTTTGGAGTGTGGTAGAGTCTCCTTCTTTGGAGGTTTTTAAGCAGACGCTGGATAGCCATCTGTTAGGAATGCTTTGATGTGTGTTCCTGCATAGCAGGGGATTGGACTCAATGACCCCTGGGGTCTCTTCCAACTCTATGATTCTATGATCTTTTAATGCAGTCAGTAGCATATCTTAGCAGATTGGCTCAAATAATTCATCCATATTCTTTGCATTTCTCTGGGGAATTTTATTCAGCATACAAGAATTATAAATATACACAATAGCCCATACTGGGGAATTAGTATAATAGCTATAGGAACTCTACTGTAGGCTATGAACAATATGATATATACCAAATATGTAATGCACAGAATTAAACAGGCACAGTGTGCAATGGGGAAACCTGTTACAATTAGCCAATTATGTTGTATTTTCAGGTTCTGTATTTTAGAAAGCAGATGTGTTAAAAAAATTACCTGACTGTATAAAAGACAGGATCCAAAGCTGTTTCTCTAAGAAGTCAGTGCTGTTAATGTGTGTTTTAGAGGTTCTGGGTAAACACAACTGAGCAAACAATAGCAATTAGTACTATATATAACGGTAGTAAGAAGCTTTAGCAAGAAACCAGGCTGGGTATTTTGGATCTCTTGAAACAGTCTTGTTTCACAGGCAAAGATTCTAACGGGTGATTGGATGAGAACTGGATAAAAAGAAGTCTGTAACAACTGTGAAAGTTTTGAAACCACAGCAATTAGGGGTCAGTCTCACAACTAAACCAGAAGAAACTGTCTTATATCCTGCATACTTAGAATGGGTGAACACCTTTTGAATTGATGGTACTCTGATTAAAATTCTAGTGCATAGCTGGAGTTAGAAACATTCTCTGAAAGAGAGATTATAGTTATGGTGAATTAGTGCAATGTACTGGGATTGCTAAAATGCTACCAAAACCTGGAATGTATGTATATGGAATATAGGAAATATATAAATTTTCTCAACAGATGAAATACGAGATATATGACACTCGTATGCCATAAATATTATGTGAACTGATTTTTTTTTACTACTAGAATGTATTACAATCGTAATATGTGTTATCAGTAATGAGAAACATTCCAACATTCCTTATAGAAGGTATTTGCTTAGGCTATGTAATGTTTGTGAGAGAATGTACCTAAATTGGAAATGTCCACAAGGACACAATCAAAGATCGTGACCTATAAAGCACAGACTCATTTTCTTCTGAAATCCTTTGGTGTGCTCCATTATCCAAAGTATGTTTGCAATATGATCTCTTGTGCCTCTTCCTTTCCTGAATCCAGCTTGGAAACTTGGCATTTCTTGCTCCATATGTGGTAAATGTTGTAGAATTTTAAGCATCACTTTGCATGGGACATTAAGGCAATGGTCATGTGGTGACTGCAATCACTGGTGTCCCCTTTCTTGGGCATTGAAATGTATATTGAACATTTCCAATCTGTGGGCCAGTCTTTTTTTTCCTATATTTGTTGACAGATTTCAGCTGGAACTAGAGTAGATTCTGTCTCTGTAGCATGAAGCAGCTCTACTGTGATATGCCATCTGTTCCTGGTAATTTATTTCTTCCAAACGCTCTGAGTGTAGCTTTCACTTCACTTTCTAAAACTGTAGGTTGATCTTCAAATGGTTCTTCCTTGAATGAAGTTATCATTCTTTCATCTCCTTTATATCGTTCTTCTGTATATTGTTTCCATTAGCTTTTTATTTATACTTGGTCATGTAATGTAGTTCCTGCTGGTCTTATAGTATCCCCACTCTTGGTTCTCAAATCTTGTGGAAGAGGTCTTGTGTTTTTTCTTTTTTGTTGTCATTTTCTATTTCTCTGCATTTATTATAGTAGTTCTCCTTCTCCCTGAGAACAAGTTGCTGAAGAGTTGCATTCAGGGTTCTGACCCCATTTCTGTCACTTTTTACTTTTGCTTTTCATTTGTATGTAAGTGCTTGAAAAGTTTCATCTATGATCCATTGAAGCTTCTCTTCCTTTTTGCTGCCGATTGTGTCTTTTTGCATTCCTCCTTGACAATGTCCCTGGCTTCAGTCCAGAGTTCTTCTGGGTTCTGGTCAATCGAATCTATTTTGCAAACCTATTTTTTACATTATATTTAAATTCTATAGTGTTGCTCTTTAGGTTGTATTTTGGCATGATGGTTGATTTAGTGTTCTTTCTTTAGCTTTGCTCTGATTTTTGATAGCACCATTTCAAACGTTTTTGCCACAATCTGCTCCTGATCATGTTTTTGCAGAGAGAATGGAGCTTCTCCAGCTTCTGCTTTCAATTATGTAAGCTATTTGATTTCTATATTGGTCATCAGGTGATGTTCATGTATACAGTCACTTCTTAGGTTGCTTGAAGAATGTGTTTGATCATCACAAACTATTGGCCTTACACAATTCAGTCAGTCATTCTCCTGCTTCATTTATTGATCCTAGGCTAATTTTTCCTACTATCTTTGATTCTGCTCTGTTTCCTACTTTTGCATTCCAGTCATCTGTGATTAACAAGAAGTTCTGTTATGGTGTGTGATCAGTTTCTTCCTGGGCTCCAGTAAAGAATCTTTCAGTTTCTTCTTCTTCTGCCTCTGCAGTTGGAGCATAAACTTGGATTACGGTTATATTGATGGGTTTTCCCTAAATTCTTATTGATATGATTTGATTAAACTTTGCATTGTATCTTTTGACTGCTTTGCTACATCTCTGCTCTGCTATTAATTGCCACCTCCCCCCTTTTTTTTAGATTTTCATTTCTAAAACACTGTGTTACCTGACTCAAAATGTCCCATTTCTGTCCACTTTTGCTTGCTCACTTCAGGTACTGAAATTTTTATGTATTCCATTTCTTGTTTTATTTTTATTCTGATTAATATTTCTCATTCTGTGTTCTTATAATGTGTGTTGTGCAGCTTTGGACTTTTCTTTCACCTGTGCGCACGTCAACAGCTGAACATCCTTTCAGCTTGAATTCACTTGTGTTATTGCCCACATCTTTACTCATAGGCCATTTCCACACTAGCCTGTTATACTGCTATTATTCTACTTTCAACATCCTATGGAATCCTGGGGTTTGTAGTTTAGGGAGGGCCCTTTGAGGTCCCTCCCTAAACTGCAAACCCCAGGATTCCATAGGATGTTGAAAGTGGAATAATAGCACTGTAACAGGCTAGTGTGGAAATGGCCATAGTTTTCCTGTGCTGTTCCCCAATAGCTTGTTGAGTACCATCCAACCTTGGAGTGTCACCTTCTGATGCTATCTCTTGTTTCATTTTAGATTGTCTCATCATAAGCTTTTTGTGGTAAAAGACATTGGAAAGGGTTTTAACTTGTCTGTTTCTGCAAAGTACTAAGAAGCATTTGTTATGGTGCCACTGCCATAATTTCTGAGAGATCCTCTGCCAGTGTCATCCCATGGCACTACTGCTGTTGCCCAGTAGCTGTTTGGCACATTTAGTTTGGCTCTTCACCAAAAGCCTGTCTGATATGGGGGACCCTATAAGCAGCACGGCTACCATCAGCATAGCCTCTTGCCTCACATGAGCACATAAGTCCGTCAACACAGAAAGGTAGTGCTATTGGTGGTAGCATATCTGACATAGTTCATTTCAAAGTAAGTGAAGCAATACACATCACCATCTCAAGAGCATCCTGGTAAAGCCATGAAATCCAGAGTCTAAAACTACCAAACTGCTCCCCTTTGAAGCTTTAAAAGCTCATGCATTCTGACTAGCAAAAGTAAGATCAACCAAAGTCATTATCACCCTCTCAGTTTGGCTTCTTGCTTTCTCTTGGATCAAAGCATTTGTCACAATCTCTGCCATAAAACCAGATGTGGGTGCCCTCCAGTGGGCAGTAGGAGGCAGTGTCTGAAGACTTGACTAATAGAAGAAAAAAGAGATAAGAAATCCTAGTAATAAAAATGAAGAATAATGAGGTTAACAAGAAATAAATGAACAAACAACCTGGTCTAGATAGATTATTAGTTTGATCCAGATGCAATATGATAGAAAAAAAATATTATGGATTGCATCCAGAGTTTATCCTATACCAGTGAAATGTATATTTGACAAGCACAGCAGCAGATTTTTACTGTTGCTCAATGTGGTTTAGTAAATATAACCATCCTGATTTAGTGTACTGGGATCTGTGATTGCTGGCCTCTTGTACACTGTGTTTCAGCACTGAAGTTCTTTATCTGACAGAATATTTTAATGGAGCAGTGTCATCACTACAGCTATCCCATTACCGTATATAGGGAGCCAATCAGTGATATTATAATCTACTCACTGGTAACCCTAGGATGGTTTGGATAACATTAAAGAATTTTTAAAAAGTTCTCTGAGATTTCATCACATCCTTAGGGCACCTTTTGCCATTATTAATAACAATCATTGGAAATTTCCCATTATATCTGTACATGCTATGCTCTCATGGGGACAGGAAGAGAACTCGGCTGTCCACAATCAACAGAGGTATCATCTTTATAGCTTAGCTCAGTGGTTACTAACCTGGGGGGCTTGAGAATATGTGGGATTACAGTTCCTAGAATCCCCTTTAGCTATGCTGGCTGGGGCTTCTGGGATTTGAAAGTCAACTTCTGGGAACCGAACATTGGCAACCACTCACCTAGATTAAATGCTCAGAAATAGAAATCTTTATTACATATAAATTATCTAACACTTGCAGAAAAATGGTGTCCACATTAAGTCTCTCTGGATTTTCATAGTGTAACGCAGAATTAAATATTTTAAACACAAGCAAAATACCTCCCTGGGTTTAAGAAGCACTATAATGATGCATCTTTCAGAACACAATTTGTGCAATGCTGAAAGTTAATGGTACCAAAAATGTAAAAAGTATCAAATAAACTAAGAGGGTCTATATGGCCAGTTTAAAATAAGGAAAGGTCTGTATTGTCAAAGTTTGTAATGTGAGATGTTCTTGCACGAGCATGACAGAAATCACATGTGTATGAGAACACTAGTAAGTGCTCTTTGGGGTCCAATTACAGTTAATGAGTGATGGACTAAGTTGAACCCATAGTTCATTTCCTACATGAAATCAACTGAAGTCAGACACCTAATACTGATGGCAAGATGGTCCCTTCCATTCTGCCCTTTCTGAAGCAACACACAACCTATATCAGGACATGGTAGGACTATCATCTTTTGGCATTGCTGATGTAATGTTCCACCCCAGTTTCACCTCTGGAAGCCTTCCAGGCAAAGAACAAGAGATGTAGCAACTCTGATGACATAAGAGGCTAGATATAATTATGGTCTGAAAGATGTTTCTTTGCCTTGGAAAGAATTTGTCCCTTCCTTCCTGTAAAACACTGTTTTCACAGAGCTTATGAGATCTTGTATATGGATCCCTCAACTGCCTTGGATTACGTGCAGGGAAATTGTATTCCAGTCCTCTTGAACACCTCCCACAAAGGAATTTGTCAGGGCTTAATCTACCACAAATCTGCCTCAAGGGGTATGCCTTGAAATTGGCTGGCCTTTGCTGTGATGAACTCTTCCAAGAGAGTGATTTTTATAGCCTGGAGATTGTCCTGTGTTCTTTAATTAGCATTGACTCCATCATGTTGTTGTTTTTAAATGATATCACCAACTTGTGGTGCTCTTTAGGGTGACATGTGCTTATTTATGCCAATGTACTATTTATATAAATAATATGTTTGTCTGCTTCTCACCAGTTCTAAGAAAAGCCACTAAGGGCTGAAAACATCACATCACATTGATTAAAAATATGGTAGTTAAATGGCCAGTCATGCTAGGTATGACTTAATGGCTAATCATAGTCCTGCTAATGCCTATGTAGCATAAGGATGAGAAATGTGCTGCCCTCCATATGTTGTCGGGCTACAGCTTCCATCTACTGCAACTAGCCTAGTCAAAGGTGAGGCATGAAGAGAGTTTTAGGGGCAGAAGTTCCCACCCTGGAGAAACATAGCAAACAAGACATTGTGTTTTACATGAGGAAGGCCCTAGATTGAATCTTGCCTCTGCTTTGAATCCATTTACTGCTCTAGGCAAACAAAGACTTACGGGTGTCCAAACTTAGTTAGTAGGATTTAAGGCCATTTCCGCACTAGACTGTTACAGCGCTATTGTTCCACTTTCAACATCCTATGGAATCCTATGGGGTTTGCAGTTTAGAGAGAGGCCGGCTGGATTCCATAGGATTCCATAGGATGTTGAAAGTGGAACAATAGCGCTATAACAGTCTAGTGTGGAAATGGCTTAAGTCTCACTGAAATTAGTGTGTAAAGTTGGTCAAGTCCCACTGATTTCAGTCTGGATCCAGCTCAATGTATGTGAAGAACATTTTTAAACTGTTTAAACACATATAGACAGAAGAAGAGACCACTGGGTTCTAAAAGGTGCTTTGTATTACAGCTCCCATAATCCTTAAATATTTGCCATGATGACTGACTACATGGGAACTGCAGTTCAAAATATCTGGAAGGACAAAAATTCCCTACTCCTATTATAGCAGAAAGCAATCATTTTAACAGAATTAAAGAGAAGTTGTATGAGCAACCCGTCTGGAAGTACCGATATTCTGGTTGTTTTTTTTAAAGCAACTAAAAATGCTTTACTCTTTTGGATCCTATTTGGCAGACTGTTCCCACAAACCAACCTGAGTTTTTACTGAAGTCTAAGGCCTCCAAAGCAGGCCATTCCAAAGTGCAAGCATATATTTGTCAGGCTTGTATACACATTGCCTGTTTCCTGGGGAACTATACTCATGTTTCTTTGAATCCAGCTCTCAAAGATGTGCGTAGATTTCCTTTCAAAGGGCTGTTGCTTCTAGTATATCAGTACCTCAAAGCTGACCAGATTGTTTCAGCTCTCTGTCCAGCAACCACAGAATCCTGCATGTCCAGCAAGTAAACAAAATAAGTAGAGTGAGGGGGTTTCAGAACACAGGACGTGTGTGTGTGTGTGTGTGTGTGTGTGTGTGTGACCCAAATCACATAGTGTCCAGTTTATATTTTTATTTCTAGTCTAAAAAGATAAAGTTCTAGTATGTCCCGACATGAGCAGATCATAGTGGGTTTCCTTCTTATGTGCACAGACAGGGACCCATGAACATATATTTAAGCTGTTAAACTATAGGACTTGCTACCACGGGATATAGCGATGGCTGCCAACTTGGATGGGTTTGAAAAAGGAGTAAGCAAATTCATGGAGGATGAGGCTATCTGTGGCTACAAGTCAAGAGAGATATAATTATCCATGATGGTTACTTATCTCTAGCATCAGATGTAATATACTTTTCTGTATCAGTTGCTCAGGGACACAAGTGGGAAAGAGTGCTGTGAACTCCCATCTCCGGTTTCTGAGTTTCCTAGAGGGAGCTAGTTGGCTACTGTGTAAAGAGAATGTTACCTGAGATAGACTTTTGGATTTATCCAGCATGGTTCTTTTTATGTTCCTGTTTATACGCAGGATTACTGAATGTGAGCATTTACACAGTTTCCCTTCTTCATAACTAAAATTCATTATCCTTCTGTGGTCTCCTTTTGTAGCTTGACCATCTCTTTTGAAAATTGCCATCAAATTCTCCTTTTTTCAGGATTGAACGCACACTTGGATCCATCTACTTTTCATACAATAAGGTCCTTGGGCTGGCAGCATCATTAGGAAGATTGGTTTTATAGATAACTGAAGCTGCATTTTAAAAACTATGATTTATTATGGCACAAGCTTTCATAGGCAAGAATTACATTCAGTGCATGAAGTGGACAGTCTGTGGGATGTATACATAGGTAATCGGTGGGAGAGATTTATGTGAAGCAAAATTAAATGTTACATTTTTGATATATGAATTGGTATGTTTACATTTACATCAGTCAGCAGGCATCAGAGATGTTATAGACATTCACAGACTTACCCATCCCTTCAGTCTTTATGAGCTCATGTTCAATTTGCACAATGCTATATAGGGGCATATAGCCACTTTGAGTCTCTTCGGGGAGAAAAGCGGGATAAAAATAAAGATGATGATGATGATAATAATAATAATAATAATAATATGTTACTGTTTGTTGTACCACAGCCAAACCCAATCCAAGTGAAGGTGGTGTCAAATCTGTCAGTGCATTCTAATACTACAGCATCATTCTCAACTGGCCCTTCTCCTGTTATGTACAGTGAGGTTTCATACATTCTGTCTACACTGATTTTTTTTAAGTAAAATTAAATATTGGCTTGACAATAACAAAAATTTTAGCAGAATAATTTGAGATAAGAATGAATGATTGTTTGGACACCAACTAGATCAGCAATTCTCCTTCCTGCCAAATCTTGGATTCCCCTACCTAATGAATATTTTCCAGAAAAATGTAACTGACTTTAATTTTTAAAAATGTTCATCATAATATTAATATAAAATTAATACTAAAGACAAACATTTTACAGGCATTTTACAAAATAGTAACTTTCTGTTGCAAAGAGCCAGTGTTATGTAGTGGTTTGAGTGTTGGATTACAACTCTGGAGACCAGAGTTCAAATCCTTACTTGGCCATGGAGACCCACTGGATGACTTTGTGTAAGTCACATTCTCTCAGCACCAGAACAGATCTTGCCAAGAAAACCCCATAATAGCTTGCCTTAGGGTTGCTGTAAGTCAAAAATGACTTCAAGGCACACACTGCCACCACCAACCTTCTGCTAGAGAATACTAAGTTGCTAACCTAATCATTTTATTCAAGGTAACTTTTTTGCTGTCTAGTTTGTGCCCATATAGATAGGAACATAAGAAGTTGTCTTATGCCATACCATTGGTCATACTATTGGTCCATCCGGTCTGGCACCGTCAGCTGTAATTGTCATTGGCTCTCCAAGGTGCCAGGAAAGATTTTTTTCCCCAGCACAACCTGCAGATCTCTGGTATCCCCTGGTAGGCTCCTATCCAGGAACTCATCAGGCTTGACCCTGCCTAGTTTCTGAATATGTTCTGGGTGACTTGGTGATGTACATACTCAGAGGTAGGTAACTCATGTGTCCTGCTTTACAGAGTACAGTCCTCTACTTGAAGAACTATCTGAGAAGTGTTCTTTATTTATTTGAATTGCTGTCTGGTCCAAATTTAAGAACTCTACGAAAAGTCACTGTAATTTCTTGGGCAATTATGAATGTGTAACCTAGATTTATGCACTCATGACTGTTTTGTATTCACGATCCCTACATAGCCTTTAGTTTAGGGGCTCTGTGGGGACTATGAAGATCCTCCAATCTCCACTTACCAGGAAGCAGCTACTGCAATCAATGGGGGTCCTTTCCCCTGTCATCTGGGAAGCAACTGACTAATGTTGTCAACCCCACCTGCACAAATAATTTTGGTTGCAAGGGGGAATTGTGACAGGGGTCCTATTTTTGTCTGTCACACCAGAAATCATTCATGGGAGAGGCTGAGACCATCAGTCATCTGCGTCCTGGTCAACAGGGAACAGATCCCCATTAATCATAGCTGCTTCTTCTCAGTAAGTGGGGATCTGGGGATCAGGATGGGATTCATGATGTAGTATCATAACTATGGTGTTTACACATATGTAAATCCCCAACAGGATTTCAGCTGGGAGAGCACTGGCTTCTGATTAGCAGTTGGTAGCACAGCACTTTTGCAGTGGTGGTGTCATAGTTCACTTGAGGAAATGAGAAGCTGGGTGGTTGATTGCTAGCCCACAGGCCAAGAGCCAGAGTATCAGTCAGAAGCCAGGGAACAAAAACTGTCAGGGATGTGTACAGTAGCATAGTCTGGATTCAGGAGTCTCTGAACTGGCTTGGATGTCTCTTACAGGGAGGGTGACCGATGTTGTTTCCAATGACTGTAGAACCTTTGCTTCCTGACATATCTAAAGAGTGCAACTAGCTGTGGCCGCACTAACTGAGCTGCAGGTATGCTGAGCCTTTCCTTAAATACTCCTGCTCTGCTAGTATCTCTGAGGGAGACCCAACAATTGATGATGTATTCTACAGGTTGAGTATCCCTTATTTGGAAATCCAAAAACTCCAAAATCCAAAACATTTTGCCACCGGCTGCCCACTTCTGACATCAAAGCAGTGGGTGTGTCACTCCTGATTGTTTGTCTCTCAGATCTTCAATCTCTTTCCAGCCTTGTGTCTCACACATAACACAAATAGTGAACAAACAAGATGCAAAGCTGGAGAGAGATGCGAGGCTGGAAGGAGACACAAGGATCTGCAAAATGCACAAATTCAAGCATTGTGCTCAGAATGAAATGGTGGCTGGAGCACTCCTGCGAACAAATGAGCAAATGAGATCTCCTCAGAGATCTCCTGTACAGTACAGTATTTTATGTATATGCAAATACAAAATCTGAAAAAAAAATTGAAATACGAAACACTTCTGGTCTCAAGTACTTCAGATAAGGAATAGTGAACCTGTATTGGAAGAAACATGGGTGAAAATACTACTCATGAGTACAAGAGACTTTGTCTCTTTCCACAGGATGTTATCGTCCTGCAATGGGGACGGGAGAAGGATGGGACTGTGACGATGGTTATGCATGATGTCATTGCGCTCCTGTCTTTCCCCCATCCCCAGGTGGTGCAATCATGGAGCAAATCATTGACAGGTTTTCCCCATCAATGACCCGCAATCATGCTGCCATTCCGCACTTATGTGGTGTGCAGAGGGTCCAGAAGAGTGATGGCTACACTTTCTGTCCCAGCACAGCCTGGGAAAGTACCCGGCTGCATTGAGACAGGAAGAGCCGGGGCTATCATGCTTTCTGCATCATGGAGGCAGCCGGTATGGAGGGGAGCACTCTCGTTGCACTCCCCTCCCGTTAGAGCTGCTGCTGGGATCCCCACAGGACATAAGGGTGCAGAAAGGGCCATCATTTCACCTTATAACAGCATTGCCCAGTAAGATACAAGGTCAGCATTTCCAAATTTTCTGGAAAGTTTTTATTTTCTACACATTGGCTGCTGTTTCTGAGCTTACAGGGTTAAAGTATCAGTTTTACTCCTCTTCAATCATCATCTTCATGGATAGGAGTGCGGGGGGAGATCACATTAGCCAAAGAGCCATCAACTGTTCCAGCATTAGTTTGTCATTGCTTTCATCAGATTTATGTTGTGTGTTTCTAAAAGGCTTTGGAACCACACCAGCAAATTTGATTATTGATAGCAGTTGGATCACTGTGCTAATAAATCTGCAAGGGTTTCTTGGAAATTTTGACCAGAATCTTGTTGGGGTACGTTAGCATAAAAGTTGTTCAAGGCTTGGGTAGGTGTTGTTCCTTTTACAGCCAGTAATCCGCTAGCATACAGACAGACCTCTCACTTTGGATTTTGTGGCTGAGGAGATAATCCATTGTTGTGAAACAGGTGAGCTGAAAGTTTTGGCATCCATTATATAATCAGTTGTATAACTATAGGATCCAGTGTAACAATGCTGGCGTACATTTACACTGCTAAAAGTGAACAAAATTTTGGCCACAAAGAGAAGGAGCTAGGATTGAAGGTTGTATCCTTTTCTATTATACGCATATAGTACAGCCAAGGTCCTGATCTTACTGTTTCTTATGGAACTGGGACAGCTGAAAATTCTCACACGTTCCATTAAGTGAATCAGGTTCCAGTAGCAACAGGAGGCCAGGGAGTCTCAGTCGAACAGCTCCATAGGCCCAGTTCCCTTCTGAGTACTGACATCAGGCCAAATATTTTGGGCTACATAGTTGAGATCCTCGTGATGAAACTCAATATTGAGAGGGATCAAGTGGTGCTCACAACATGGAGGTAACATCCCCCTGCACTGACAGACTTGGTATGTTCAGCAGATCCTCAGAGTGGGCCAAACTAAGCTGTTAACCATATCAGTTCCACAAGATCAGAGCAGGACAGCTGATGAGTGGGAGCCAAGGACAGGCTGATGAGCCAATTTGGCCCACAAATGCTCCAGACTTTATACTTACCTCATGGTTTTGGAAACCAACACAGGGCAAACATGATGTCACCCACGTTACAGTTTTGCTGCCCCTTAACAACATAATATTCACCCTAAAACTTTCCAGAGATCTTTGTCATGTGTTCTTCTATCTATCGTCTAACAACCAACAGCATCTGAATCTTGCAAGATTTATTTTTGAAATACTCTTTGTGCTTCCCATTTCCAAGCAATCAGCCAGAGAGGTACTACAGTTCACACAGATAGCTGCATTCAAACTTTTCCTGGGAAACACGTGGATGCTTTCTTGTAACTGAGAAGCATCATATTACCCTGTATCCTCAAATCTGAGCACAGAGTATATTCTGAAACTTCACTTGTGAGTTCATGGGACAGAAAATCTATCCTTAGTAACCTGCTGTCATGATACTAGTAATATACTGAAGTGCCTGAACCAAAAATAACAACTTTTCATGCTCACTACTCCCTCAAGTAGTAAGAAATTCCAGGGACAGTAGTGCTAAGAGTTCACTTCCTTTTGGAGGTGAGGTCCCTTAAGATTATGGTACTTTTCAATATTTAATTTATTTAAAAATATATGAGCAGAACACAAGCAGAATAAACTCTTCTAGCAAATAGGAGACCAACTGCTCCACATCAGATAGCCCCACCTTCCTTTCTTGGTGTCAGCGAAAGGAGGAGCTGGGCATGCCTAGTTGGTGCCAGCCAATCAGAACTCAGGGAACACTGTGACGGGTGCCTATAGGGAAGAAAGGATATAAAACTGAGGCTTGTCTCTGACAGAAAGCAGGTAGGGAAAAGATGGCCTCGAAAGGGAAAGGGCTGCAGAGAGATAAGAGAAAAATGGCATAGAGCTACAAAGAAGCTGTAATAGACTTAGAACAGCCAGCCAGTGGGAAGAACTGCATAGGGTTTTGTGGTGCTGTGAAAGATTAAATTGTTCCAGTGTTAATGTGTAATCTAATTGTGTATTAATAAACTTTATTTTTCTTCACAACTATGTCTGTCTGTTCCTGTTAAAGATTTGATAGAGAGTCTGGTCATGGTCACTACACTGAACTCACTGAACATGTCCACTGGTCCATATAGGGATCAACTTGAGGTCCAAGTACCCAGTCCAGGGAGGGATCTTCCAGGGAAAAGGGATCAGGTGAGTGACAGGAGCCCAAAGGTTTGGAACTGCAGGAACAGCTGAGAAAGTATCACACCCTCACCAACAGACCCTTTCGTGTCAGCAGCAGTAGAGGCATGTGAAGGAGAGGAAGGGCAGAAGAAGAGTTTATTTATATCTTTAATTTTTCACTTTATTTTCACTACTTAACAGCAGCCAGTATATCACCGTTTTCCTAGGATTCTTCTTTCCTTTACCTAATAGGTATTCTGGAGCAAACCTCAAGACTAACCTCAGTGCTCCTGGAACACTTTCTTTCCCTTACAAGAGCGGTTCTCAACCTGTGGATCGTGACCCCCTTGGGGGTCGAATGGACCTTTCACAGGGGTTGCCTAAGACCACCGGAAAGTATGTGGTATAAAATAAAAAGGCGGCGAAAGGAAAACTACCTGGGAATGCAGTGAAGTCTGTGAAGGGCGGGGAAGGGTTCCTAACCGCTCCTCCAACCTCTGGCGGCCATGTTGAAAAGAGGCCCGTTCAGAGAGTAAGGGAGGGGCCCGGAGAGGAAGGAGTGCTCCTGACCAATCCCAGCTTGCCATCAACACAAAGCAAGGGAGGGGGCCCTGAGAGGCAGGGGCTCTCCTGAACAATCCCAGCTCACCAGCAACACAAAGCAAGGGAGGGGGCTGTGAGAGGAAGGAGATCTGTTGACCAGTCTGAGCCCGCCATCAACACAAAACACGGGAGGGGGCCCTGAGAGGAAGGGGCTCTCCTGAACAATCCCAGCTCGCCAGCAACACAAAGCAAGGGAGGGGTCTGTGAGAGGAAGCAGATCTGCTGACCAGTCCGAGCCCGCCAGCAACACAAAGCAAGGGAGGGGGCTGTGAGAGGAAGCAGATCTGCTGACCAGTCCGAGCCCGCCAGCAACACAAAGCAAGGGAGGGGGCTGTGAGAGGAAGCAGATCTGCTGACCAGTCCGAGCCCGCCAGCAACACAAAGCAAGGGAGGGGGCTGTGAGAGGAAGCAGATCTGCTGACCAGTCCGAGCCCGCCAGCAACACAAAGCAAGGGAGGGGGCTGTGAGAGGAAGGAGATCTGCTGACCAGTCCGAGCCCGCCATCAACACAAAGCAAGGGAGGGGGCTGTGAGAGGAAGGAGATCTGCTGACCAGTCCGAGCCCGCCAGCAACACAAAGCAAGGGAGGGGGCTGTGAGAGGAAGGAGATCTGCTGACCAGTCCGAGCCCGCCAGCAACACAAAGCAAGGGAGGGGGCTGTGAGAGGAAGGAGATCTGCTGACCAGTCCGAGCCCGCCATCAACACAAAGCAAGGGAGGGGGCTGTGAGAGGAAGGAGATCTGCTGACCAGTCTGAGCCCGCCATCAACACAAAGCAAGGGAGGGGGCTGTGAGAGGAAGAAGATCTGCTGACCAGTCCGAGCCCGCCAGCAACTCAAAGCAAGGGAGGGGGCTGTGAGAGGAAGGAGATCTGCTGACCAGTCCAAGCCCGCCATCAACACAAAGCAAGGGAGGGGGCTGTGAGAGGAAGGAGATCTGCTGACCAGTCCGAGTCCGCCATCAACACAAAGCAAGGGAGGGGCTGTGAGAGGAAGGAGATCTGCTGACCAGTCCGAGCCCGCCACAACACAAAGCAAGGGAGGGGGCTGTGAGAGGAAGGAGATCTGCTGACCAGTCCGAGCCCGCCATCAACACAAAGCAAGGGAGGGGGCTGTGAGAGGAAGGAGATTGCTGACCAGTCCGAGCCCGCCATCAACACAAAGCAAGGGAGGGGCTGAGAGGAAGGAGCTGCTCGACCAGTCCCCGCCAGCAACACAAAGCAAGGGAGGGGGCTGTGAGAGGAAGGAGATCTGCTGACCAGTCCAGCCCGCCATCAACACAAAGCAAGGGAGGGGGCTGTGAGAGGAAGGAGATCTGCTGACCAGTCCGAGCCGCCATCAACACAAAGCAAGGGAGGGGGCTGTGAGAGGAAGGAGATCTGCTGACCAGTCCGAGCCCGCCATCAACACAAAGCAAGGAGGGGCCCTGAGAGGAAGGGTCTCTGAACAATCCAGCCGCCAGCAACACAAAGCAAGGGAGGGGGCTGTGAGAGGAAGGGATCTGCTGACCAGTCCGAGCCCGCCATCAACACAAAGCAAGGGAGGGGGCTGTGAGAGGAAGGAGATCTGCTGACCAGTCCGAGCCCGCCACAACACAAAGCAAGGGAGGGGGCCTGAGAGGAAGGAGATCTCCTGACCATCCAGCCCGCCAGCAACACAAAGCAAGGGAGGGGGCTGTGAGAGGAAGGAGATCTGCTGACCAGTCCGAGCCCGCCATCAACACAAAGCAAGGGAGGGGGCGTGAGAGGAAGGAGATCTGCTGACCAGTCCAGCCCGCCAGCAACACAAAGCAAGGGAGGGGGCTGTGAGAGGAAGGAGATCTGCTGACCAGTCCGAGCCCGCCATCAACACAAAGCAAGGGAGGGGGCTGTGAGAGGAAGAGATCTGCTGACCAGTCCGAGCCCGCCAGCAACACAAAGCAAGGGAGGGGGCTGTGAGAGGAAGGAGATCTGCTGACCAGTCCGAGCCCGCCATCAACACAAAGCAAGGGAGGGGCTGTGAGAGGAAGGAGATCTGCTGACCAGTCCGAGCCGCCATCAACACAAAGCAAGGGAGGGGCTGAGAGGAAGGAGATCTCTGACAGTCCAGCCCGCCAGCAACACAAAGCAAGGGAGGGGGCTGAGAGGAAGGAGCTCTCCTGACATCCCAGCCGCCAGCAACACAAAGCAAGGGAGGGGGCTGTGAGAGGAAGGAGATCTGCTGACCAGTCCGAGCCCGCCATCCAAAAGCAACAAAAAGCGAAGACCCGATGGGGGGGGCCCTGAGAGGAAGGGGCTCTCCTGAACAATCCCAGCTCGCCAGCAACACAAAGCAAGGGAGGGGGCTGTGAGAGGAAGGAGATCTGCTGACCAGTCCGAGCCCGCCATCAACACAAAGCAAGGAGGGGGCCCTGAGAGGAAGGGGCTCTCCTGAACAATCCCAGCTCGCCAGCAACACAAAGCAAGGGAGGGGGCTGTGAGAGGAAGAGATCTGCTGACCAGTCCGAGCCCGCCATCAACACAAAGCAAGGGAGGGGGCTGTGAGAGGAAGGAGATCTGCTGACCAGTCCGAGCCCGCCATCAACACAAAGAGGGAGGGGGCCTGAGAGGAAGGGGCTCTCCTGAACAATCCCAGCTCGCCAGCAACACAAAGCAAGGGAGGGGGCTGTGAGAGGAAGGAGATCTGCTGACCAGTCCGAGCCCGCCATCAACACAAAGCAAGTGAGGAGGCCCTGAGAGGAAGGGGCTCTCCTGAACAATCCCAGCTCGCCAGCAACACAAAGCAAGGGAGGGGGCTGTGAGAGGAATGAGATCTGCTGACCAGTCCGAGCCCGCCAGCAACACAAAGCAAGGGAGGGGGCCGTGAGAGGAAGGAGATCTGCTGACCAGTCCGAGCCCGCCAGCAACACAAAGCAAGGGAGGGGGCTGTGAGAGGAAGGAGATCTGCTGACCAGTCCGAGCCCGCCATCAACACAAAGCAAGGGAGGGGGCTGTGAGAGGAAGGAGATCTGCTGACCAGTCCGAGCCCGCCAGGAACATAAAGCAAGGGAGGGGGCTGTGAGAGGAAGGAGATCTGCTGACCAGTCCGAGCCCGCCATCAACACAAAGCAAGTGAGGAGGCCCTGAGAGGAAGGGGCTCGCCATCAACACAAAGCAAGGGAGGGGGCTGTGAGAGGAATGAGATCTGCTGACCAGTCCGAGCCCGCCAGCAACACAAAGCAAGGGAGGGGGCTGTGAGAGGAAGGAGATCTGCTGACCAGTCCGAGCCCGCCATCAACATAAAGCAAGGGAGGGGGCTGTGAGAGGAAGGAGATCTGCTGACCAGTCCGAGCCCGCCATCAACACAAAGCAAGTGAGGAGGCCCTGAGAGGGAGGGGCTCTCCTGAACAATCCCAGCTCGCCAGCAACACAAAGCAAGGGAGGGGGCTGTGAGAGGAAGGAGCACTCCTGACCAATCCCAGTTCACAGCAACACAGCCAATCACGCTCCAGCCTGCGAGCAGCCTCTGCCGGGAGGAAGGGCGGCCTCTCAGTCAGGAGGGAGTGAGATCTGGATGTCCCGTGTCCTCAGTGTCTCCCCAAGGGAATGTGTCTGAGGGTAGCAGGGAGGGGGAGACAAATGACTGCTGGAGAAATGGGGGTGCATGTTAACAGGCAAGCAATGTTAGTGGCATGATTTCACAAAATACATAACAAGTTTAAAAAATGTATTGCAAGTTGGACAATCCATTGAATTTGAACGTAATGTCATTATTAAGCAGTCAACAAACCACTTCCATGAATCCTCCATTTTCACGTGATTTTCTTGATGATACAAAAGTTATTCAAGCTGAATCAAATGATTCTGGTGTGTGTTCACCAAAAAAGTCTGCCTGTAGGTCCAAAGTGACAAGAGTGGAGGGATCTGCTTTGTCCTCACACTCTGAACAAATCCACACTGAATCTGAAAGGGATGAGGAACCAAACTTGGCAGATACTCGTGGGGATAAGGACTCTGAATCAGACGGTTCTATTTCTGAGGAGGAGGAGGGTGCAGAAGATGATAATAAAGGGAGATTATTTTCCTCAGATTCTTTTGAAAATTTGCTGGAAAAGGTGCTGGTAACTCTGGGATTGGACAGTCTGGAGAGTGTCACTTCAGATATTGATAAAAACAAGCATGTTGCATCAATTGTAAGGAATAAGCCTACAAAATCCAGTGTTATTCCCATGCCAGATTAATTTTTGGATTTAATTCAGTCTGAATGCAGTGAAACCAAATCTTCAAACTTTATATCGTTTATGGTGGACTAAATATCAGATATTTACATTACGATTCATAACAGTAGCAAGATTACAGTTATGAAGTAGCAACGAAAATAATTTTATGGTTGGGGGTCACCACAACATGAGGAACTGTACAAAAGGGTTGCAGCATTAGGAAGACTGAGAACCACTGCCTTAGAAGCTTACACAGCTATGAGTTAGCTCAGTGGCTTGCATAGTCCTGTAGTATTGCTGCCACCACAGATACAATTGTGTCTGAGGCCATTTAAATACTAGCCTGTTACAGTGCTATTATTCCACTTTCAACATCCTATGGAATCCTAGGGTTTGCAGTTTAGTTTAGGGGCTTGCAGTTTCTTAAACTGCAAACGCCAGGATTCCATAGGATGTTGAAAGTGGAATAATAGCACTATAACAGTCTAGTGCAGAAACGGCCTGTAAAAAATTACCGGCAACATAGTCAGTAAAAGAAATGAAACCCTACTATTAACAAAAGTGAAATAAAGAGTTTAAGAGTATTCAATGTATGGAAACATGATTTCAGTGAAGCGTTTTCATATACGCTGAGTGATGCTGTGGCCGTGGGGTGAGGGGAGAATCAAAAATGGCCACCTTCAGAGTTGCTTACTGCTGTCCTGCAGCAAACACAGTACAATTCCCCACTCAGCTCCTCTCAACTGTCACCCCCCAGTTTTAAAACTCTCAACTAGTCACTAGCCATCTCTTCCCAGATCCCGACAAACTACTTACTTCAAACTACTTCATATGCTTATGTACACACTAACAACAGTGGAGAACATTACCCTATAATTCACATAGTATATACATAAAACCATGTACAGACTGTGGAACAGCTCAGTGGCCTTTCCTTCACTGAGAATATTTAAACAGAAGTTAACTAGACCATTTGTTAAGGGTGCTTTACCTGTGGATTTCCTATTTCACCCTTGGAACTTCCTTCCAGATCTGCAGTTTTATGATCCTATAATTCTGTGACCTCTACATTCCAAGATGTCTTCACCTCCAAGTCTCCTCTCCTCCAGTTTTGTCCTCGTGTCAATAGCTCTCAGGGAGCATAAAATAAAAACACAAACAAAATCCAGAATCCACGTAAAAACAGAAACAGGATAATAAAAGAATCCGTTCATAGCAGCGGTCAATGAAAAGCAGCAGAAGCAAAACCAGACATCATTAGAAGGTCTCAAAATATCAAAAATAAAATTACCTTATAACAGGATGAAAAGGCCCTGAAGAATAAAAGGCCCTTTGCATGGCACCAAAAAGGTAACAAAATTGTTGTTGTTCTTGCTGTTGCTCACTTTATTTATCCCCCACTTTTCTCTGAGATTTGAGACTCAGGGCAGTTTACATATTAAACTGATTACAACATAGTTAAAAATGTTAAAAAGTAAGCACTAAAATAAAACTAAACTATTAACCATTTTAAAACATTAAAACATACACTTAAAAATGTCAAAAAGCAGTTAAAAACAATACAATTTAAAATGATACAGCAGCCTCTTAAAAGCCCTTTCCTGAAAAGCCTTTTATTCTAAAAGCCTATCAGAATAATAATAAAAAAAGTCTTCACCTACTGAAGGAAGGATGGTAAGAGGGAGCAATTCCAGCCATTTTAAGGAGGAAGTTCGCCATCCAAGGGGCAGCCACCGAGAAGACCTTGTTTTGTATACTGACCAACTTTATTTGAAAAGGTGGTAGGATTGAACAAAGGGCATCTCCTGAGGATCTCAGGGCCGGAGTGTGTTCATATGGGGAGATATTGGCACTAGGTAGACTTCTCTGGGAAAAATATTCCTTAGCTGGGGATATTACAGAAAACCTCCTCTTCCAAGTAGTAAATTGCCATATCTTAGCCTGCAAGGGTACTAGGAGCTTGGCCTCAGAAGATGCTGAGTAGTAACTAGCAAAAGTGATGCACCTTTAAATGTTGTCCCTAATTGTAAAGCTTTTTCTCCTTATGAATATCCTCAGCACCAGACCTGAGACCAGTTCCACCAGTTCCATCAGCGTGGATGAAGTGAGATTACTTCCATCAGTCATGCACCACCATTTCCATCATTAGATTGCCTATTCATTCTACTGTCCATCAGTGTCTCTGCTGGAGAATGGATGGTACACCAATATAGTATGTCTGAAATGCCCAACGCAGGATACAGACACTCCAGATTGATACTTGAACAGATAGAAAGCCTGCTCTGGGGGAAAGAAATACATGCACACACACACACAGAGAATGGATTTTTGTGCCCTATAGCAAGTAGCTCTCTTTAACCCTTGAAGCTAACAAGATAGAACTAATAGATGGCCATATTACAGTTTGCTGTGGAACAATTCCAAAAACTCTTTCCCAAAGGAATGGTATTAGACATGGAAGAGATTCCTAGTTTTTAGTTGGGGACACCTAGATCTAGAATTGATCTGGAACTGATCTGGAATTGATTTCTTTAATAGCCAACAGGCTATGAGGACTGAAGTGGATTTTATAATTCCCTTAATCTACCACTTCATATCAACATTCTGTGATAAGTTATTAACAAGCACCAACGGTCTTGCCAGATTCTGACTCCATGGTCCTGCACCCTCCACCTGGTAACTTGTAATAGTGCTACTCAAAGTAGGAACTGGTACCAGTCCACAAGCCATTGGCTGCAAGTGCCTGGCGAGTTTCCAGGAAAGAAAGATTGTAATAAGTGGGCATAAATAGAATAGAAAAGAACTTTTACCTTTCCAGTGTCAAATCCTGGAATTAAAGCTCATTAAACAGCTATATCTGGATTGGAAAAAATTATATTCCTGGATTTCAAAGTAACAAACAAATGATTCTACTACAAAGGATTGATTCTGCACCAAGAATGTAAAATAGCCAGTCCCTCCACCCAGAAAAACAATCTCTACCTACCAATAATTTCCAAGACCACATTTTGTTTCCAAAGTTTGGGAATCATGTTAAATTGTTCTCTGTGGCAAGCTCAATTTCCAGCATTAAAAAAATAAAAATAGCTTTCCCTCCGACTTATGTGGAGGCCAAAAGTGTTAAGCACTAAAACATTGCCGTGGTTCAATATTCCACTAACTTAACCTCCCCAGACCTGGTGCCCTCCAGATGCTGTGCTAGCTAAAGAATTCTGGGAGCTGGAAGCCAGCACAGTCAGATGGCACCAGGATGGGGAAAGCAAGGCTAGCCTGAGGCTTGTATTGCATAGTCAAATGTGATGTCACAGTCAACTCCAAGTTAAATTATTTGCACTCCAAACTGAAGTATGTTTATTCAGCAGTCTTATGACAGCAGTAAGATTTACTCCCAACTAAGACTGGACAAGACTTCAGCTTTAGCCAATTCGGGAGGCCTCCTTTTTGGTACAAGTAGACCATAAAACTTTACAGACATTATCTGCCACTCCCTGAAGAAAAAAGAACATTTTAATAGTGGAAAAAAAATCATTCCCAGTGAAATGCAATGCTATTTTGAATGGAGAAATAACGTTTTCATCTAATAAAATCCCCCCAGTCTTTAGAACCTTAAGGACTTTGTGAAACTTTATGGCTGTGCCTGGCTACTTTCATTAACAGAGAAGAATATAAATCTGTCCTGATTGATGATAATGAGTGTGTAAATTCCAAAAGCGTTAATAATATTTGCTTTTGGAAAAGACATGACTTCTGCGGACAGGCTTTGAAATCTGATGTCTATCTGTAGATAGGATATTGATTGATATGATTCAGGACCGGAAACCCTCTGCCCATTCATCACTGGGAATTCATTTGGCAATGTTTCAGTCTAGGCGAATGTGAACAGATCATCCAGTTATGGATCCAGCTCAACAGAGGCCTAAACCACGTACACCAGTCATTAGAATTTAGGTGCAGTCCAAGTCATTTTGCTTCCTAAGGTAAAAGAGAAGATGGCAAACCTTTCCCACCAAAGAAGATTATTGGACTGCCACTTGATGGGGTGGCACCCTATAATACGTCCAATGCACAAGAGTGATTTAGGGGTCTTGGAAGAGGCTATTTGTCATACAGAGGACAACACTTGGAGGTCCTCCAACAGAATGGCTCATGCAGGGAACTCAAGACAAACCGCAGAGGTAATTCCTTCACCCTGCCAAATGAAGGCTTCTCCTGACAGAACTCCCACTTAGTTGCCCTTGACCCTTTTGGACCAGATCATATCTAAAATGCATGTTTGGGGTTACAGTACATTTAGAAAGGCATGCTTTGTGAGAGAAGGTTGGAAAATTAAATATTTTTTAAAAAAAGAATTTGAGAATTAGAGCAGAAGTCAATGAACAAACAAAAAACTGATACAGATCAGAGATAGACTGTTCTGACCATCTTTGCTCAGATGACAAGAAGTCAAATTTGCACCAGGCACTTTTTTGGTACTATAACTTTCAGAAAATCTCATTAAGTTTAACCAGTGGCCACACCGACTACATGATTTTGGAAGCTGTGGTCCAAAAAGAATTTCCAAATTCCAGTAAAAAGTAGTATTTCCCCTGAATTTTGTACTTGACAGTATCTCTCTAGAGTGCCAGTTCCAGCTGTGGTCATTAGAGTCCAAAAAGGACATTGGCAAACTGCAGTGTGTTTAGAAGAAGGTGGTCTAGAGCAGTGCTTCTCAGGATATGGCAATTATTTTTCTCCAATATGCCAGGGACCAGCAATATATTTCTGCTTATTGGGCACAATTATTCCTTTCTTTCCTGGAAGTTCACCAGGATCTGGCAGCCAATAGCTCAGGGACCAGCACTGGTCTAGTGACCACCACTTTGAATAGCCTAGATGGTGAAGGATCTGAAAAGGAACCCAAGCCCAATAAGGAATGCTTGAATGAATTAAGAATATTTAGCTGAAGAAAGGATGATTCAGGAGACACCTGAGAACCACCTTCAACTGTCTGAACGTCTGTCATGCAGCAGGTGAGTCAACGTGTTCTCTGTAGCTCTCAAAGATGGGGTTAGAAACATTGGGTGGAAATTGCAGGATAACCAATTTTGGCTAAACAGGAGAAACAGCAGAATAGACTGCTTCAGAAGTTAATAGGGTCTTCTTCAGTAAAGACTGAATGCCCGTCTGCCAGAGATGTTGTAGTTGCATCAAATAAATAACCTCCAATGCCCTTCCTAGCCCCATGACTCTTTTTATCTTATTCATGTATTTCTATCCCACCTTTCAGGACAAAAGCTCCTCTATGAAACTCTAAAATAACCTACAATTTAGTAAGCAAACAGCTATACTTTCTCAACTATTTTCTGTTTACTTCTTTTTTTGACAAAGCAGGATGACAGTAGCCTCAAACAAAAACTTAGTTCATCAACTGACTCAAAATGGTTACCACTGATTAAACAACATTAAGGTGGCTTCCCTATATAAATCGTGGAACAGCTGAAATGGCCCTAATTCCCCCAGCAGTGTGAGGATATAGTAAGCCACCCAAGAACAATATAGCCAAGAGAATGGATACCAGCTGGAGTGAAATTCTTTGAGGAATAATTGTTGGCTTTATTTTCTAGTCATTAATATAAATGAATCCATAATACTTCATTGGCATTTTTTTCATCATGAAGCGCTCTGAAACTAATTTCCCACTCTTTGTTGCAGAGATTGGCCTGTGCTTCAGTGTAAAGATTGCAAGAGAAAGGATACTGCATTATGCCCAGGAGCATAACTTCCAAACAGGTGGGAAAGACAGATGGTTAGAGCTGCTCATAAATCCAATGCTCTCAAATGTCCTCCCTCAGAATATCCATGTCTGCTATTACTGGTGACAGCATAAGCAAGGTGTGTGGGAGACATGTGTTACACAGTCATGTGGGGGGGGTTCACCCAGGGCAGCAATGTTTTGGGGGCATCTCAGCCCATAGCTATGCCCCCATGCACAGTGGCGATGCCTCTTGCGCTGTAGCCATGCCCCCTCCCACCCCTCCTCCACACACTCCAAGCTCCGCCACTGGTGTTACACCATCATGATCACACCAGTTCTGTCTCTTGTGTCCTGCCTTCTGTGAAAGTGCTAGATAAATAAATATTCAGAACAAATGTATGGATTAGAAACATGTGATGAAATTGGGAAAGGCAAGATAAAGGGAAAGTTTCTCCTCCTTCAGTCCTTCCTCTCTCTCACCAGCATGTTCTTTTTTATGTGCTTGCATATTTTTCTCTAGTAAGCTTTTGGACACTGCCCCCATCCACTGATCTTTGCCCCAGGACTTACTTGTGGGGGAAGGCTGGAGAGTTCTTCATAAGATAGTGAGTCAGGAAAGAGGACATAATTGAAGAAGTTCTCTTTGATCTGTCATTTAGAACATGGCTGATGCTGGAGGTGGGGTTCTCAAAGTGCTGGTTATACAAGTATATTTTGACCTTGTTGCTGCCCCAAACCCAGACCAGACTGGAATGTGGTTTTATTTTATACTAAATAGATACCAGGATGTAAGTTCCTGATGGCTGCTTTTTGGATCTCTCTTTAGTGGTCAGAGAGTTCAGCACTTTGGAAAAGTCAATTAAATTTCAGACTAATTTAAATTGGATTGGATTCACTTCCCTGTTGACATCAGGGGCATTTTCTTTACTTAAATGATAGCATAGACAGATGGACTTTGAGTTGAACATTTGTTTGATTCACTTCATTTTGACAGTGGTTCTTCAAGATCTGAGATGTTGCACTAATGATAACTTATTAAACAAGAGCTAGAGAAAATCGAATGTTTGAAAACAGGTTTCTTGAGACAATTGATTTGTTAACTTTTGGACTTGTAAATTTTGCAATATAATACATTATTATTCTTTGTGTTCTCTGATCTGAAGTGTTATTAAAGGGTAGTGCTGTGTTATGGATTGCGGCAAATCCATAAATTCTCTAGTCATGTAAGGACATATTTAAACTGAACAATGAATATGTTGATGAAAAATAAACAAATAAAAATGATTAAAATATGAATGATTTTTTTGGATCTGACTTTTAAAAAAGAAAGGGGTCATCTCATTACTTCCCTATATAGAAAGCCCACTGACGCCAACACATTTGGTAGCAGACATCCCAGAACAATGAGACACAACTTCCCCTATGGCTAGTTCCTCAGGTTAAAATGGAACTGTTTCAGAGAGGAATAATTTAAAAAGGAGTCCTACATAATCTCCAAACAACTTATTGAAAGAGGATATCCATGGAATGCGATAACCGTTGGATTTGTTAAGGCAGCTAGTGAATTCTGTTAACAATTGTTACAAAAATAGCACAGTCCATAGATCAACCATCTTTGCTGCTCTCTTTCTTTCAGTAACATAACTAAAAATACACAGATGTTCATCAAAAAAACATTGGTTTATAATAGAAAATGTCCCAGGGTATAAGGAAAAACCACAGATCCCCTTCAAAAGAACAGGAATCATCAGAGACTTTGTGGTAAATACTGACTTCAGGAAGTCTAAACAAACACGAAAAATACTATAACGGATGCAGCTAGTCCCACAAGACACTACCCATTGCATATATTGCAAACACACATCCAAAATGACTGAATTTATAATGATCAACAGTGATATATCTTGACTCACTTTAGTACTTGTAGCAGTTTTGTAATATATACCATCCAGTGCGAGTGTAATAAAGGGTATGTGGGGAGGACATCAAGACCCCTAAAAAAAAATGAATAGGAGAACATTTCTCTAATTTAAGTAATAGAATAAGGGGTGAGTCATTTTGAGGAAATATAACACTCTGCAATAGATCTCAGGTTTTGGGTGTTGGAAAAGAGAGGCCATTTCCACACTACAATGTTAGAGTGCTATTATTCCACTTTCAACAACCTGTGGAATTCTGGGGTTTGGAGTTTACGGGGGCCAAAGAGGTCTCTGGCTGAGAACTCTAAATGCCCCTCCCTAAACTGCAATCCCCAGGATTCCACAGGATGTTGAAAGTGGAATAATAGCACTCTAACATTGTAGTGTGGAAATGGCCATAGTTAACAATGAAAAAGTGCTGATGAGAAAGGAAATGGAATAGATTTCAAAGCTGAAATCTTTGACACCAGGAGGTCTCAATGAAGATCTATCCCTCCTTTCATTTATGTAAGGCCACTCCACCCTACCGATAAAAACCAGAAAAAATGGTGACTTTCCAGCCATATTGCATCAGATGTCCTTGAAACTGGTTACACCACATTCCCTAGGCCCTCCCTTATTTCTGACTATGTGTTGAATAATAATAATAATAATAATAATAATAATAATAATAATAATAATAATAATAATAGAGGTTGTCTTTTATTGCTTGTCAGTCCAGCTAATGAAGAGAGTATATTTGCAACTCTAGAAACTTCTGTAGTTAATTTAATTAATGGTCTGTATATAATCTAACACTAAACTAGTACATTTTACCATGGTAATTTATAAATATAATATTTTTATTCATGTGTTGTCCTTTTGCTAAACATTTTAAGATAATTTACTTGTATATCATATATACTTGTATTTATTTGTAATGTAGCCCCTGAAGAAAGCCAGGCATTTCATATACAGGCTGAAACTCATTGGGCTTTTTTTAAAGAACAAATTTTGACCACCAATAAGCATGTGGGGGCTACCACCTCCTTTCTCTGCTGATTCACGATGCATGCTTTTCGGTATCTGTTCTTGATCTAGGAACTAAAGTACAACATCAGCTGTGGAGAGCACTAACTAACTGATGAGAAAAAGATGGTGGGAGGGAGGGATAGACAGACGGAAGGGTAGAAGGAAGGAATGAAGGATAAGTAAATAGTTTTAGATTAATGGAGCTACATGGCAACTGCTGCTCAAAGGCTCACCTCAGCATGTGAGGTGGGTGTCTTATGGCTGCCCACTAGATTTCTGATTTAACTTTTCATGATTTAACATCCTAAATGTAAAATGAATCACCAGTGCAGCCATCATGTTTCATGCTGCAAGTGTTCACAAAAGCCCTTTGGAAAGCTTCACAAAGTATTCCTTGCACAGTGATTACCAAGTTATGTCGTGGAGAAGCCCGGGGCTCCCCATACGTTTTATCAGTTAATTTTTCAGGAGACTTGTGCATCATTACAGACCTTCTTACTGAAGATCACTGTGAGCAATCTTTGCCTGTAAAATGCAGTTACAGGATCACATGATCTAGACAGTACCTGGTTAGATTATGTAAGGCAAAAATAAAAGTCTGGAGTAATTGACGGCTTTCCCTGGGACCTGCTTTAGAATCTTCTGCAGTGCACTGGGGAGGGACTGCAGAATGCTGATAGAGCCCACATATTGCATGCAAAAGGTCCCAGGTTAAACCCCTGGTATCTCAAGTAGAAAGAGATCCAATAGCAGATGATGGGAAAGATCTTGTCCTTTGGAGAGCTACTTATGCTGGAACAGAGCATTTTTCCATCCACCTCTGCGAAGTCCATCAGTTGTCTTAGACAACAGTGGGGCTAAACAAGGGCTTCCCCACAGTCTCAGATTTTAGGCCTGAAATCTCAGGGAAAGAGAAGCTGCTGACTTGGCTGGCAACTCTACTCAGGCACTAGATTTTTGGTGTCATTATAAGGCCGCAAATTTCTAGAATTTATTATCACATATTTTTTAGGGTCAGGAAAAGGGGCATGTGGATTTTTATGTCCTGGGGCTATGCAATGCTTCAGGCAACAAAATATCTTGGACTCTCCTGTTGTTAAAGCAGATCGGGCTTTTTGCAATAAAAGTGACAATCCCCAAACACCAAGTTCACTGTCTAACTAAGGCTCTAGGTTTATGTTGACTTCAACCTGAATCTGACTTACTAGACTAGACTCATGGTATCAGTGAAACTTAAACACTGATGGACCAAGTTCCCACTGATTCAGGCCATCCTCTCCATCTGGGACTAACCGTTGAATTTAGGCCATTATTTACAGTCAGTTAACCTGCTGAGGTACTCTGATGATTACAACCTCGATAGTGTTTCCCTTCTTTCCAGGATCTGTGTTTTTAAAGCTTTCTTTGAAACACATTTGCTCACTGTGGGTTTTTCATATTTATTTTGGCTAGCTGTCAAGTTAGTTGCTGCATTCACTGATCCATGATAGGCTGCACTCAGCTGCACAGTATAGATGACAACTGAAATGCCCTCCAGGGATTAAGTGATCTTGAATTAATTGAAGCCTGAAAAACTAGGAGACATATATTATCGGGGTGGGGGTGAGGGACTGACTACCAACTTCTGGATACCCAGCTCAGCAAGAAAGCCACAAAAATGTGGGTCAAATGCTTGGAGTCCAGCTGACTCATTTCTTAAGGCGATACGCTTGCTAGCAGAGCCAGCTGGAGAAAGTTAATTAGCATAACCCACTAGCTATCTCTGTGACACCCTTGACCAAATTGTGACCCACTGTGGGATGTTAGAATGTGTGTCCCACCAGCTGAGCCGGTGCTGCAGCTGAGTCAGCACATGCTTCTATAAGGACCCTTTTTCTCCTTAGCTGACAAAAAAGGCACACGCACACACACTTCTTAGCTCAGCACTAGAGCTAAATGAAATCCAATGGACAATATCCTGCCCTTACCCAGGGCCAGCTTTATCCTAAAGTAACAGGAAACAGTTGCTTCAGGCAGATTCCAGACAGGCTACTGGTTCCCTGCCCCTGGGCTGTATATTGTGTCTATCAATAAATAAAAGCGGATGAGAGAGTCTGGTCACTGACATTTTCCTTCAGGGATGAAATTGCTTCTGGAATAAGGCCACTGCCACACCTTTGGAAAGGCCTCAAGAACATGAGGTAGCACAGTGCCAGCCCTGTGGTTAGATACCTCAGCAGCCTCCTACATACACATGTTGATGGCTGGGGGAAAAAGAAGAAAACTCAGCCACCTCTCCCCGGTGACATTTTGACTCTAGCCATCTTTAATAATTTGATCCATATGCTAATAAAGATATTTCTGTGGTGGTCTAAAGACTTCACACATCCATGATCACAGTATTCCTTTCAACAACATCAGTATTATCCCTCAATTGCAGATGTTGGTTTGACACAAAGAGAGGCTTGCCTAAAGCTCTGGCTGGTGGCTTCGTGGCTAAGGAAATACTGTGCAGTGCAAGCCCTGTTTGAAATCCCTGCAGATTCATTTTCAAACTGCTTTCCCTGGAAGAAAGACATTCAAATATTTCTTGGCCCAAACGCATCAGGCTAATATGTGGAATAAAACCTTTTTAAAAACGTGCTGAGATTGGGGCCATTTCTGCACTACACTGCCATAGTGCTATTATTCCACTTTCAACATCCTGTGGAATTCTGGGGTTTGTAATTTCTTGAGGCCAAAGAGCTCTCTGGCTGAGAATTCTAAATGCCCTTCCTTAAACTGCAAACCCCAGGATTCCATAGGGTGTTGAAAATGGAATAATAACACAGTAACAGGGTAGTGTGGAAATGGCCTCAGGTTTTCTTTTGCATGAGGCGAAGTTTGAGCTGGGGATGCCATGCACACTCACAGCTCACAACTTCAGTGACAGAAGAATAAGAAGTCTTCCTTGTGTTGTAAAACTATTACAGAAAGCCTTATATCAAGCAGACACCAGAGGTTCCAACAGTATTTGTTGTGCCCTTCCCAAATAACATGACCTATGTGAGGGGTGGAAATCATGCAGCCTTCCAGATGTTGTCAAATTGCAACTTCCATCATCCCTGGCCAGCATAGCCAATGTTGAGAGTTGCCATTCAACAACATCCTGAAGTCAACACAATTCCACCTCTGTGTACAGTGGTTTTAAAAGGGGTTCCCTCTTCTAGACGGTCAAGCGCATTACTTCATTTGTAATGCATAAAATGATCCCTCTCAATCCATTCCGTACTTTGTAACTGCTCCTACATTCATCATACATTGTAACAAACAAAATACAGCTTGCCAACCCTGGCTAAAAGAAACAGTCTGAGTACAAGCAGATTCTCATTTCAAATTCAGATCATAGCACCATCAGAACTATAAAATAGAGTTGGCTTTTGCTACCCTGATGTGAAATACATTTACTTGGGAATAATCAGAATGTTGTTGTGGAAAGGGCTAATTCATTTTAAAAGTAAAAATAATAAATTGAACACCTTGAATTGCAACATGCCTTGCTTTTAGATTTAAAGCATGTTGCATCGTGACCTATCTCAACCTAAGAGATACCTGGCCTATTTGTGCTGGTTGTCCCCATCTTCTGGCTGGTCATTTGAGGACTTCTGGGCCATGGAGTATTGGACTTCACTCCTGAGGTCTAACCTTGGCCGCACACTGAACATGACTGTCTATCAGTAAAACTACTTTATACACTTTATTGTTGTGTGCCTTCAAGTCCTTTCTGACTTATGGTGACCCTAGATTTGTTTGGGGGGGGGCTGTTGCTGTTGTCTTCCTCCGAGGCTGAGAAAATGTGACTTGCCTAAGGTCACCCAGTGGGTTTCCATGGCTGAGTGGGGATTCAACCCCAGGTCTCTAGAGTCCTAGCCCAACACCCAAACCACTAACTACATCACACTGGCTCTCATTACAAATTTTACCATCCATTTAAAATGTAAGAAGAAAATTTCAAAATAAGGAGTATTTATTTTTTAAGAAAAAGACTAAAGTCTCAATCCTGTTGACAGCCTCAAATACCTTAAAGACTAACCAGTTTATTCTGATATGGGTTTTTGTGGACTGTAAGCCACACAAAATGTCCTGGCCTAATAAATACGTTGATGCCAAAGAACTCTTGAGTGATTTTGCTACTATAGGTGAACATAGCTATCCTTTTGAAAACTCAAAGACATTTTGTTTCTTCACTCTCACAGGTGGGCTTTCTATTTAAAGTGTATAAAATCAAAGCTGGGCAGATTTCAGGCTTGGTAGAATCCACTGTATTCTGTTTTTACTTTTTACATGAATCTTGAGATTCATCAACCATAATAATGTGGCTCAAAAAAGATTTAGGATTAAACATTCTTGAGACCAGGATTTATTCTGAATATCACAACTGAAATGAACTCACAGTCCTTTCATCTCAGCATCCATGCCTGCTTCCCCACACTGTAATGTCATAAGTATAATTTGTACCTCAGCAGTGAATTGTGGCCCATGGTGTGCTTGTAGCTGTGAGTGGGTAAAAACAATGAACAAGAAAAACATCACATGCATTGTTGAGTTGAAAATGCCACAATTTTATTGGCTACAACTCCAGTGAAGTTTTGACTCTTCATAGGAACAGATTCCAGAAAATGGCTGATTTCCCTGTCATCCAATACTATACCCAGACTGCCTGCTGGGAAGAACCATGGGAATGGCAGGGATAATAGACTGTGTGAACTATTGAGTGACACCTCTTCTTGCCACCCAACAGGCTGTCTGTGCAGTCCTCAAACTGAACCAGTGCCTCAAGAACTCACCTCACAATCCTCTAAGGGAGCCCCCTCCATTTTCGGATGGAGCCCCCTGAAACTGGAGATGGGCTAAAGCCCAACCCCATTTCATTAAAGTTGTGCAATAAGAATGATTCAGTTTGAAGAAGTCATGTGCTGCCATGAAGAAAGCAAAAACCTGTAGGAACTCTCCTCAGCCCCATCAACTGGTGGTTGCCTACAGCCATGGCAATGTCTCCCAGATTTCTTTAATGGCGTAAACCAACTATTTATGAAGAAAGGGTAGTAGGGAATGTCTAAAATGGACTGTGCTAGGAACCTGCTGTCATGCCCTGCCTTGAAGACCCTGACAGTGAAGAAGAGCATTCTGAATCTGAGGCAGAAGTTGGCCCAGAAGTTTGCTCAGTGGAAACCAACAACCAACAGCAGGGGCCTGAGCAGGGGGAACAAATATCAGAAGACGAAACAACACAGACTCCTACTTTGTTGGAGAGATGACATCAGAAGGAAGGTCTCAGGCATTCAACTTGTTTAAGTAACAAAAGAGTTTTAATGAGGGAACACCTGTGGCAACATCATTAGCCTATAAAAGGCAAAAGCTGGCTTATCTCTTCAGGGTTCACAGCTGATCTTCCTGGTGTTTGAAGCCCTGTACTGTGGTTTCCTGAATCCTGACTCTCTTGGGCCTCTGCTTGTTTGATGCTGATTCACATTTGTCCCCTTGTGGATTTGGTTGCTTTGGGACTTGCATTCTTCACCTGAACTTTGTTTGGACTACTTGTGCTCTCACCTCTGTGAGTAAGCTCTGCCCTGTCAGTTTGCTAATTAGCTGACTGGTCTGTCTGAGACATGACACTTGCTGTGCTCTCCCTTTTATACCCAGGTAGGTGGACTGTACAAGTCTATAGCCCACTGCATTGAGCTCACTCTTCAGATCAACCAAGCCAGCTGATTAGCTGCTTTGAAAGAGCTACTCCAAGTGACCCAAGCAACAGAGGAGGAAGTGACCAGATACAGCCAGATTCCCACTTCTTCAGAGGTGTCACAACTCCAGGGCACAAACTGGATCCTTGATAAGCAAGGGTCAAGGGCTTGCCAGGGAAGGGGTCATTTTCTTCCTGCTTGTGTTAAATAATTAGGAATCAGAAATCTTTTATCAATCTGTTTTAGATTACACTGTTGAACTTGGATCAATCCTCCTTCCCACCCTGCTTTAAAGCACACTACTTAGACATAACTGAAACTGCTTATAGCAAACATTAAACTTTCAATTTTCCTCTTCCATCAACAAAATCTGTGACAAATCCTGAAATTGCTGGCTGGCTATCAATGCAGTTCTAGCTCCCTGTTTGCTTCTCTGTGGATAGGTGTATGCAGATGATCTAGGCCAGAATACTTTCGTCATCTAAGCTCATCATGTTTTTCTGAACTCCCAGGTTAATTTAATCCCAATGTTTGTTTCTTCCATTAATTGTACTAATACCTGTGACACACATGTAGCTTTTCAAGGAAGGATGGAAGGACAGAAGGACGGAAGGAAAACATGAATAGTTTTGCAAGTGTATTTTCAAGTTTAGATGCTGATTTCTGCTTCCATACCTCAGACTAAAGCCTACATGATTTCATAGTTATTCTTGTATTTTAAAACACAGGAATCTTCAGTCCATAGAATCTACTTCCATTATTACTATTTTTTCAGTTAAGAGAAGGATACAACTATCCACAAAAATTATTCCAAATAGTTATATACCTTAATATTTGGGATGCTTTGCTTGTCAGTTGGATCACGGCATTATAACAGTTTGGAATGTAGATCTTTCAACACATTCCTTTTCTGAAACAAAAATATTTAAGTCTTGCAAACGGAAAGCAGCAGAATTTAATTGAGGACACAGAAGTATCTTATATATTTATTATTCCCACAACTTTCAAATTTACGTTTGTATCACTTGCCATATTAAACACATGAGGGAGGGAAAAAAGAGACAAAAGACCAACATTATTTCCTAAAAGAATGAAGGTGGGAAGGGAAAAGAAATAATTTCAAAGGCACTGCATTTTCTGCCTGACCTACTGAGAAGTTTCCAGCAATATGTACAAGAAGATGACCTACAAGGCATACAATCAACTATTCTTTGAGTACAGATAAACCCACTGAAGGAATTCTGCTGGTTTTCAAAAATATAAATTCCCATTCCCTGGCCAGAACTTTAAATATATAAATAAATATATCACAGCTGGTCTCCTGTGACTTGGCAGGTTAATACATATGGCCAGGATAGGAGAAAGCTGAGAAGGCAGAAAATCTTTTAAGCCCTTTCACATTATGAATGTATCAGATGAAAAAATGCAGCAATTTCCTGAGGCCTATTAAAGGCATTAGCGTACTCTTCCGAGCGAGTACATTCAAGGTATTAAATGACCATTCGAAGAAACAAGAACAGTTTCAATTAGAATCTATGAAATATTCTGGGAAGAAAAGGCTTATTTGATCTTGTCAGCCTACATCTCTTTAATACATCTGCCTGTTCCCTGACACCTTTTCCAAGGAAAGCAACCAATTACTGCTTGAATTGCACCTTTGATAAGATTCATTCATCCTCACAGACCATTGTAGTCCTTGCACTGCTTTTTCACATGAATACAGGCCACTGCTGAAAGCCAGACTCACATTGTAAGTGGCAGATTCACCAGTTCCCCAAGTAATGCCTCCAGGAAAGGGAACCCTTCCCAACTCTGGAGTTCTAGGTTGAAAAGAGGAAAATGTGTAGGATATGACAGATGTTTATAAACCTGGCAATCTTCATCCTGTTATAGTTTCAATTGCTTCATCAGCATGCATCTGCTGCCCTAGAAATATTGTGTAAGCAGCGATTCTATAGACAGCCACTGTGGTACAGCGTTTTGTATATTGGATTGACCCAGGAGACCAGGGTCTGATTCTCCGTTCAACCATGGAAACCCACTGGATAACCTTGGATGTGTCACATACTCTCAACCTACAGAAAACCCCATAAGGTTGTCTTGGGGTTGCCATAAATTGAAAATGATTTGAAGGCACACAATAACAAGTGATTCTGCATAAACACCCATGCACACACACAATTTTAAACTGCTTACTTTGAAATCCAACTTATGGCATTATAACCAATCCAATTTATGGATGTACTAAGCACGGGGTGTGGTGACAGTGGGCAAAATGAGAATATTGTCCTCAAATTTAAAAAACAAACAAACCCTCAAATGAAATTTTCTGTCACTTTCTAAATTTCTAGCAGTGCAATAACTTAAAACCACAGTTGAATAGCTCATGCATTCAAAAAAAGGACAGGCAATGTTAACACAAGAATGTGAACATAAAGAGTTCTAGGTGTGAATGGTTTTAAATATCTTACTCTATGCAATGCTAAAATTTTGGGAATTTAATGAAAATTTCATTGGTGGGGCGAGATTCTTCTGGGGACAATGCCCTTATTTTGCCCTCTCCACTCCACAGCTATACCCCTAGACTAATTTCCAGTCAAATTTGCATAGTTTGAGTTAAAATTCATCTGGCATGAGTTCTGGTTACCAGTCTTCCTCAGCAGTACTTGCTGACAAGCATATCATGGTTGCTAATTTGGATGCATAATTTAACACACTGATGTATGGTTAAATGCCCAGTTCAGACAAACTATTAAAATATTGTTGCAGGAGCCCGACTGTTGCTTCAACATGGATCTTTCTTCCACTGCTCCTGTGGCTCCCACTACTCGTACTTTCTGCTGAGTGAGTGGGGCAATTGGGTAAGTAACCACTGAAGTGGCGGCTCCAGTATCTACCATAAAGTCCATATCACGGCCCCCCACACTGGCTGTGACCATGGGCTCCCCGGGGCCGAGAATTAGGGGGCCCGTTCTGTCTCATTCGAGGAGCTCTGCCATTCCCACAAAGTAATTTTCGTCATAGGTGTCCACCTCTCCCCTGCCGGGCGCCGGCTGCCAATTTACTCGCCCATCCAATCGTCCTCTCCCACGTCCTCTCTGTCCTATGCCACCGCCTCCATTCGGGCAGTCTCACCGCCAGTGTCCCTCTCGTCTGCACCGGGCACACTGATTCCTTCCCAGAGATCCTCTTCCTCTGCCTCTTTTTCCATCGCTTCGCCGCTGCCAAGTCCCTCTCTTATTTCCCTTCCCCCCGCGCTACTCTACCAGAGCTGCTGCCAGCAGTTCTGCCTTCTTGGTCATTCTCCGCTCTCGTTCCTTCTTCTCTTCTTGGTCCCTATTCACAAACACCTTCTGCGCAACTTCCAACAATTCCTGCAAATTCTTCCCTGCGAAACCTTCCAGCTTCTGTAACTTCCTCCTGATGTCAGGGTAGCTCTGAGTCACAAACGCCTGATTAACCATCTTCATACACTCTGGGGCTTCAGGATCAAAGGGGGTATATTGGCGATAGGCATCCAAGAGGCGTTCTAGAAACGCGGGAGTCTCAGTGGCTTCCTGCATAACCTCGGTCACCTTTGTCATGTTGGTGGGTTTCTTCATTCCTACTCTCATAGCCTCCAAAAGCAGGGTTTGGTATTGTAGTAATCGTTCCATCCCTGCTGGCCCATTAGGATCCCAACGAGGATCTTCTAAGGGTACCCTCTCCCTCAACCAGACCTGGGGGTTGGGTTGTCCTTGCGGGGTCCTTTCCTGGGTTAGCCGCTCCATCTGTTGGATGATGCGGCGCCTCTCTTCAGTGGTAAACAAAGTTATCAGCAATTGCTGGCAATCTTGCCAATTGGGCATATGCGTTCCCATTATGCTAGAGCACAATTCCACAATCTCATGGGGCTTCTCTGTGTACGAAGCATAATGGGTTTTCCAATTTAACAAATCAGACGTGGTGAAGGGTCTCTAAATGTAGGCTTGTACTGGTACAAAGTGGGGCTCCTGTTCACCCTGTCGTGGGTTTGGGACCATCTGAGTGAGCTGTCGGAGTGGATACAAACTGGTGGTTGATTTGGATCGTGTTCGGTCAGCTACTGGGGAATCTGCCTTAGGCGTGTTGCCGGTGAGGGACGAACACAGAGCCTCTAGAGTTCCAACGGAATTTTTGAGCGTGTCACAATAGGAGTGCACCGTGTCCTCCCAATCAGAACCTTTAAGGGGACTGGCCGGACTGGTGCTGCCGTCTGAGAGTAGTCTATGCTAGTCCCCTGAGATGAGACGGCGCTGCTGGGAGACGCCGTTGCTCCTGCGGTGTGAGGGGCGCGCTCCAGCTCAGTCCTGGCCGCCGCTGGCACCGCTGCTCCAGTCCCTAACTGCTGATCTGGCCCCGCCTGAGGCGGTGTATATGGTGGCAGCGGTGTAAAGCCTAAGAATGGGACGAGGGGGGCCGATGGCTCTGTGGGTTCCTCTTCAGGAACTTCTAACACTGGTTTTAACTTTTTAGCCAATTTCTCCTTCCTCAATACCAAAACTTTTGCCTGTGACTCCTGGCATCTCCGTAACCACGGTGGGGAAGAATGCACTACAGTGTCCCATGAATCTATATAAGGGAACTGGTCTGGGCGCCCGGATTTCCCACTATCACAGAATACACTTTGCTGATCTTACCACTTTCTAAAGACCCCTCTCGGGGCCATCCTACATTGAATGATGGCCATTTTACTTCACACAGAAACCGCAACCGTTGAGGGCTCATGGGGGGGTCTCCATAATCTCCACTAAACCCTTTCTTAAAGTTTTTCAGCATACACTGCAGAGGGGTGCAACCCTTGCTTCTGCCACCTCCCATGTCCTCCCGCCTAAGATGAGACAGACACAATAGGGGAAGGGAATGGTCGGTGAGTAAAGGGGCCTCACCGACCGACACATGAGGAATAAAACAGCACACGCACGTGTCACTGGCTGGTATCGCCGGACGATCATGGTCAATAGCCAGAACCGCAGCAACCAATCACCGCACAACAGTCACACACTCGCACACACAGTCCCTGCCTCCTGCCGTCCCGTACCACAAAGCGGAACAGTTTTCTTAGCGCTTTTACGGCTAAGTACTCGTGTCCGCTTGGGAGGTGATCAGGCTCCCCTTCCACCCTGAAGTGAGTGGGGCGTCTGGCCTCTAATCAGATTCTACTTGCCTAGGACTTTTGACAGCGCAGCGGACCACGAACCACTTCTCCGAAGATGACGATTGCCAAATCGAACACAGAGGAAATTTTCAGTTGAGGCAGGGCCCAGTTTCTATACTCTGCTTCCAGGAGGAAGGTTCCCTCGGTTCAGCGCTTGCCGTTTGGGCGCCCCTAGCGCAGGCTCCCCCGTTCCGGCAAAAGGAGGTAGCCGGTGGCCAACGTGGGGCTCATGCGCCAAGCCCCCCGCCCGGCAAGGCGACTCAAGAGCAGGCAAAACGCCACCTCGGTGTCTCAGCGCCTGCAGCAATCCGAGTCACGGCACCATTTATGTTGCAGGAGCCCAGAGAACACAGAGCAAGAAAAAGAGTAATTTATTACGCGCGGGCTTTTGGCTGGATTTCTCCAAAAGACCAAAAGCCCTGAATTCAAGTTTCACAGCTCTTTTATAGACAAAGTTCACAGCATACACAAAGATCACAGGCAAAGATCGCAGGCATGTCTCGGTCCGCACCTCCGGGGTCACAAATACCACATGCTGTTACTAGCTCAGACCCCGGAAATAAACAACACCCTGGCTACGTGATCAACATCCTAGCTACGTGATACATTGGCTCTCGTGACCTTTTTACCCTTCTTAAATCTTTCTCCGTTCCTCTGACCTAAGCCCCCAGCTTCTACTTTATTTCTACTTTATTATTTCTAATTCATACCTATATCAATATCACACTGAAAAACCCTTGAAACTTTTCTATTGAAGAAGCCACTGCATTCTTCCTAGAACACAAGAAATGTTTATGCCAAGAGGCTTGGTGGGCTGATGGAGGAAAACCTTTGAGGCAACCAACACCTTTCATGTCATTGAAGACACTCATAAATCTGAAATTCTTTTGTAATGCAGGATTCAAATTTTGGAAGTCTCCTGAGTGAGGAAGACTTCAGGAACTTTAATGATAACTGCTCAATTCCAAGCACTTTGTTCTTCAAGGATACATCTAATTTAAGCCTCAAGCTTCATCAATTTGTATTCATGTTTTCTTTGGCAAGCTGAAAAACCACTCAAGCATCACTTTCTCCCAGACGTGCCAGAAAAACGATGTCATCCATGTACAGAGTGAGACCTCCTACAATGTTTCTATGTCTGCTGAAAGATCAACATATATATTATCCAGCTACATGGTAACCTGAAGAGTTAGCCCACCACATAACGTAATCTCCACCTTACCCAGACAGTTGTTTTATTAATTGGCTGTGTCTTAAAACTTGTTTACAGTGGCACCTCTTGGAAACATTTGAAGTTATAGGCAGCAGGGCTGTGTCAACACACCCGGTAAATACCTTGTAACACTGAGACTGTACATGAGTGACCCACGCAACAGAAAACAGACTGCCAGCTCAAAAACCAGAGAATAGGGTGGGAAAAGGAGAACAGGGCACAAAGAGGCACCACCACATGTAGCTGTTCAAGCTGGTTTAGCCTTGGAGCAAGACAAAGCCTTCATGCTTGGGGTAGGTTGGATTCAGCTCTCAAAAGATAGTATGGCTATTCCAAGTATGAGACCATCTTGGGGGAAGGTTAACTCATCTGCTAATAGTGTGAAGCCAGACTCCCCCCAAAACTGTACATAGCTGTTAAGGATGTGTGCCATCCATTTTTAAACACTGTTGCAAACAGTATAATGGGGTGTTTGCAGAAACGCTCATTGTGTGAAGTCACTCATTCCTCGCCGAACAGACTGTTGTTGAGAACCAGATTTTAAAAACTATTAAAACTTTAGTGAGAAGTGGCAGAGCCACTTTGGACTATGTAAATTGTTGCTATGTCTTCAAATTGACTTGGACTTCTGGTGACCCCATTTTAGGGTTTTCTTGGCAAGATTTGTTCAGAGGGGGTTCCCGATGGCCTTCCACTAAGGCCAAGACATGCCTAAGGTCTCCCACTGGTTTCCATGGCTGGTGGGGATTTAAATCCTGTTCTATCAGAATCCTAGCCTGACACTACACCATGCTGGCTCTCCAGAGAACATAAATACTGGCTACTAGCAGTGATGTAGACTCGAGTTAATTGACTTGTCAGACTTAAGTCACATGCGACCTAGAGGGTTGCCATAAGTCAATTTGACAGCTAACAACAATGGAGATCATGCGATCCTCTAGGCATTCTTTTGATTGCAAACTGCAGCAGCCCCAGGCAGCGGTGAGGATACTGGAGGTTGCTGTTCTACAATATCTGGATGTTTGCTCTGTCTCATCCATTTTCGATTATATCATCTTGCCAGTTAAGAGTGAAATAAATAACTCCCATTAATGACCGACAGATAATCTCCAGTTAGGATAGAAAGACTCCTGTCTGAAACCCTGGAGATACTTTGCCTATCAGGAACCTTTGGTCCTCTAGATATTTTGGACTCGACTTCCCCCAGTTCCTTGCCATTAGTCATGGTTATATGGGCTTCTGGGAACTGAACACCAAAAGACCTGAGGGAAGGAAGGTTCTTGGTGTTGACAATCTTGAGAAAGTTGGAGCAATTTTAAAAAAAAAACTTATATGGTAGTTTTCTAAAACCTTTGAAGAGCGCTGTCTCCTGCATAAGTTGAAGAGAGCCTGAGAATGTCAGAATATGAATCAAAAGTATCAAGAGAAGTGCATGAAGATACTGAGTGATCTCTGTAACTACAACTAATCTCCCTAGCATAGGGACAGGCAAAGAGCAGCCTTCCAGATGTTGAACTACCACTCCCAGCGCTCTTGCTCACTGGCTATGCTAGTTAGGGCAGTCCAACATCTGAAGTCCATGCTTTGCCAGCCCAATTACCCTACTGAAAGACTATGCACAAAGTCAAAAATGTCACACAGGAATCAGTACGCTGCTAGGAACTGTTTCGACAGGTACTATCAGTCCCCACAAGACTGCCAAAGGTGAATGGCAGAGCTATCAAGGGCCGAAAGCTAAAAATGAGATAGAATGACAGCCATGCATGGAGGAGGAGAAAGACAGATTTTGGAGAGATGGGAAAGGGGCCATGGTTGGGAATTATATTGAGAACTGAGGCCAAACTGCATTTGCTAGTAAAAGGGTCTGGCAAAGTATTGGGGTGCTTTACAACCTGCCAAGTTAGCCAAGAGCATACAGAATGTGTTCACACAGCTGAGCTTTACAGCTGAAACAGACTTCATCAAGTGTAAATTCACAGTTGCCTAAGCACAGATTTAAATCTGGTAGAACAACCAGGTGGATTAAAAATGTATGAAAGCAATAAGAAGGACCTTTTAAAATGCTGAAGTGAATTTTATTGCACTTCTGTTATAGCATTTTTTTTAAAAAAACCATACTTTAGAATGAACATAGTTATACATTTCCATTCCTAAACTGAATCTACAGGCCTCTAATGTAATTCTATACTGAGTTCTGTATGCAGGCTAACATTATGGGAAAATTGAGTATTTTTTTTTTTAGATCAAACATTCTGAATACCAACCTGTGATAAGCATGACATAAATCAGTCATTCCCCAGCCCCTTATATATACTGGAAAACAACTGCCATAATCCCCACTGACTGTACTAGTTAACAGTGGAAATTATAATCCAATACAGTTTAACAGTGTTAGATTGGGGATGGCTGGCATTAATTTAGACACAATTCAGAAGTAACACCATGGTCTGGCACTGCAAGAAAAAGTTTCATGCTTCTTTGCCCCAAAACAGCTATTAGTGCATCTCAGCCAACCAGCTGGCAGGAAGGCTAGTTTCCAAGTCTGAAATGAATGTGAAAGGAGATGCTTTTAACACCCTCTACCCCCTCTCCCTACAGTTATACAGTAAGCAAAAACATGTTAAGGAAATAACTATAAAACCCCCAAACAGAACTTTGTAATATAAAACTGAAATGCTAAAATTACTAAAAATAACAAACTATATTTTATATATCAATAGTAATAATAAACTGTACAGTCCAACAGTATAATATGCCAATGACAATGAATTTATATAATGAATTCATAAAGACTTGTGATAAAATATCAAACAAATTTCAACTCAATGGGTCTTCCTCAGCAGTACTAGCTGACAAACATGTCATGGTTTGCCAGTTTGGATGCAATGTGTACCATGATTTGGAACAAACCACGGCGGGAGTAAGCTAAATCCTCGTTCTAGGCTCTTTCATGTACTATCAACTAACAGGTTGGCACTGCATCTGAAACAACCCTAGTAAATGCCAACTGTGTTCTGGGCACACTTAATAGCTTCGTTCTTCCCTGAAGAAAAATTCTCTCTTCAACTTCTCTTGGAAACATTCATGTTCTACTTTGTATATAGAGTAAAACTAAGAGTACTTCGCTGTATCTAAAGTGAAGGCTGTTTTTAAGAACAAAAAGTTTGGATTAGGAATTCAGATGTGACGAATGTGATTTCTGAAGCTTTCCTCTCTGACAAATTTCTATAAAATGCAGAAAGAACAGTATCTTTCAGTGGATATCAATGGGGTTAAAGATGAGAATAAGAAATATATTAAAAGAAAATTTCTCAAACAGCAAATAACTTTTCTAACAGTTTATTAGAAAAAAAATCTAGATATTTGCTAGCCAAATAGTTGAGCCCAAATGCCTACTTGAGAGCTTATGTGGCTCTCAAGCAGCTTCTAACAGGCACCTAAAGAATTTTACAGACAAAAGAACTTTCTTCAACTGCAAGGCTCACAAGGCTCACACCCACTTCCTTGATCAGCCTGGAAAGTGAGCCAAGCTGTAAGGTTTGTCAGACATACCATTTCCTCCAGAAATCCATTTCTGGATACACCTGGAAAGCCAATGGCGAACAGTCCTTTGCAGCTGTATCAGACACGGTCAGGCACTGTAAGTGAGCTATGACTGAATTTGAGTAAGCATCTAGTATTCAGTGACCCCTTGCTGGTAAATGATCGGCTTCATGCTCGTGTGCTGAATGTTTCTTTCCCCAGACCTCTCTAGAAGGCTTTCTAACACATAGTAGCCTCCCAGGAAACCAAGCATGCCCAGAATGTCCTTCCCCTCCTACCTGCTACACCCCAAATACCACCACTTTCACTAATATCACACCAGAATCCCCTTTTCCCTTAGCAGTTCCTCCCAAAGGGACAATCCACCCACAAATACGCAATTAGCAAAAACAGATGCTATCTCTGCCCATATCAAGACAATTTCATTTTTAGCCTAATCCTCCACACCACACAGAAACCATTTGTGATTTCTGCCCAGCATTTTCACTCAATTGTAGTTGGTATTAGCTGACAAACTGCACTCCTGCAGACATTCAGCCCACTGCTGGATTCAGCCTGTGTTTTGCAACTGCAGCCTCCTTAAAGCCAGAAATGCACTGGAAAAAAAAAGAAAGACAAAAATCAGACTTAATGTTGGTTTATTTCATTGCTTAACTCAGTTTGTAAAACTGATGACCTTTGATTTTAGTTCATCAAAGCCTCATCTAGCATAGCAAAGTCAATTCTAAAAAAACAAAAAATCAGAAAGAACAAGGGGTTTGAGTCTAACTTAAATCTGGTTGTTCACTTTGCAGCTTGATTATATGCCTCATTATACACTGATAGCAAAAGCACAGATTGAGCAATGGACTTCTCACTGCTGCACAGATCTGCAGACTTGGTACCCCTCCCAAGGTTTTGGCCCATCACTGGAGGCAGAGCCTCACCTCCAACATTGTTCTGAGCTTGGGAGAAGCAGCAATTACTGCTCCAGAGTGCCTCTGCTATGCAGTGTGATGTTAAGGAGGGTCCTGGACAAGACTTGCTTAAAAGCCTCACGCAGGACTTCAGAGGCAAACATTGCACGGTGTCAGAGCAAACTTACTACCATTCTATTGCTATTTCTGCATCCTTGCCACAAAAAAAAAAAAGGCAGAATGACAAAACCTGTTGACTTCATGATTACCTAGAGCAGTGGTTCTCAACCTGTGGGTCCCCAGATGTTTGTGAACTTCAGCTCCCAGAAGCCCTGAGCATTGACCATAGTGGCTGGGGCTTCTGGGAGCTGAAGTCCACGAATATCTGGGGACCCACAGGTTGAGAACCACTGACCTAGAGGGTAGTCAGCTGGATGTGAGGGTCAAGGGGCACCTGTTGCCAGGCAGTTAAACAGGTGAGGGAAAACTAACTGTTCTGCTCCTTGCTCATGTTGGGCTTCTTGTGGGGTTATGCATCTTCACAAAAATGCAAACAGAACTACAATCCCTAATGTAGACAAGAGATGATTCAACACAATTCAACATGAAACAGAATTTACTGCAGAACCCAACACTACTTGATGACGAAACTCAACATTTTTCATATACAGTGGGGGAATCTTTGTGTGACAGAGCATCTCCTCTTCTCTTGACTGTCTTTGCAGGTTAGATAGCATCAAGAAGTAGGGCTAAGGACCCTGAAATCATTATGTGCTGGCTAGCACTTTGGATGGGGCCTTTGCTTTCTCCTCCTCCAATGGCCAATTACAAGGAAGGCACATCAGGAGTAAAGTATGTTCAGCCAGTGCTTCAAGAGCTGGCCACATTCTGACTTTGGCTCCTTAACTGCTGGCTGAGTGTGTCTGGTGTTGCTAATCTTTTACCTGTCTTTTCTCCACAAAGGAAAAAGTGAATGATGACCAAAATGATGGAGCAGGTTTGCAACAATCCTGCCCCCTTTCTAACAGAGAGATCCACTGGCCAGAAGTTCCCCATCTAAGTACAGCACTGGTAATAATCCACTGCCCCAAGGAGGAAAAACATCTTTCTTGGTTGTTATGAGATTGTAGGAGAGTCAGAAGTGCAGGATTTTAGGACAAGGAGCCACTGGCACCTTTCATTAACCATATAGTCACTTGATCAACCAGAGGTGTGCATTTGTGTTTCGTGCCTTCATGTTGCTTAAACTTATGGCAACTCTAATGTGAACCTAGCACAGGGTTTTCTTGAAAAGATTTGTTCAGAAAGGATTTGCCATTGCCTTCCTCTGAGGCTGAGAGTGTGTGACTTACCCAAGGCCACATAGTGGGCTTCCGTGGCTGAGCAAGCATTTAAACCCTTGTCTCCTGGAGTCCAAGCACTCAAACCACTGCACCACACTAGTTCTCAGTGTGTTAACTCAAATGAAGTAGCAGATCTCTGCAAATGAATCAGTCTGGTTCTCCACATTGTCTAACAACAGTTTTGCCTGCTCTCTGCAGAATTAATGGACTCTCACAGGGGTCATCTTCTACTCATACAATGGGCTAGCTTCTGTTCTGTACACATTGCTCTTCTGCACCTCAGCAGGTACTCAATAATCAAAATGCTGCCTAGCCTATTAAAAAGGTCATAACAGCTACAAAAGCTAAGCAGAATACAGCTAGGTTGCTAATGGCAAACATACTTAACACTACAGTAGGCCTCCAAACTCTAAGATCACAGTTTGTTCTTTTTCCTCTGACTGTCTTGGCCTGCTGGCTAGTGTGAAATACACTCCTTTCATGGGTGATGGTGCAAAAGGGCTTGAAGTATGTAAAAAAGAGGAGGTAGAGCAATACCAGACCTTACGAGGCATCTTGTGATGGAGCCGAAGGCTCCTGACTCTCAGGCTCAGGAGGAGGAGCTGGCACTGATTCCTTTTTCTTCTGTGCAGCCAGGAAATCATGAATTGCCTTCTCTATCTGTGGCCTGAAGATGTGGTTTAATTTTGGATCCACCACCTGAGAAATAATTCTGTCCACTCCAGCTTCCAACATCCCTGACCTGCGGCAGAGACAAAGGAGTAATTCAGCTTCTCCCAAAAATTGTCCCTCCTTCCCCGGCTAGGAGCTCTTCGCAGCCGTCAATGTCAGCTGCAATTAGCATTAACATGGTGCAAAGAGACAGCTCTTTTGGTAGCTTCTGCACATGAGCGGCACTCTACCCACTGCTAAGAAACACCAGGAGGCTTTGAGCCTGCCACTTCCTGGGGCCCAGAAAGGATTCACAGCAGACACCTGGCCACCCAAGTCATTTAAAATGCGTGTTGGATAAGAGCTGCTACAGAGTGTTTGTGGTATACACACCAGCAGACACGAAGTACCTTGGCACAGACAAGAGGAAAAAACATGTCCATTGGAAAAGATAAGTGGACAAGGGGAGGTGATCTTTCTGGCCAGTACACTTACAATAGCCCCAGGACCCTCCACCATCACTTGCTCCCTACTTCTCTCTGTCTAGACACATACACTTTTTATAAGACAAACAAAAACAAACACATGTAGCGCATGACAAAGAGCTTTTTGGGGGAACAGAGTGTCAGAAACTAAGAAATGACTTATTGCTTCTAGGCTGTGTTGGATCGAGAGAGCAGGGCATCAGCTGTCTGGCGGGGTTAAGTCATGTCTGCAACAGACTAGGGGAGGCAAAAAACGGAGACACTGACTAGCATGTGGAAAAGCAGCTGCAAGCCTAAGGTGACCCTGCCTGGGTAGAAAATTAAGAGAACACAGTGTTTTGAGGTGATGCAGGCACTTAAGAAAGACCACTATTCTTCAGCACTTGGACTTGATCAGCTTTCAGAAGGGCACGTCTCATCAGGCTAAAAATTAGGGGGCCGGATCTTCTCTGATGCCCTTCCAACTCCTGCCGTTTATGCCCTATGCCACATACAGAAGTGGCAGCTACGTGCAATGCAGATGTGGGCTGCTAATCCTGCTATCTTCAGCAGCGGGAGCTAGCTCTCTACAGCAGCAGAATGACTATCACTAAAGGGTTCTGCTTAATCTTTCAGCACCAGAAGCAGCAATGTAGAAAACATTGGAGGATTCACAAAGGTTAACAAAAGAGATCGCATGGAGTGGCTCACCTCTCATCTCATTTCTAAAACAGGAGATTAAGAGAATGGGCGGGGGGGAGAACCATCACAGTCACACATCCTACATTGTGAGTCCATGTAAAAATCAAGCAGAGATATTCACAAGTATGTGGCAAGTGATTCACCTAAAATGCTTGCAGTAAAAAGTCTTGCTATAACCAATGGAACAATCCATAAATAGCATTTTGAATGTATGGGACAAACTCACATCTTGCATTGCAATCTCTTATTATTAACATATCCAGATAAAAAAAGGTTAGAATCAGAATTATTAACGTAAGCATTACTGGTAAGATGGCTTACAATGCATCATTGAATAGATCATTTCTTGCTATCAAGAATAAGCTAAAGGCTTAGTAGATGAGGGCCACATATACTCAACCATATTACAGTGTTTCCTCTGTATATGTGGGGGTTCTGCTCCAGGAACTCTCTGGCCAATGTAAAATAAAAAACCATGAAGCATTGTGTCTTATTATAGTCAATGAACACAACACTTTGCATGATCTCGCATTCATGGTAAGGGAAATGGGCAATGTATTTACAAACGAACATGTTTACTGCCCATACTGATGGACAACACTCATAAGCTTATCACCATAGCTTGGAAAAGTAACTTTTCTGGACTAGAATGCCCAGAAACCTTCAGTTGGTATGAAGAACAAGGGATCTGTGATGCAGTGTCCCCGATACATAGATGACACCCAGCTCTCCTTAATATCAGGAGCTGCGGAAGTTTCAAGTCACTGTATGAGTACAGTTATGGAGGGGATGTGAGTGAATCAATGAGATGCAATCCTCCCAAGAAAAATATGCTGTTTATCAGTTGGAAAGCTTATCAGAGACTAGAAGTCCCACTTAGTATTACTGAGGACTAGGTTATGCATTGGGTGGGGGTGCTTAGACTTTGATCCTGGATGCTCAGGTTACTGGTATGTTCAGGAATGCCTTTGCACAGCTTCATCCTGTGTGTCTGCTGTACCCTTTCCTAGGAAAAGCAGATCCGGCTAGTCGCACATGCCTTGATCACATATGAATTGGACAACTGCAGCAAGCTCTAGGTAAGCTGCTCTACCTAGAGCTTTTATTTCATTTTTAGGCAAGGCTGTGGCAAGGATGTAGCTTGGGATCTACTTTGTGGTACATATTACTCCACAACTGCAAGTTGCACCAGATCCTTATTTGCTTGTGGTAATTATTTTAAGGAGTGGGAGATTTGTTCTGGAGTGCTAAAAGATTTGTCGTCAAGCTGCCTGAAGGAACGTCTTCCTGGTGAGGCTCCCCCTGCACCAAGTGATCAAAAGCCTTATTCTGTGTCCCTTTTCTTTCAGAAACTCAGGCAGCAGGATACAGGGCAGAGTTTTTCTAGTGCTAGCACAAAGGCTATGGGATGCCCTTCCTTTGAAAACTCAGCTGGCTCGTTTTCTCAGCTTTAAACAGCATGATCAAGACATTGTTATCAAGACAAGCTGCTGAACTATCAACTTTGCACCTACTGATACAAGTGGTACTCAGGGTTGCTGTGTTTTTTAGCAGTAAGTTCTTTTGTGTTTTATTGTGATACGATTTTTATTAGACTGAAAATAAATGCTATTTGTTGGAAGATGCTTTTGGACATTTGTAAATGGAAATAAAGACTCATATTTTCTAAACCAGAAGTTCTTAACCAATGGCCCATAGAATTCAAGCATCCATTGATGAACATGTTAGGGTCTGAGAACCAGGTACAAAAAAGAGACAGTTTCTCCCTCTTTGATTTCCTTCCTGTTACTTTGCAAATGATTTCTGTGGGGAAAACAATAATGTCCAATTATGTTATAGCTCTGATTCCATCTGCTACTACATATCTTTGGGACTTGACATTCAAACAAAAAGTGAAATTCAACTGGATGCCAAGGATGACATAATCTTCCGCAATTTCAACTTCTTATTCAAGCCTTCTCACTGAAATCTATTTCAGAGCAGAATTATAGTTTATTTTTTGTGATATGTGCATAGCTAGCATTTATTTCATATTTTTTTCAGAAAGTGGTAATCAATTTTCACATGGAAAAACAAAAGGGATAATATTCTTTGTAAAAATTGTTTTTCTATTTTGTCCACAAACTGGTATGAAAAATTTTGTGTATATTTATTTATGTGTATTATCCTGGGAAGGCTTCTATAGCTTCTTTCACCTTCTTCAAGGAGCCTGTGACTCCCCCACCCGGCCCCAGAAAAGAAAGACTAAAAAGCATTGCTGTAGATTAACAAAAAACAACAAAATCTTGCCACCATGTCACAGATTAATCATTTAAGGCACAACCGCATAGGGCTGTGCATACCACAGAGGACTGTATTCCATGTACAGTAATGCAGGAGAGTGCTCCCATGGTAGAATAGAATTACTTCTAAGTAAATACTGCAGGTCACTTCTGAAAATCTTAGGGGGTCAGTGAATCCCACGTGTATTCTAGGCTGAGATGGGAAACTAGAACCAGAGGAGGGGCTACCCCTACCCCCGCAAGCCATAGTCACACTGTCCAAATACCATTAGGCTTCTGGCTGGATTACTAGATGGAACTTTCCCATCCAAAAAGTAGGAGGAGCCAGCAGGAACCCATTTAGCTCATCCTCTCCAATCTCTGGGCAAGAAAAGGTGGGGAGGAAAGATGTGCTATTTGCTGATACCTATATTCACCACGTGCGAGGATGGCCATCTTCACTCCTCCTCCCTTTTTCCAGGGACAACAGAGAATGAACACAGCCCTGTCAAGGCAGGGTCTGCAGGTAATGAGCTAACCTCACCCTGACTGGAGTCCCTGCCCATTGGGATATGGGATGGAACTAGGGTGGGAGGCTTGCCTAGAGACCTCCATAGCAGAGAGGGTGAATCTCCACAGGACACTTCAGGTCCACGGGTGGTCACAGGATATAGGGATATTGGAACAACCATTATTTTTGAAACCTCTTACTGTCAGCTCTTATCACTACCTGGCAACACTGTAGTATAAAGGAATATTGATTATTTTGCATAGTTTAACAACAGAAACGTGACACCCAAACTCTCAGCACTCATTAGTAAGGCAATCTTGTTTATTTTAGTGTCTTTCTGACTACAAACTGGAATCCACAGTTTCTGCCGCAAGCTCCAGGGCCAAGATAACTCTAGTTGCTTTTGGACTAGTAATCACGTTAACATGAAATCGGAAACTTGTAGAAATTTTGGACCCTGTTGCCACAGATGGTTTTCAGTGATGCTCTGGCTGTTAACTCACAGGGTTGGGAAGCCGGTATGTTATCATATTTTATACATTAATGTAATTACTTTTATACAATACACAGAAATAGTTAGGCCAGCCTGGCCTTCTTCAAAACGTGGGAGTGATCTCTACCTATTTGAAGAGAACACATGCTGTGTTGTGTTGAGTGAGCTGGATTATTTGCAGCAACAGTTGAAGGAGCCAAATTCCAAAAACTGGTTACCACTGCACTCTGCTGGACAAAAAAGTAACGTATAATATTGAACCACTTGGGTCATTGTACCTGATATTGGAGGTGGGTAAAAACAAAGAGCCCTACAACATTGCAGGTTCACACGATGCCCTTCCCCAAACTGTGGCTGCTTGTACACTCCTATAAGGGTGTCTACAAGTCCCACTTTGGCAGAAATACAGGTCCTGTGTATGCATTCACTCTCCCCACTCCCCAACCTCATTTCATTACAATTGTGTAAGGGAATGAATTCAGGGATGCACCAGATAGATCTGGCCATTATGACTCATTATTTTCCCATATATAACCACCTGCCGCATGCTGATGGATGAATGCTTTATTTATGCAGAATCCCCATGAAATCTGGAACCATGGTTCTTACTCAGGGATGGCCTCCTGGTGCTTTTGCACAACAACTCCCAGAATCCCTCACCACTGGGTGAGCTAGCCAAATATATCTGCTGGAGACTTACAGTTGCTCATGCCCATTCTAAATCACGTGAGGAACCAACATGAGCACTCTGCTGAATACTTTTAACTCCTACAAGTGGAGATAATGGGGCTAGGCACAAGGATGCAGCAAAGGGCATGCAGCCAGCCAATACGTCCCCAAATTTTTCTCCCACAGTTTTAATTTCAGAGGAGAACTGAATACACAAACAGAGCTATGACACTGACTAGCAATGGGACGGTAACATTTTAAAAGATGAAGGGCTGTAATCTACCCAGAATTGTTCTTACACAAAGCACATTAAATTTAGCAGTGCCATGCCAAGCCAAAATTTTAGCTTCAAGGATTCAAAAATGATGAATCATTGCCACTATTATTTAAGCAGTGTTTACTTACTGAATTACACTCTGCCTGAGGCCATTCCGCAGCTGGTTTTTGTTCATTGCTGGATTCCAATCCTGCTTATCCAGGTGGGTAGACACAAAGTTGTCCACTTTCTGTCTCAAATTCTGGTAGGCTGGCTGAACAAAATAGCCCAGTTAATACAATCTTGAAGGGTTTCTTGGGAAATCCTCTCTTGATATCTCTTTGAAGTGCAATTTTCTAATTGTTGAAACCTTTACTAGGAAAAACAGTGTATGACTGGATAGATACTGAAGCTTATTAAATGGAAAATCTTACACCAGGGATGCTGAGAAAAAATGTTGTGCTTGACCTTTTATTGGCTATTAAATTCCACTGAAAATTAAGATTGTTCTACAGGAATATTTAATGGAATATTTAAATTACATACGAATGAAACAGTCAATAGCAAAGATATTGATTGCTGGAAGAGATCTATCAGAAAACAAAGTACTGACTCTTCTTGCACACTCCAGAAACATCAATTATATCCAGTATCTGTAGTACCATCAGTGAAAAAAATCTGACCCATATCCCAAGAAATTTATACTCTAAAATTCATTACAAGGAAAAAAGAATAATGGGAGAGCGAATTGGAGGCAGGATAAACAAGGAAGCAAAATTCAACTATTTCGTTTACGTTTAATTAGGCTTTGTTACAGGCTTTGTTACTGTATAGTACGGTACTAGGCTTTATGGAAAAAGTAGGCTTTGAGGAAAGCTCTGTAGGACACAAAACCACACAGATGTTCTGGGTGATAGTCCCAAGAATATGGGGCAGCAAGGGAGACAGGGTTAAGTATGTTGTGGGACAGTGGTGCTGGAGAAACAAATATCACAGAAAGGGATATATATAGATGCAAGAACAGAGAAAACCATAGAGGACTTCTAAGGTAAGAATAGGCAACCAATATTTGATTCTGCAGCAGACAGAAAGCTACAGTAGGAAATCAAAAGAAATGATGCAATACTTTCCTACTCAACAACCTGACATATACAAACGCTTTTAAAAGGCTACACAAGAAGCAACAAACCACCTTTGGAATCATAGTATCATTTATTAATAAATATTGCAATACGATCACGCAAAAGAGAACAAACCAAGTCAGATTTGACAAAGGAAGCTTCTAATATGAATAGTCTACACCACTGGTACATTTGCCTCAGTTTGTTGCATTGGCTGGCAGAGTTCTCCAGACTTACCTGAGCTTCATATACGTGTAACTCTTTTTTTGGCCTTACTTAAGGATAGCAGGGACTGAACTCCAGTTGTTTTTACTTGGAAAGTACGAGCTCTAATGATATTAGTCTAATAACTCCCTGTGCTTTATTGCAGGGCCTGACACACTACAAGGGGCAAAAGGCCATTTTTGACTACTTTGATCTTTTGGTGAATTGCACTGGTACATTCAAAAGTGACATTTCAGGTGCACTTCTTTCGAGATTTCCTTCTTTTGCACTGGTTCCAAGTGCCCTACACCCTCCTACCATGTAGGGCCAAAACAGGCACCCTAGAAACAATTTTTAGCCAATTCCCTCCGGCCCCAGCTGTTGCCAATTTTGTTTTCCTGAATGGACCTGTCCAAAAGGCCACATGCCACTGTAGATCACACAATTCCTCTGTGTGTGTGCGCGTGTGCCTGCAAGTTGCCCGTCAACTTATGGTGACCCCACGAATTTCAGAGGGTTTTCTTGGGAAAGGAATACTCAGAAGTGGTTTTGCCAGTTCTTTCCTCTCAAACAGAGCCCACAGCACGTGGTATTTGTTGGTGGTCTCCCATCCAAGTACTAATCAGAGCTGACTCTGCTTAGTTTCCAATATCAGACAAGATCTGGTATCTTTAGATATTTAGGCCCATCATGCAATTCTTGCCTCTCATTTACTGGGATTAGAACCAGCCTCCTGCCCTTCTGTCCACCCTCATGCGATTTACTTTAATGATATCATGGTTGGTTAAACAATATCCACTAAGTCATAATCACGAAACTGTGGCTTAAGGGCTGCTTATAAACCAGGACAAATATCTGAACTTATTGCAAGCAGAAATTAAATGTAAATGAAAGATTGTAAAATCTGACATTTATGATTCATCTGTTGACTTAGTTAAGTTACAATTGTGTTTAGGTAACCATGCACAGAAACTTCACAGAGTCACCACTTCTCATCCCAGCCACAAATTACTAAAAAGCATGGAGATAACAGATAGATAATTTTGACACCATATTTAAAAGGCTGTTGTTGTTAACTGCTGTCAAATCAACTTTGACTTATGGTAATCCTATGAAAGACCATGAGTGTAAAACAATGGAGGAGGTGAAATCCATACAGCATGTATGGGAGAATCACACACCCTACTCCTGTATAAACACGCATAGGATCAGGCTCAACACATGTTAGTTCTAAAGCCAACATAAGCCTGTAACTTGCCCTTAATATATATATGACAAGTTTTAGTTTTGTAAAAATCAAAGCATGTTCAGTTATGGATTTTCTAATCGCACACGTTTCTGTAAGTTAGGCAGACACAAGCACTAAACTATATGAATTATTATCTCTTTTGCCTAAAGGTTGGGGGAAAGATAATCCACAGTTACATCAACCAGTTATAACATGACAAAGCATGTGTATTTTACTGAGCCTCAAGCTTTGCCAGTTGAACAAAATAAAGCCTTTGCAGTTTAGCAGTGTTTGCAAAACTAGCAGTACACATGGGTAAGCTGCAAATATACACAGAAACAACTGTGTTTGAAATGAGATTTGCTACATAGAAAAGCTTATTTCTACAAATCTATAAAGGTTCCTATATTTTGTATGAGATAAATTTAACAAATAGAAACAGCAAGTATCTCTACTACTACTTGTCCTGGAGGTACACATACTAAAGTTGTGATCTAGAAATTGCCACAGTTTGTTTCCATTCAATATCTTTAAAAGACAGCAGAATTATATATTTAATAACACAAAATTATTAAAAGGCTCTAGTACATTACAAAAGCTCCAATGGCTCTTATCAAATGTCTCCCTCATTACCAACAGTCTCATTGTCTACCAGCTGTTTCTAGGCACAAATCAAAGTGCCCTGTAGAGCCCTATACAGCTCCAGTCCAGATTATCTAAAGACTACTTCATTACAGTCAGCTCTTCACATTCATTAGGGTTAGGGGCACAGAACCCCTGAAAAATGGGAAAAATCACAAATATCAAAATGTGTGTATCTATCTGTGCGAGGGGTGCCAAGACACGACGGAAACACACATTCAGGGTTCAAACCAGGTCAGCAAAAGGAGAAGGAGGTGGGGTAGGTTGGCATTGTGGCCTTATACTTCCTTTCTCTCAACCATCTCCTTCCTTAGATGGAGGGTGATGTCGCTGGGAGAGGGTTTGTGATGCTGAAAACTCAGGCTGTGAGCTGTCCTTAGCTGGCCAGGCAGCTGTTGGTGGAGGAGCAGTAGTTCTGGGGGTGGATTTTTAAAGGTCTGCATGGTCTGTTCAGAGCTGCTGAGAGGGAGAGTTCCCCTGCAAAAGAAATGCCTGAGGTGGAGGGGCAGGAGTTGTAGAAACTCACAAATAATCAACTCCAGGAAAGTCAAAATCTGCAAATGCAGAGGGCCAAACGTATTTATATTCTTTTTCCTTTTCAATTTCTCCTGTTGCCTTGAGATCAGTGGTGGTGTAGAGTAGGAAGATGGTGAATAGAATCCCACTACCTGCACTACTATCCAAACCTCTAATATGGCATCTAACCTAAAACAAGGATGGTTTTTCTGTTTTTCTTCACACCAGTGGAAAGTCCCAGGTGAAAAGAACTTCCCAGGTGAACAGAATCTGATGCCCAGAAGCTGAGAACTGTGTTTTTCCTCTCATTTTTGTTGTGATCTGCTTTTTCTTGACTACGATAAGGTCTTTCTCTCTCCCGCTCTAGATAAGCCCTTAGTCAGCCAGTGGTGCCCAATGTGGATGGGGACAAGGCAACCATATTACTTTAGAAGCTTTCCCTGCCTTCTTTTTTCAGTGTTTTCTTATTGACAGGCCTGTCCCCACCTGATGAGTTGCTGCCACTCTCTTTCAAAGTATTCAGGCTGTTTAATTGAGAGATGGTAGGAAGCGTGTGGCGGAGTGGGGATGAGAAGACAACTCTGGCAAGCTTCCAGCAGTTGCTGCCCTGCCCAGCAATCATTCTCTTCCATTTCTTGTTTTTCAAGCCCCCACCCCGAAACAGTGGAATCTGCGTCGCCTGAACCAACTAGTGATCCAGCCCGCAGCCCAATCCCCTGCATGAATATGAGGGGGAGTCCGAGGGAGAGGCCGACCTAACGGGGAAGCCTCTCCTCTACAAACGGTCAGTTCAGACCTGGCTCTGCGAGAGGCCGGCTCCGCACTACACTGTTATAGTGCTATTATTTCGCTTTCAACATCCTCAAAGGCCCCTCCCTAAACTGCAAACCCCAGAATCCCACAGGATGCTGAAAGTGGAATAATAGCACTGTAACAGTCTAGTGCGGAAACAGCCTGGGAAGGAAGAAAGGGAGGCGAGAGAGGAGGAGGGGGGGAATCCACCGGGACAGGCCGGCGTGAGCGCGCCGCGGAGCGGGAGAGGGGCTCACCTTGGTATCAACGTCGGCCAGGCAATCCCTGCGGAAGGCGTCGAAGAGGCCGCGGCTCTTCAGCTGCCCCACGATCAGGGCAATGAGCTGCGCGTCGCCGGGGGGCAGCGAGGCCGGGTCGGTGACCCCAGAGCCGGCGGAGCTCCCCCCAGCTCCCCCCGTGCCCGAGGACGCGCCGCCTGGCTCCGCCATCGCCCCGCCGGGGCCCTCCCGCTGCCGCCGGATGGGACACCAGGGTCCCGCCGCCGCTTCGGCTCCCTTTCGGCGCGGAAGGGAAGGCGGCGGTGGCGGCCGCTGGAAGCGGAGGTGATGGTGGCGGCGCAGCTGTTGGGGCGGCGGCGGCGGCGGTCGCAGGGCATTTTGCGTCACTCCTTCCCACTGCATGCCGGGAAACGGAGGCCTCGCGGCTTAGGCGAGGCTCACTCCCAGGGTCCTTTAGTGCACTCATCGGTGGGGGAGGGGGAGAGAAGGCCGGGAAGTCTTTCCGTGCTTTTGGGGAGGTGGTTGGAGCTGTGTGGGATTTTTAATTAACCAAGGAGGGCGACCAAGAAAGCCCCGAGGCAATTTTGTGTGTCACGCAGCTTTTGTGAAGGGGGGAACTGCTTGGCTAGGTTGAGAAATGCAGCCCTAAGTCACAGCGTTGAGGGTCGTCATGTTTACTTAGACGTAAGCCCACCGACACCAAGGCCGTTTCCGCACGAGACTGTTATAGCGCTATGATTCCACTTTCAACATCCTATGGAATCCTCAGGATGTTGAAAGTGGAATCATGGCGCTATAACAGTCTCGTGCGGAAGAGGCGCAAATGTCTTTGTTGACACGAAAGAGTCGGCCCCTGCCAAAACACGGTGGTAGTTTTAGCCTCCTTTCTGCTTTCAGGGATGTCATGTTTTTAAAAAATACTGGGAGCATGAGTTGCTAGAGGAATGATTTTTTCAGGGTTCATCTGCTCCTAGTCTGTGGGCTCTGAGCGTTAAACAAGGGCATTTCCGCACTACACTGTTATAGCGCTATAACTCCACTTTCAACCTCCTGTGGGATCCTGGGGTTTGTCCTTTACTGAGGCCCAAGAGCTCTCTGGCTGGGACTTCTAAAGGCCCCTCCCTAAAGTGCAGACCCCGGGATTCCATAGGAGGTTGGAAGAAGAAGAATAGCACTATAACAGTGTAGTGCGAAATGGCCTAAGAGAAATCCGTGACTAGGTTGAGCTACGTGTACCTTGTGCTCTTACCTGCGAATGCCCACGGAGCCAAACGTTATGGTTACAGACCAGCACACCAGCTTCCCCCGCCCCCAACCTGGTGCCCTCTAGATATGTTGATAGAGCTTGAAAAGTTAATTTTTAAAAACTGCTTAGCAGCAGGTATAGTTCCAGCCCCCACCCCTAGTTAGAGTTACAGTTAGAGTTTCTCCTTTTGGAAGGGTTTCCAGTTTCTGAAAGGTGAGCTGGTTACTTTTTACAAATATGCCTGAATGCTAAATTTTGTTGACTTTTCATACAACTTTATTGTTTAGACACACACAACTGATCATACACCACAGTATAAACCTTTGGCTATGTCATATTCCTCCATGATTAAATGAGGCCATATATTCCCATAACTATGAAAGTAACTAAACAGCTACTGCTACAGTGCAAAAGGAGTGAAGTTTATCTCTTGTCAAGTTGTAATTATAAGATAATTACAGAAGTGGAAAAATTGCAAACATCAAAAGATTCCAAGATTCTCCTGGAAAAGAAGTAACTGAGGTTGTTGAGGGGGATATTCCGTAGAAAGGGTGGCACAAAATGGATTGCTATCCAGGGATTCATTTCTGCAAAAGAGGTGCATGTGCTTAAATTTGCCCTGCCCCTAAAGTCAGACGTGTGTTTGAGGATTCTGGATCGTTAGTGATAACGCACATTTGCTCTTCATGTGCACTCTGTCATGCGCTTAGAGACAGTCTTATTACTCCCTCATAAAAGCTAATTTCTAATTCTGAACATGAGCGAGCCATAGTGGGGCTTAAGTGGGTTGAGCATCAGCAACCACCAGTGCCGACACTTGTCCCATCCGGGGTGGCAAAATTATGGCAAAGCCCTTCCAATCAGAATTCTGCCTCAATCTATGAAATTTTCCATCCATCCCTAAATTTCTAGCATTGCAGTAACTTAAAATTTCAGTTGAGATTTCAGAAATACACTTTCTGAGCCTCAGTCTTGGGAAAAAGATTGTATAAAGAAAGATGATAGCAGTGTTTGCATTCAAAGAAAAGGGCAGCCAAAGTGACCAAGGGAATGGAAGCAGAGCAAATACGGAAGGTTCCCCCCAACTGCAGGGGATATATTCCAGGACTTACTATGGATAGTGGAAAGCGCAGATACCTTCTTAAAGGAATAATTTTGCAGGTTCTCTTATGCTTGTCAGGATTGCAGCATCACCACTCTTGTGCTTTGGGGCCATTGCAAACAGAAGAAGGACTCAAGCAGAAGGACTTTACTAGGGATTGTAATGGATAAGGACGAGGACTTTATTGTGCAAGCACAAGAATTTTGCAGAAGGACACTACTGTGATCAGATCATAGACAGTAACTGTGAGCCCTGCTAAGCGACAGGCCAGCATTACAGCACATGTGGTACTTACTGTATATAAGGAGGACATGCCAAGCAGCATGGACAATGCAAGACAGCACAATACCACAAGCAAAAGGAGCACCATTTGCTTCCATCTTACATACTCTGCCATTTTCCATGTAACACTATACGTACGGTACTGTATTTTGCGTTATTTCACTTTATTACCTTATTTTGTATTTTATTTCTATTAAATTCCAAGTCCATATTTTTGGACTGTACCTTGTTGCGAGTAACTGAAATCACATATACCAGTCATGCAGTTATGGGGGACCTACTGTGTAAGAATTCTAGGTGTGAATAATTTTCATTGTCTCACTCTCTGCAAATACTAGCAATTTTGGAATGAAGGAAAATTAAATGGGAGGGGGTCAGAATTCTTGTTGGGCGGGCAGTATCCTCATTTTACCCCCACTGCCGCTTCATCCCTGTCAGCTTTTCATATTAAAAGATTTGCTTTTTAAACGATTTAGTTTTAAATGCCTCTCTTTAAATTCCTCCTGCACCCATACCCTGATTGAAATACTTTGACTGATGATAATGTACGGTGCAGGTCCCACACATTTTGATATCTGAAGCAAAATCTCAGTGCTTCCCCTTCTACTCCACTAGGGCCAAGAGTCACAAAAATCTTGCTGCACATTCAGTTTAGCCTTTCCTGACTTGATGTCTTCCAAATATTTTGGACTCTTTCTCCCAGTATCTCTTGTTACTGGTCATATTAAGGTAGGACTGATGGGCATTGCATTCCTAAACATCTTTAGGACACTATATCAGGAAAGGCTGATTTATCCCAACCTTGTGCTGTTGCCCAAAGTAGGTTCCTTTATCATGCTGCCCAACATGACCACTGCTGACTTTGGAAAGTGTTGGATCTGAACTGGAACCTTTAGCCACTGATGCCCTTACTCAGCTAAACTGTCTTGCTGGTGACTGATGTGAAGATAAAATGAATTGGCTCCATGACAGCCAGCATAGTGTAAAAGTCTGAATGCTGCACTAGGATTCCAGGAGGTTAGGGTCTGGATCACCACTCACCCCTGGAAACCCCCTGGATGACCTTAGACAATACTCAGAGAAAGGTGATAGCAAACTTCCTCTGAACAAATCTCCCCAAGAAAACTCTTATGATGCAGTCACCATCTGTCAGAGTAGACTATAAGGCATATACAGTGCAACCACTGTAAAAAAATGCAGAACATCACATTATAGTCAATGGATATAATGTGCACATGCCTGCAGCAGTGCAGACACACGCATGGTACATCCGTTGACTATAACAGAATGCGATACTTTTCGCAAACTTGCATTTGTACACATTGAGGCTGCAAGAGGGGAGGGCCCACTCTAATAAGAAACATCCATGGAACTCAATAGAACAGTGGTTCCCAACCTTTTTTCACTTGCATATTCCTTGTCAGTCTATCTCCATAAATTGAACCCTTCATATTAGCAAAATGTTTGTAATTAATATAGTTTATGTTTGCTCACTATCCGCAGTACATTTCACCTGTTTTACTCTGCTGATTTTCGACCACAGATCCATATCTGATAATATACAAATTGAAAAAATTAATTTAAAACTTAAAGGGAAAAGACATAGGCCATTTGCGCACGAGGCGAGGGAATCGCTCCGTGCCGTTACTCACCGGATCTTCTGCCTCCTCGATCTGGTCTAGGGTGAATTGGAGCAGCGCGAGGTTTTAGATCTGCACAGCTCCGGCTTCCAAAATGGCGGCTTCCGGTTGGTCGTGGGTCCCATCCAACTGCTGAAGCTGGCCGTGCCTAAAGCCCGCCCTCTGCAGATCGCAGGCTTGGATCGGTGTGAGCCTGCGAATCTGCACAAGGGAACAGGTATGCAATGGTGCGTTCTGGAAAACTGAGAAACCTCTTTTTTTCCAGTCTTTAAAAAGCGCGCTGGAGGACCAGTTGAGGGCATTTCGGAGCGGACTGAGGTGCGGATCTCCGGTAAGTAGTCCGAACCTAATCTGCTCCAAGGTACAGACGACCTCTGTAGAGGATGCACTGCGCCGTTTTAATTCCCCCATGCGGAAAAGGTCATAGAGAAGACTGGGAAGAACTCACACATTGAACACTGCACACAGGACTCACTGCTTATATATGCACTAGTCCTGGCATGACAGCACCTGAACATTTGCGAAGCAGAGATGAAGGTGGAGCCTGTGAGGGGTGTGTTGCTGAGCACGCACACTATAGTGGCATGTTTGCAACATATTGTTTAGGGAGGGACTACCTGCCATTCACCAAAATAAGAAAGCGAAGAAGTGGGACTTTCCTCAAGGTTAAACAAGGAAGGAAACCCAAACTGCCACTCTTAATGTTCAATTAATTTCACAACCTTTGACTTGTATCTTGTCTTGCCCTGTTGACATAAGTGCCTTTTTCTGCCATTATTCAGTTTTTGTAATGTACATCTAAATGTCCTGGTTTGTACTCCTGAGAGTATATATATTCCAGACTGGGAATCACTTCAGTAGGAGCCCAAGATTAACTTCAATATGCGTCAGGCACTGGCTGTAATATGCAAACTGGCCAGGAGAGGGTACTGCAGCTCTGCCATTTAAATGAGTAGCAAGAATGAAAAAGGAACCAGGATTACTCTCAATTGTTTTTTGAAATTGATTGAAAAAATGTTAAAATTTAATTACTTGCATTGTCTAGCATCCCTAAGGTAAGCAGCAAATAAGGATACTTTTCAGTGTTGGCAGAATACTGGATCAATTTGCTCCTGACTCTGCCTTTTGGGCAATTTGCATGTATAGTAGTGCACATATTATCGTAGGCATACCCAGATGATCATGAGTCATGTGAATGTGCACTTGTTGCATGGCAACTAATCTATGAGAACAAATCCTCCAAATCTGTTGCAGGACCAAGAGGCCTAAAATGGAAATATCAAGCTAGCAGCACCACCAGGCAACAAACATTGCACCCTGACTTCCCTGACACTGTGGCACACTTCTGCCGCAGATCTGGTCAGGATATAATTGATCAAAAATCTGCAGGGGGTGGGATGGAGGTTTAAAACAAAAGACAGCACCACTCTCACTATTCTCAAAGCTGGTTCTCTGACTAACACCAAAGCACTTAATGCTGCCTGACAGCCCAGCAAAATGATAATCAGAAAATAGCTTCTCTTCCTGTTCCCCTCCCACTTTTCATGGCCAGTGAAGTTGTGCTTGAAACAATATGCCTTAGTTGTAGGATGTATGTACAAAACTAGCACATTTGTACTATTGAGGCTGAGGGTTTATTTCAGTCAAAGGGCTGATGCTTATGATATGGGGTGATATGGGTGATGCTGATAGTCATGATATGGGGCGGAGCAGCATGAGGTTGAGTTAACACTAAATAAAAGGTTAGTACCAAAAAGAGTGTTATACAGTGTTTACCCCATTCCCATTAAACCTTGTCTGTACTTGCAATTTGTGATCCACACCTAGGTAAATATAAACTTGCTAAATATAGATCTGTGTAATAAAACTGATTGGTCTTCAACATGCGCTGCCACAAAATCTTTAGGTGTGTTGGCTTAGAATGACGCTGCCTTCTTTTTTAGGAGCAATCAGAACCAGGAAAATATAGGCTGAAAAGAGGCCGACTGGTACTCCATGATCTTAAGTTGATCTCAGTGCAGTTTTCTTTCTAAGCAGATTCAGCCTGGAATAAAAATTTTTATCTACATGTTATGTACCTTAAAGAGTGCTGAAACAAATTGATTAGCTTAGGACTCGTGCTTTGATTTCTCCTTATTCCTAAGCTTCATAAGTTTAAGTTTCTCTTAAATTTATAAGAATATATAAGAATACATTTTCCTGGTTAGATATTAAGACAGAAATTAAGACAAAAATCCTAGCTAAAAGGATTGTTTCCAGAATAAGGTGAAAAAGGGGGATTCTTCCTTTTCACTTGGGGAGACAGGATAAGGAACCTTTAAACTAGCCTACTTGCTTCTAGCCAGAAGGTAGGTGCAAATCAGAGGCCCTTTTCGAACAGCATTTTTGATGCGAAAGAGCCCCTTGAGTGTTGCACACATGTGAGGAGCAGTTCACATGACACACTCACATTTGCACGACGTTCCAGGGCCCGGTAGGGACCACACACACTTTTTTTCATTTGCAGCTTGAAGCCGAAAATGGTGCGCAGTCGCACATCTTTCTGGGGCCCTGCACGCACTTATCTTGCGTGCGGAGCCTCGGGAGCTGGGCCAGTCGCGCTTCCTGTCCAGTGCAGCCTGGGAAGGTCCCAGGCTGCACTGCAAAAGGAAGAGGCAGGGTTCTTAAAACCAATGCAATTCTTGGTTGCATCAATAGGAGTATGGTGTCTAGATCAAGGGAGGTACTGGTACCACTCTACTCTGCCTTGGTTAGACCTCATCTTGAATACTGTGTCCAGTTCTGGGCACCACAATTCAAGAAGGACATGGTCAAGCTGGAGCAAGTCCAGAGGAGGGCGACCAAAATGGTGAGAGGCCTGGAAGTCATGCCCTATGAGGATAGACTTAGAGAGCTGGGTATGTTTAGTCTGCAGAAGAGAAGGTTAAGAGGGGACATGATAGCCATGTTTAAATATTTGAAGGGATGACATGTAGAGGATGGAGAGGACTTGTTTTCTGGTGCTCCAGAGACCAGGACAAGGAGCAATGGATTCAAGCTGCAGAAAAGGGGATTCCACCTGAACCTCAGGAAGAACTTCCTGACGGTCAGGGCTGTCCTGCAGTGGAACATGCTGCCTCGGAGTGTAGCGGAGTCTCCTTCCTTGGAGGTTTTTAAGCAGAGGCTGGATGGCCATCTGTCGGGAATGCTTTGAGGGTGTTCCTGCATGGGAGGAGGTTGGACTGGATGGCCCGTGTGGTCTCTTCCAACTCTACATTTCTATGATTCTATGATTCTATGATTCTTGCGTGAGCAGGAAGTTTGCACAGAGCCGAAGAAGCAGGGAAATGAGAGCCTCTCTCCGGAGGCTGCTCGCCTGAGCACTCTACCCCAGTGCCGAAAATAGGTGAGTTGCGGAAAGGCCAGAGTGGAGAGTGATCCCTGGTGCCACAATGACAATGAAGGAAGAAGCCAAGTAAATACATATACCAGCTGGAGTGTTCAAAATCAGCAGGGGCACTGCCACAAAAAATTGGTTCTCTTGTATTTCTTTCAGTTCTAAAGAGGGATGTTCTACCCTGCATTTCAGCAGAATTTTATGGTGGAGGAGAATGCTCTGGCACTTCTTGTACCATAACGAGCTGCCACAATTGGCACTGAATTTTGGCGGCAACTGTTGTGGCAGTGACTATTACAGCTGTAGTTGCCAAACTGAATGGCAGTAGGCAGGGAGGGCCCCCACCTGGGAGGGTACCCATCTCTACATATGCAATGCTGGCCTACATCAGTTTATCTGGGCCAGAATGGGGCAACAATACCTTTAGCCAGTGACCTTTATAAAGGAGAAGCATTTTAAAACTACTATCGGAGTTAAGTCATCACAATTTTTGTTATTTCATTATTGTTACTCTGCTTTGCAAACGACAAATATATAACAGTCTACATTTTCAAAGTGGCATTCATACCAAACAAAGAATGAGTGAGCATGAAAGCAAAAGCTGACAAGAAGTTAGGTATGTTTTCAAGCAGTCACAGCTCCCCCTCTCATTTTCACAAGTAGTTTGTGTTTGGACTGAGAAAAAAAGGTCTATCTATTTTGTTTTAGTTTTTTATGAAAATGAATTGTTTCTGATGTTTCTGATGAGAGATGGGAAATCGCAGGGTCTGGTGTGTCTATGTGAGATCAAGCCGCTTTTTCTGATTAGCTTTTCATTTGTATAATAAGCTATGATATCTACGGCAGAGAGAAGAAGGACTTCTAGTAAGGATGGATTATTCCCACAGGGGCTTCTGTCTTTCAGATGCACCAGTATTTTTCATTGCCTGGGAAATTCCACAGTTATCTACCCACTTCCAATCCTGTGCTGTTACCAAGGTTGACAAAAATGAAATCCATATAGATTGTTCACCCTTGGATTGCTCACCCAGGCAGCAGCACCTGGAAGATGAGTGTAGCTAGTGGTAGCTTGCTTTCATCTGAGCCTACTGAAAAGAGCAAGATTGTGTCCTCTCCTCTCTCCCTGCCCACTGAGATAATTGAGTGCAAACTACTTTGCATTTTGAACTCAGTTGGTAGTGACTGAAGCAAGCTGAGGACAAAGGGGAAAGTGGGAAGAGGAGAGAGATGCTGGAACATTTTAAAAGCAGCTGAAAAAGTGGGATGACAGAGGATTAATCAGGATTGTCCCTGCCAAACTGGGACAACTGGAAGGTACACTGAGCTGCTGATGCTCCTCTGCAGATAGCAAACAACGTTGAGCCAGTCTTTGGATATTTCCTTAGTTACCACTCTTCCTGAATTGCATAAGACAAGCTAGAAGAGCAGTTGCTCTGTTTGACTTCTGCCATCTGTACTCTCTGTGGGCCAGCTCAGGGATTCAAAGCATTTCCCCACATGATATGCCCTACCTGCGGCTCATTCAGGTGGATCATATAGAACAGCCTGTGGACCGAGTCATAGCTCCCTGGTGTCAATTTCTGCTATCATGCCAATACAATTTCCTTCTGTAACTTCAAGAGTCACATCTACTTTGTACTGTGTGCTTGTTGCTGTGCATTTGTGTGTGTGTTTATCATCATGGTGGCCAGAATACCACTATTCAAGCATAAACACCACTGGAATGCCATCCTAAACTCTGTGGGGGAGTAACTTCTATTTTAGCTTGTGGCTGATGGATCATTAGCCCAAATGCATACATTTAATTATAGGAGTAGCATCTCTTCTGAGGATGGAAACAGGTGGCAGGAGACAAAATTCTGCATACAAGCACTGTCCTCAGTGCCTGATTAAAATTTAGCTGCCCCAAGAAGCAGGACAACCTATCCAATACCATCTGGTAATGACGAGGGGAAATTATACCCGTGTTTCAAAACATAAACCTATATGGGGAAAGAAGAAGAAGAAGGAGAAGAGGCAGATTGATCTGAATGCAAAGTGGTTTAATGTGACAAGAGAGGTGTGTGCTTGCATTTTATCATTTATCATTTATTTTATTTTATCATACATTTATTATTCATTTCTGTATCACTTCTAATAAAATAACCTAATGAAAACTCAATATTACAACATATGAGAACATTGAAAACATTTCACGTCTAGGGAAAAACTACGGTAAAAATACTTTTTTTAAAAAAATGCCTAGAATACACCAGTGTGTTCAGGGCTTGATGTACCACAGAGACAAGATCATTCCATGGGTAAGGTCCTTCACCTTAATTTATTGAATGGAAATCCATATGCAACAGCACAGATAAGTAGGTTTCACCTGGAGATCATAGCAGTCTGGGAAGTTGGCATAGGGCAAGGGAGGGAAACACCTGACCTATGGGCCTAAACTGGCCTGTGAGTGAGTAAAAATCTAAGCTACCAGAGGCCCATCCCCAAAACTCCTACTCGCAGCTGCTGAGACAGAGCCACATCCTGGAAGTGTATATTTATTCCTCTGTCCTCACGTGGGGATGTAGAAGGAAGCAAAACTGCTTGCCTCTCAGCCAGCAGTGATTGCACACTTTCTGGAATTGCATTCTGAAGATACTTTGATCCTCTGCATGTGAAGGGGCACCAGCTGTGAGGGGTTGGGAAGGAATAAGGGGACCTAAGCAGAGCACTCTTGGAAAACAAGGACTACAAGACATTAATAGGGGTGGCAGGGGATCTTAGTGAAGTGCTGTCAGCCAAAACTTCAGTTCAAACTCTATGATTCTGTATTGTGTATTCCTACATGGCAGGAGTTTGAACTGAGCCTTTGTGGTTAGTTCAAATTCTATGAGCCCCTAGAAATACCTGTTAAGAGATTATCAGTTCCCTATCTTCTTCCCCATGTTAAGAAGGGAGTGGGGAACCAAAGTCTGGTTCTTGACTAAAGCTCTGGATAGCAATGTTTCACTCAATGTTATCCCTTAAATAAATCTGGTCTCGAGGTTACCAGTGTGTTGGTCATGGTGGCCAGAATATCACTGTCCAAGAGCAGATACTACTGAAATGCCAGTTTAAGATGGTAGCACAACTTACCCACAGCCTCACTCTCAGTTCTTCCCTCTTGTTGGGATTCAGTTTGGACTAACTGGGTCTCCTTCAGCTTTCCACTGCATTCAAGCAGTGACATCTGTCATAATCCAGATGGAATTGAGGAATAGAGATGAGCATACTGATGGCTTCCTGTTGTTATGTGCTTTTAAGTGGATTCTGACTTATGACAACCCTCCCAGAGTTTTCTTGGCAGGATTTATTCAGAAGAGCTTTGCCATTGCTCTCCCCAAGGCTGACAGTGTGTGACTTGGCTAAGGTCACCCAGCAGATTTCCATGGCTGAGCAGGGATTTTAATACACACACACACACACACACACACACACACACACACACACACGCGTGATGGATCCCCTTGCCAGTTCCCCTTGACCCTGCACTTCCAGCCATGGGTTCTTGTCACTCCTCTCGCTTGTTCCTCCCCTTAATCCCTTTGTGGATTGGGCACCTGGGCCTCAGTGTGTCCCTTCCTTCCCATAGTGGACCCTTGGCTATGCCATTTTGGTGGGTGCTAGGTAGCAAGTGTGACCAGGTGCTCCACCAAACTTAATATGAACAGATGGAAACAGTGGTAAAACAAATGGGGAAGTTTATTAGGACACAAGCACATAGTACTTGAACTACTAAATCATTTACACTTTCCCAGAACCACAGTCAGTCCTTTCCTCTGTCTGACTCTTCTGTCTCTATTCCATCTGTGCTATCTCTGATGGAGGCACTCCCGCCATGCCAGCTGCCAGTGCCCTGGCCATGGAGGCAGTGGCAGAGCTTGGAGTGTGTGGAGGGGGCGGGGCTATGGTGCAAGGGGCGTGGTCACTGTGCATGGGGGCGAGGCTACAGTGCATGGGGGCATGGCCAGGACACATGGGGGTGTGACTACAGGCTGGGATGCCTCAAAAACATTGCCGCCTGGGGTGAACCCCCCACCCCACCCCCCAACCATACGTGATTGCGTGGAGGGAGAAAAGAAGAGGCAGGCACAGCTCCATCATGCCTGGGCCCAGAAGGGCCCTCCCTCCATCCCAACCGCCTTCGCTGTGGCCTTGGAAGGAGAGAATAAGAGGGCAGTTTCTCCTCCCACTCTGCTATCCCCTTTTTCTTTTTGTGTCATGTCTTAATTAGGTTGTAAGCCTGAGGGCAGGGAACTGTTTTGTTGTTCTGTTACTTGTACATTGCCATCTACAGGGGCAGTGCTATATAAATAAATGATAACAATAACAACCCTGGTCTCCCACAGTCCTAGTCCAGCACTCAGCCAATTGCATCATGCTGGTTTATACTGATGGCATCTCATTCAAAATCCCTGGAGGCCCACAGCTGTTGGTTTCCTATGGATGTCAAATAAACCTGGATACAAGATGGTAGCTTGAGGTACCCCAGAGCAAGACTGCCCCTGGAGGCTGGGGCAAAAGCAATATAGTCCCTGAATGCTAGAAACCACTTTATAGATAGGAGCAGAAATACCACAAAAGAAGAAAGTTTCTGCAGTCACAGTCCACAGTGTCATTCTGGGAGGTTACCACAGTCCATGGTATTAAAGGCTTCTGAGAAACTAAGAGTAACAGAGCTGTAAGTCTCCTGTCTCTTTCCCAGTAAGAGGTCATCCATCAAGGTGATCAAGCCAAGCTAGAATCTAGAGTGGAATGGGCCTGGAGAATCACTGTCCTCCAAGAATCCTTGCAAGTGAGTTATCCATCCTCCTGACCACCTTGCAGAGAGGTGATGATGCTGGGGCTATTTCCTACTATCATTTCTATCCATCTGGACAGTTCCTCAGAACATTCTCCACATCTCCAAAGATTAGCCATCTTATTAGTTTTCCTAGCCCCACAGGGGTGAATGGATGGCACAAACCAAATTTTACCAGGAAAGGATCTGAGAATGGGATTGTCACACTCAATCCTATATCTGATTCTCATCCCTTCACCTGGGGGGAAAAACGTGGAAGGAGATGTCCTGTGTCACTGAGCAACTGAGTTTGGGGCAATGACCAACTGAAGCAGCCCCTGAAGTCCTAAGCCGGTCCACTGAGTTCAATTTGGCCTCAGTACGAATGCCCTCCTTGGATGGTTCTCCAACATTTCACTTGCTGCCCGCTTTTGGTACAGGCCCCAAAAGCATGCTGTAGGACAGAAAAGGACAGAAAGTTTTTCTGGTGAGGAAGGTGATGTCTCTAAGGATCATGGCAAGTCTATACATGCACCAGCCTGTCTGATTGATTCTGTGCTAAGTATCTAGGTGGGCCCACCTGTGTTAGATCAGTGTCATCCTGCTTATCCACTTGGTTTCAGTGATACAAAGCAAACTGACTTTCTCATCTGTATTTAAAGCATGGATGATACTGATCTTATTGCATATTGACTTGGCAATACAAAACAGCATGGCTAGGCAGAATAGCTGAACAACCAGATACCTGGACTTTGTAGAGGGAGTTCAAAAAGAGAATGGCTTGTAGCCACCTACATTCCATTTGGTTCCTATGAGTCACATTCCTCTTCACATCAGGACACCCTATCCCATGTCTTTCCTTCTATGCCTTTCTCCCTACATTTATGAACTTCATTATACTCTTCACATGCTCAGAGACACTCATCTGTTCGGTTTTTCCTGAGTACAACACTGCATTTGTTGTTTTTGTTAGGATTTTAGAAAACAAAAATGCAACTTGATTGAAACTACATGGAAAACATTTTCTTGTTAAATATGGAATTTATTTATTTTTATTTTATTTTAGAGGAAGAAGATACTATTGTTACTGAAACAAAAGGAAAGGCATTTTGAATCACTGCTCCTCACGTCAATGGCAAAATCACTTGCCCAGGAGAAATAATTGGCAGATTTTCCTAAACTGTCTTGACAACCTCTGGCCATGAAATTGAAAAGCCACTTACTGACTTTCAAAAGGCTTTGTCCTTGCTAATGATTAGACAGAGAAATCTGGACTAGGTGGCTTTAGCTAGGCATAGTATCTGCTGAAATGCAGGCTGAATGTCAATAGGAAATCGTTGTGGAAAAGGGAGGTTGTGTCTGCAATTCCGCCCATAAGGCACCCATCCAAACAGACTCAGTCACACACAATTATTGAACCCTGGCAATTTTAATCGACACGTTCCTCTGGTGCTATAGCAGCATGGATGATTTTGCTGACAGGTGGAGCTGTGAAGCTTTAAAATCTGCCTGCAGTCTTCACATTTGCTGTCTTTAACTAAAGGCATTATTTATTTCCTTTGGCATTATTTATTTCTCAATCACCTTTTCAACCAAAGAGACACACAGTGGTCAAAGTAAAATCCCAACAAAAAAGAGTGGTGAGGGGAGGTTAGTTGAAAATATGTAACTGTGAAGAAAATCGTAAACTGGATTGGTAATTTTTCCTAATCTATAATAGCTTGGAGCAGCTCCAGAATTATGGTTACATTCATGGTCCGTGCCAACCATTAGGCAAGGAGGGAAAATGCCTCAGGCAGCAGATGAAAGAGGATGGAATGGAGAACAGTGTCAAGGTGTTGGGGGATACAGTGGTCTATGCTATGCAGCCTGGGCTGCAGTCCATAAGCTAGCAGATACAATGCACAAAGCTATTCTGTCCAAAGTGTTCAGGTAAAACTCAGCTGCCAGTCCCTGTCCTGTATCAACATTTTATCCTTTGCCCCAGGCAACAAAACACCTTTGGCCAGCCCTGTCTGTGTTTACCCAATAACAAATCAATGTCAGGGTGGAGGGGAGCAACAGAATAAAGCCTCTGAGCAGATGTTTATACCTACCTCCCAACTGGTGTACTAGTGCTGTGCACTATGCCAGCTGAAGTGAAGCATTTCCTACTGCTTCACATAGCTGCTGACCAAAGAGCAGCCCCAGCTGATCTTAAGCATGCGCTGAAAACTCTGTCCACTGATTTTAGTGTTTTTGAGCAGCCCCAAGTCCAATTATTGTTCTTATGTCTACCAGCCAAATTGCTGATCATTTCTGTAACTTTAGCAGCTGAATCCACTGTGGCTTTTGGCCTTGGTTTGCTCAGCTTCAAAGTTCTACTTTTGTGGGGCCGGAACTCCTAAAATTCCTTATCTTTTATCAGCAGGGAAGGGCTGCACTGTAGTAGAAGTACACCTGTTTTGTATGCAGAAGGACTGAGGTGTAATCCTTGGTATCCTGAGATAGGTCTGAGGAAGAACCTTACCTGAAACCCTTGGAGAGCTGTGGCCAATCAGTAGCCAGTGCTGAGCTAAATGGGCCAACAGTCTGGCTCAGTATAAGGCTGCTTCCACCACAATGCAATTTGAGGTCTTCAGACAATCCCTCTCTTTCTGTTGCCAGCTCTCTCCCAGTGCAGGGTAAGCTGACCTAAAATGTTGGTTTCCACACAAAGATATGTTACAATGAGATAAGGAATCGCTGTTTGTTCATCCATTTATTTCCAGATGGCAAAGGCAGATACTGCCAATGAAATGTACTATTCTAAATATCACTCAGTTCAAATAGATATTAATTACTCATATGATGAGACTTCTGTTCTTACAGTTAATGTGGTTAAGTAATTGTGTGTTTGTGCACTGAGGGATAATGGGTGGACATTTTTCGCTGTTCCCAATATGGAATGGCAATTCTAATTTGTATTCATGATTGCAAGAACACTTCAGGTTTATAATAAAATAATAAATAAAATGAATAAAAAACACTGGATTACCAAAATGCTACTGCAAGCATGCATTAAAAGAGGCAAGGAATTTCACCTTGAATTCACACAGATTGGCCAAATGAAAGGTTGCTCAAAATATATTTGTAATTTAGTGCTGAACTATTGTGGAAAATCTGCCATCGACTGCAGTGCAGTGACTCTAAGCCCTGTCAGCAATCAGAAAGATCTCTCTCTCTCGTTAGTGTTTAGGAGCAATTAATTTTGTCCAGTGCTGCATCTTAGTGTTCCAATCTGCTAAGCTTCCATTTAATGAATCCTAAAGGGACAATTCACCCCTAACATTCCTTAAAGGGGAAAAAGCAGGAGAGTGAGACACACATACACTGTTCTGAGCAATTGGAGGAAGAGTGAGATATAAATGTAATAAATAGTTTAAAAAGCTAATAGGGCACCGATCAATCTGGAAGAGACGGGAGAGCTCAAGTTGCAAGTTTCCTAAGGCCCAGAGATGTGATGTTTGGCATTGATATCACCCCTGGGTACAAGTTCTTGGGAGTTTCTGCACAGCTGCTGTTAGGCAATTGAGGTGTTACATGAGCAGCTCTTACAGGAAAAGCAAATCCATGTAATGCTGCCAGATAGCCTTTATTTTTGATGGTGGTGTGACCTAATGCTCCTGTGAGGCAAGAGGCTATGTTGGTAGTTAGCACTCTTACTGGTGCAGTTTCCCATGTTAGGACTTTGGCCCTTTTCGCACCTTACCTTTTACTGGTGCCGGGCTGCTCGGCTCGCGCACGAAGGCCTGGGAGGAACACTGCTGCTTCCCTGCCGCATCCCTGCTGCTTCAGGTCTGCGGCTGCTTCCTCATCACGTGAGCTCCCCACCTCTTCCATTCACAGTGCAGCCTGGGACCTTGCAGGCTGCACTGAGGAGAGGATGCGCAACAGGCCCGGCTCCCAACGCACCGCACGCCAAGTGAGTGCGCGAGGGGCCCAGGAGCATTGCGTGACGGCGCACCATTTTTGACTTTAAGCCAAAAATGAAAAGGTGCGTGTCCGCTCTGTGTCTGGCCCTTGAGCATCACATAAAGTGCGTCATGCAGACTGCTCCTCACATTTACGTGACACTCAAGGGGCCCTTTCGCTTAAGAAACGCTGTGGGCCATGGAAAGATGCAAAGAAGACATTATTTGTAGCCAAAGGGAGAGAAAAAGCTGACAGATGAAATCTAAAATGGCTAAGAACAGAGAAGAAGCAAAAATAAAAGGTGATATAAACAGGGCCAGAATCCTGAATGCAACAGTTCAGTGAATTGCACATAGGAACAAAGAGGACTGCTGTAATAATCAATGCAAAGAAACAGAGAAAGACAACAAAAATAGTAGAACAAGAGACTTCTTCCACAGGATCTGAGAAATTAAAGGGAAATTCAGACCAAGAATAAGGTTGCTGTATGAGCAAGAGGGGAATACATTACACCAGTGGTTCTCAACCTGTGGGTCCCCAGATGTTTGTGGACTTCAGCTCCCAGAAGCCCCAGCCACTATGGTCAATACTCAGGGCTTCTGGGAGCTGAAGTCCAAAAACATCTGGGGAACCACAGGTTGAGAACCACTGCATTATACAATATAAAAAGTCAATGGAAGCAGCATACTGAAAAGCTATATAAAAGAGATGAAATTATGTCAGATTCCTTCAAGGAAAAACAATTTGAAAACAAAAAATTACAATTTTAAAGATCAAGATGAGAAAAGCTGTCACAGCACTTGGGAGAAATAAATCACCAGGAACTGATGGTATACCAATGAGGTGTTTCAAGATGTAGAAATGAAATCCATTCAAATTGTAAGTATATGCGCACACCCCACCCCCATATATATCTGCCAAAAACCCAAAAATTAAAACAAAACAATGGTCCACAGACTGGAAACATTCAACACACATTCCAGTCCCCAAGAAAGGAGATATCAGAGATTGTAGTAATTGTAGTAATTGTCCAACTACTGCACTGACCTCCCATACAAGCAAAGGAATGCTCAAGGACTTACAAGAAAGGCTTTTACTATATATGGAGCAAGAAATGCCAGATGTCCAAGCTAAGGTCAGGAAAGGAAGAGACACTAGAGATCCAGCATATGTTTATAATATGATAACAAAAGGCACCAAATAATGTCAGAAGAAAATCAGCTTGTGCTTTATGGATTACAAAAAAGCCTTTGACTGTGTAGATCTTGAGGAATTACGGTTAGCTCTAAGAAATGGGAGTGCCCTAACATTGATTGCCCTGATACATAACCTGTACTTGGAATAAGAGGCCACTGTCAGGACAGAACATGGAGAAACAGAATGGTTTCCCAAAGTAAAGGCTGCATTTTATCATCCTATCTGTTTAATGTATATGCTGAACGTATAATACAGAAAGGAGAATTAGACTCAGAGAAAGGAGGGTTGAAAATTGGTGGAAGGAACATCAACAGTTTAAAATACTAAGGCGACTTTCTACTCCTAGAAGAAAATAGTAAAGACTTAGAACAACAACTGATGAAAGTTAAGGAAGAAAGTGCAAAAGCATGGTTACAGTTGAATATTAAGAAGTCAAAAACAATGACCATGAATTATTTACATAACTTTAAAGTGGGATACTGAAGACATTGAAATATTTGTAGATTTCTGACACATTGGCTTCAGTCAGGCTAGCATCTCATAGCATTATGGTGCTTTTTTAACCAAATGTAATTAAAATAAATGTGAAACGGAAAAGAAAGAGGTTACTTAAAAATGCAACTATAATGTAAATGAATGCTGGGGGAGGGCTTTCAACTGTAATTACAATTAATTACTTTTAAAAAATAACTTCCCAAGCTCTAGGCAATCCTGCAGACCAACTAGAGCTGAGATAAAAGCCTTCAGTAAGAAATCATGGCTGTTAAAGGAACTGCTCACTTTTTTAAAAAAAAGCTATATTCAAGAGGAAGTCCAGAGGCTATGAGACTAGAGAGCTTAGGAAGGGAAATGGGGAGAGACCACTGTTGAGGTGTTTGTATTGCTTGGTTGTAATACATCCCTGCACAGCTTCATGGGGGCTTTGGAAGAAAGGGTGCAAATGAGGTCATTCCAGAGAGGTTTTTTGTTGTTGACAAGCGAACAGTGTTTGCAAGCCAAGCGTTGCCTTGTGCTTCTGCATGGGAACTTGGAATTGCAATTTTCCTCAGAGCTGACTTCTAACAAAGATGAACTGAATCACAACAACATGGATGAGACCTAGCTATCATACTGCATCATTTCACATCTATCTGCCAGTTGTGGTATGCAGTAGTTACCTTCTTTGGCTTAAGGGTGCTATTGCATAACAAATAATTTTTGGTATGTTCAAGGGTATTTACATATTTCTGGTATACTCTTCAAGTGTACCTATCTTTTATCTGTTAAATCAGTTTAACAGACGCATCACTTGTTTTCTCCATCCTCCTATCTGTGGTTATTGAGGCATAACTGATGTGTACCTATTTTTGGAGTGCACCCTTCATCTGTTATGCTGTTGGATTTTTACTTTGCCTTTCCATTACACTCTGAGCATTAAAATTATTTAAAAGGTGTAGTATTCAGCAGCTAAATTTGTCCAGGTTCTAACTTCAACCCTTTACCAAGAAACTCATCTACAAGGAATGAGAATGTCTACTAAACACACCGTCTCCATCCAGACAAGCCAACCTCTCTGCTAAAGAAAACTGTTTCTGGAGCCCATACAAATTCTGACGATCATGGAAGATCATGCAACAACTTGCCTTGTATTGGTTACTACATGGCATCATTCATAGTGCTTTTCCTAATGAAGAATCTGTCTCTTTCTGTCAAATTTGAAGAATTTTTTAAAAGCTCAAATTCTTTCTGTCAAGGGAATGAAGAAATTTGTGACTAGTAGAAAATTCTTGCCAGAAATGAACAAAAAATCTCAACCCATTTGCGCTGGCCAAATTCAACAGGTACAGCTATTTCCATTAGGGAGAGTGGCATTTCCACTAGGGAGAGAAGACAGTGTGGTGTAGTGGTTTGAGCACTTGACTATAACTTTGGAGAACAGGGATCAAATCCCTGCTTGTTCATGGAAACCCACTGGACCTTGGGCAAGTCACACACTCTCAGCCTCAGAAGAAGATACTCTGAACAAATCTTGACAAGAAAACTCCATGATAAGTTTGCCTAAGGATCACCATAAGAAAAAAATGACTTGAAGGCACATAACACTGAAATTGGTAAAAATGAGAAGCCTGTGGGCAGTAATCTTAATTCAGCACTAACGTGACTAAATAAACACAGGAATTCAAACCAAGTATTTGTGCTAAGTCTGCAAACCTTGGGCTTAGCAAGCTAAAACTGTCAGCTGTGCTTTGTGAGAAACCTGCAGCATGAAGGGGAATGAAAAGAGTATGAAAGTTTTGTTGTACAATTGGAAATCTGTTCACAGACACTGGATTTCCAGAGCTTAGAAGTAACTAGTTGCAGCTAACTAGTTATCAGGACATCATTGATTCCACAATAGCCATTGTAGTTGTAACTTCATAGTTATAACTCAACAAGGAATAATGTCTTTCCTTTTGCAGTGTATTTCTAATATTTTAGTTCTTTTGATAGTTATAGGTTGTGCCCTTGCTAAATGGTAAAAGGCAGTGTGTCAAATGGTGAGAGCGCTAGTTAATGCTATTGCTTTGTGCTAGGGATGGGATGAATCCAGAATTTTCCGAATCCCTGGAAGGTTCTGGGGATCCATGAATCTCACGAATCCCGAATCTTTCGAATCCCTTTTTTAAAAAGAGTTTAAAAAGCAAAGGAAAAAAGGATAATCATGGGCAAAACATGATCTCTCAGCCTTAGCAAAAGCTTAGGCAAAGGCAAACCTTCCTCTGAAGAAATCTGGCCAGGACAATTGTCATAGTTTTGCCTCAGGATCTCCCCAGACTGAAAATGTCATGAAGGCCCTTTGTACACAGGCAGGAAAATGTGGATTAATCCCACATTTCCCACATAATCCCACTTTTCATGACTGTAGTTATTGATAGTTATTTTTTAGCTTTGGAATATAATGGCAACTAATTGTTTGTAAAAGCAGGAGGGGAAATCATGTGGCCCTCCAGATGTTGTTGGACTGCAGCTCTGAGCAGCCCTAGCCAGCATAGACAGTGGTGAGTAATGCTGGGAGTTGTAGTTCGATAACATCTGGAAAGTCACATGATTCTCACCCCTGGCTTTAAAGTGACTTTCTAACCTCTAGATTTACAACATAACTAAACAGAAGTGCTTTGAGCATTGGACTATGACCTTGGAGATCAGAGTTCAATTCCTCATCCACCCATGGAAACCCACTGGATAACCTTGTGCATGTCTCTCTCTCTCTCTCTCTCTCACACACACACACACACACACAACCCCAGAAAACCCTGTGATAGGTTTGATTTAGGGTCTCCATAACTTGGAAATGACTTGAAGGCACACAACAACAACAACAGTTTGCAGAAAGCCATGTGAGTGGCTACTTTACATCCAGGCGTCGCTGCCACCATCACTCATGAACACAGTAAGGTTCCTAACAAAACCCTGTCCTAGCCTGTTCTTGCACTGTTAAGATATGCAGAAATGAGCAAGTGAGCCTTTTCATAGGATGAAGTTATATAGCATCCATTAACATCTGCAGACTGATCAAGGTTAACAAATATTTGGTAGCTGGCACTTCACTACTGTGGCAAAAAGACAGCAAGCCATCCCCCTCTCCCCTGCTCCCACACATCAGACATCATTTTTATCCATTGTGGTGTGCTAGTGCTATTTAATCTTCAAGCTGTATATCTCTCCAGTTAAAGTTAACATGTGTTTCATGTTCTGTGAGGTTGGGGTCAAAGCCCTACTCAGCTTTTGTTTGGCAGCTGGGGAAAGTAAAATAGGGTTTTAAAAAAAAAAGAACAAAGAGATTTACAGAGTTAACAACTTGGTTACAGAGGTGGCAAATCACCCACTACAGTCTACAGTTGAGAAACTGAAGGAATGTTTGCCTAGTTCATCATTCTTTCTTTGAGAATGCAGAGTTTTCGTTGACTCCCCCGCCTGCTTGCCTGCCTGCCTGCCTGCCCGCCTTTATGCAGAACTGGAGATGAGAGAGCCAGTGTGGTGCAGAGGTTTGAGAGCTGGGCTAGTACTCTGAGAGGCCAATGTTCAAATCCCAGCTTAGACATGGAAACCCACTGGGTGACCTTAGGCAAGTCACCTTTTCTCAGCATCAGAAAAAGGCAAGGGCAAATTCCCTGTGAATAAATCTTGCCAAGGAAATTCTGTTACCCAAAATGTAGGTGACTCAGGGGTCCACCCACAATGCCAGTGCCTCCATGAAATAGTGGGGAATATTAGGTCAAAGAGGAGGCCTGTGTGAGAGAGGTAACCTTACAAGATTTTTTACACCATGTCTACCAGTACTAGTTCAGGGAAGAACCAGCCAGAGATCCAAAAAGTAACTTTATTTGTTTTACTGAAGGAATTACAATCACACACACAAGATCCAAGCAGTCTCGCAATTACACAAGGCTAACTGAAGGAAAAGGGACGAAAGTTTGGATAGCGAGATTTTTAGGGTGAACTGAGTGATATTTACCAACCCAGTAGAGAAGCAAAGAGTGATGTGGTTTAGATTAGGAATTCAAGGACAGTACATAATCAGGAATCAGAGTAGCAGAGTGACAACCAGCAACCAGTATACTGTGAGTTGGCTAGCCCAAAATGGGGTTTAAATACTGTACTCTTTTTCTGCCTGGAGGGGGAAGGTGATAATGGCTCTCTGACAGAATAAACAATGAAGTCTGGAAGGTGGACAGTGGGGTCTGGAAAGGACTAATGGCCTTAGCATTAGGTGACAAAGGACTAATGGTAGTCTTGATAGCTCTTTGATTGCTGGGCAGGTGGGGGACAAAAGGGAAGTTTGGCAGTCAGAGGAAGAGGGACTAAGACAATCAGCCATCTTGTGGGAACGTCACAGACACTATTGTCTCTAAGAGATGAATCATTGAAGGCTTACTATAAGTTCTTAATTGCTGGAATTTCCCTGATTGTTTGCTGATTATGACCTGGCTATGCCTTGAGGTTTTACCTGACCTGGTTTTGCAATGCACATGTTCAGCCAGCTTTTCCTCTTAGCCAGCATGGCCATGTAGCCATAGCAGAATATAGTTCATATTTATGCCAAGTAAACCATATCAAAGTGTGGGGATGTAAGGCTTATTAACAACCCTAAGAAAAGCTTGCCATAAATCAAAATAAGCTTGAGTAGAAGGTAGGAGAACATACCATTCAGGAAGCCTTGTAGCTTGTCAGGCTTTTGAAAGGGCTAGAGATTTTTTTAAAAAGAAAAAAATCCCAGGAGATCTAGTTATCAGCAGGAGAACTTCCCACATCAAGGTCCATTGGCCTCATTCCTTCTATGCCTGTGGATATCCCACTAATGAAATGTTGCATGAGGGAAGACATGGAAAGAAGTGGAAAAGTAGTTTTCAATCAATTGAGCAGGTCAGAGGGGAGAGGAGGTGTGTGAAATCTTGCTGTTCCTGGTAGACTCAGGCAAAAGCAAACTGTTGGAGTCTCTCCTGGATTGTGTGCTCATCCTCATTAGTACCTTCTGCCATCTTGACCAAACTCTGATATTGTTTGGCCATACATGTACCAGCTTACATCTGTGAAATATTGGAGTTATACCAGAGGTGGGAGCAGGAACAACCGCTGAGGCATGGAGCCTAGCAATATACTGTAATAGCCCAATATGTGCTAGGATTATTGGCTGTCTGGAGGAGCTGTTGATTAAACTCATGCACAGTATTGCAGCCTCAAGGCCCAGGTCTTTTGCACACTTACCTAGAAATAAATACCACTGAACTGTGAGGCATATTTCAGAGTCAGTGTGGGTAGCATTGGACTGCAGAGATTGCCGAGGCCGTCTTCATCCTGATGTGGCAACTCCTAAGTTGGCCTGCAGCCTGTAGAAATAATCCTCCATTTCAATTTACAGCTCCCAGTTTTCCTCTGTTTCCCGCAGCTTTGCAGTTCTTAACCTTTTAGGAGCATAAATTATTTACACCTCAAGCTCTGAATGGGGAAGATGGATTGTGAGAAGAAGCTGTTGGTTTTGCTGTCTTGCCTCCTTTCATCTCATTTTTAATTTGAGTCTAATATCTGCCTTGGCCTTCTTTCCTCTGTTCCTGTCAAACAGAATAGTTCATTATGGTTCTAGTAATATTGCTGTTTATTGCAGTTATCTTTCATGTGCATTTCCATTTTTAAGGTACTAAACCTATCTACTTTTTTAAAGTTCAGGCGGGAAAAAAAAGGTCAGGTGGGGGAAAGACCCATGGGAGGCAAATTATAGAACTATTACATCAGAATTCTGGAAATCTCTGAGGAATCAGTGAAGGATAATTGTTCCATATAGGTCCATAAAGATGATTATTGGCCTAACTGAGGCCATTTCTGCACAAGTCTGTTATAGCGCAATGATTGCACTTTCAACCTCCTATGAAATCCTGGGGTTTGCAGTTTCAGGGTGGGCCGGATGGCCCCTCCCGAAACTGCAAACCCCAGGATTCCATAGGAGGTTGAAAGTGCAATCATCGTGCTATAACAGACTCGTGCGGAAATGGCCTGAGACTGACCAGGTAGAGAGTGGTAGTCAAGGGTTTGACTCAGCAGGAAAGTCATGCAGTAGGATGACTTGGCTGAAGAAAATGGGTTTTGAAAAGGGCTGACAAGTCAATTCAGACAAACATAGAAAGAATATTACATGGTACAGTCGTCACAGGTCTTTTGGGTTATACAGGATGGAAAACTGAAAGTCTAACACTTGGGTAGGAATTACATGGCCCTCCAGATGTTGTTCAGCACAACGGTATCAATGTATGTGTTATGTTTGTGCATTATCAGTGCATAAAAAAGCCACAGGTGAGGCAGAGAGGACTGGGGAGAGATATGGCTAACGTATGTATTTAAATTGCTTATTGTGCCTTTAGCTGTTTAAAGTCATTTTTATGGTTTATAGATTGATTTTATTATTTAGGTAGAGGGCAGGAAATAAACAGTTAAACTGATCAGTCAGTCTTAGACTCATTGTGCCACTTGGAGCATGGCAGGGAAGCTGTGGGTTGCCATGTTACCTGCTCAGCCAGGTTTTACCCTGATTCAAGGCTCATTTGGATTGCCTTCACACAGCCCAGGAGGTGTTCTGGCCTGTAACATCACAAGGACTCAGGAGCTGGCCCTGAAGTCTCAGGGAATGGGTTGTTGCTAACCTGGCAACCCTAATCTCCCTAATAATCGGGCCAACCCTGATCGTCTCTCATACGGTAACAGATTGAACGGTTGTTTAATGGGGAGTTTTATTGCTGTGTTGCTATTTCAACTACAGGTGGTGCTGTGTCCAAACTGAGCCAGTCAGCCATGCTGCTGTTCTAGGCTGTTCTCTGCAAGAAAGCTGTCGTTCTATTAAGCATCCATTTTGACCTGACTTCTTTTTTGAAAGAACTTGACAAGGAGCTATTTGGTGATTGGGCAGCCTGCTTTCAGCTAATGTCTTGCTCCTAAAGCTGGTTTGGCAACTTCTTTCCTGCTCTTTTCACAAGCTCTGTGTGACAGCAATTAGCAACCTCAGTTTAACAGAAGTTCAGCAGAGCCACTTTTTCTGACATGAACAGGCAGTGGCATTGGTTGATCCCTGCCCAGATATTGTATCTATGCCTGTAAATTAGGATTCCTGACTTTTGAAGAAATTCGGCTTCTGGGCCAGGGAAATGTTTCCCCTTCTTCTGCCTGGCTTTGTGTTGGGAAATATTGTCAGGTGCCACAGATCTACATGCACAGTAAGACTGCTTAGGAAGGCATGGAATGCCTGCCAGCAAGGAACAATGTTAAAGGGCTGAAAAACAACAAGAAGTATAAGCTGTTCTGCTGCTTGTCATGTTGCTCTGCTCTTCCTTTGGTTCTATGGGAGTGGGAGTGGGCAAGGGGCATCCAGGAGATAATTTCCCACCATGAGACCTGCTAAGGTGACGTCACCACTCAGTAGTCTACTTCCAATTTTGGGAAAATGTTGTTTTAAGCATTTAAAAAGATGTTAGTCAGATGTAATTTATATAATAAGAGAATCATTACTACTGGAGGCGTTCAGAACTAGGAATTCTTTCTTCCTCTCTCTCTCTCTCTTTTGGCAGGAGGTTTTCTAGGATGGGCCTGAGGAACACATACACATGCTCTTGCACGCCCTCACACAAAGCCTCGGGACAGAATGTATCTCTGCTCTGCTGTTCCCATTCTTGGTTCCAAATATAGGAAACTGCCTTCTGAGTGATATCATTGGTTTATTGATCTCAGTATTGTCATCCTGGACTGACAGTAGATCTCAAGCGTTTCAAGCTTCCTAGCCAAACTTTCCTGGCATTGTCAGACTGAGGTCTTTCTACCAGTATGATTGGTGCTCTGCCAAACCACTGCACTCTGGCAGACTCCCCTAATTCTTCCATTTGTACAGGTAGAGATGGGAAGAGAGAACTAGCATGGTATATTGGGTTGAGTGTTGGACTAAAGCTCTGGAAGACCAGGGTTCAAATCCCCACATGGACATGAAGACCTTGGGCAAGTCATACTCTCTCGGCCTCAAAAGAAGGCAATGACAAGCCACTTTTGAAGAAATTTTTTCCAAGAAGACTTTGATAAGTTCACCTTAGGGTCACAATTTGAAAGCAGAAAACAATCCAGAGATAGAAAGACTATTCAAATCCTCAATGAAAAGAAACAAGGAAAGGGCTTTTTGAGTGTCTGAAAACCCCAATGAAGAGAATTCTTCTCAGGCCCCTTTCATGTTTTCTTTTTCCCCACAGTCTTCAAATACACTTGAGGACGACTATTTCCTATTTCCTGTACCCCAAAGCTGGGAGGGGTGTGGGAGGAGGCCAGTGAGGAGGATTGTCATTGCAGGCTATGTTCTGACAGCCAGTGCATGATGATGACATCTGCATTTTTTGTGACCAGCTAACAGAAAGCTGGTGTTGAGGCTACAGCCCCCTACTTCTCACCTGCCTTTCCCCTACTTCCAATGTTGCATGGGGTGGCAAGTGGGATGGGGGGGCAGTTAAAGATTCTGAAAAGTTATAGCCTGCTGATCCTTGCCTGCCTCCCTCTCCTTCTGATGTCATGCGGGGTGAGTGGGTGGCCAGGAAGTGAGGAGAAGATACCACCAAGGATCTCTGCATTTACAGGCTCCCCCCACCATCAGATGTTTTAAAAACCTACATAGCTTTTGAAGATACCTAGCAACAGGGAGAAAATAGATTAAAGTATTTGTTCTCTCTTTATAGAAATCAATAATTTAACACAGCTTATCCCTCATGGCTGGTAAGGGAGATTTAACAACTGATACCTAGCAAACCTGAAGCCCATGGAAGGGAGTGTCTCCGACATCAGTAGGGCAATGAATCTGCTCTGTGTTTTAGTCTGAACCTAAAGGGTCTGTCAAAGACCCTTTGGACTGTAGCCTAGAGTAGATTGAGCACCCCAGTGACATTGGAGACGCCATCTGCATCTGCCTGGAGTCAGTGGTGGCAACCCTAATAATGGGGTTGAAAACATGAAGCTTATGCAAGAGGAATGTCCTACCTGAAGAACTCCCTGTGTTGAAAGAGCATTGTTGTTTTTCACTTTCTCCAGCATGGCTCTCACCAAAATGGCAAGATATGTCCTGTTGCTGCGCTGATAAATTTTACATTTGCAACTTGAAAATTAGACATTTAATCATTAAATTGCCAGGATGCAAAATATGCCCCACCTCTTCCCCTCACACACTTGACACAAGACCACCAAAAACAATTGCCTACTAAACTTCATGTTGTGATCATCTTTTATTTTTGGTTAAAACAGGGCACAAAGAAGTAAGTTGTTTAAGACAACTTCTGTCATCGAGCCTCCTACTTCCTTAGGCAACCTGGAGACCTGGGAGCACGGCAATTGCTTTGATTACATACTGTAGCCAAAAGACCCAAGATAAAAGTTTAATGCATTCTTATTGTCTCAGCATTCCTTAGTATTCAGTTGTGCTGAGAGGTGCATATTTTCCCACGAAGCCAGGAGGCTGTGGCGGTTTAAGATTAACTGATAACTATAAGTCAGGACTTTTACCTCTATTGAGCAAGTGGTGATGGTGTTGCTGCTGCTGCTCACGGAGAAGTCATCTGTAGTCTAGGGTGGCACAGCTGAAAAAACAGCTGACAGATGGGGAGAGCAGAGGCCAGGTACAAAAACAACATAAAACAGTCATCTCATCTGCTGAGGCAGTAGTAAACTGTGGGAAGCTACCTTAATAGAAGAGAAGAAGGGAGCTCAAGGCACATCCATGGATGTGTGTGAGGCAGTATTGACAGGTTTTCTAAATAGCAATAAGAGACAAAGAAAATTCATGATGTGCAAGGTTGACAGTCAGGAAGCAGATATTAATAAATATATGTTCTACCTAAATACTAAATGAATGTGTTGATTTCTGTTACCTTAGCCATGCATTTCTTTGTAAAATTAACATACTGCCCACATTCATAGATTATATGATGCACATATCTCTGTCTTCAAGAAGGGCTCTCACTCCAAAATTACAGGATTTTTTTTTTTTTTTTTTGCATTTTAGTCAGTCTATACAAAGGGAAAACTTTTCCAGCCCTCAAATAGGGAACATCCTTTAAAATAAAGGACGTCCCTTATAATTAGGGACACTTGGGTACCCTAGTGTGAGCAAAGAATTGCAAGCTAACATATACAGTGTTAATTTCTGCTGTTGCTGTTTTGCAAAATTTTTATCAGGAGAAGTTATTCCCAAGACTTCATGCCTGGAAAAGCTTCGGCTGCATAAGCTTCAGGCTGCCCCAGCCATTGCGCACTATATGCAACTCTGCTTTTCAGATTCCCTGCAGAAAGATGGCCTTTGCCTGTGAGGCTTGGAACTGGCTGTTAGGGCACACCTCAGTTTCATTAGTAAATTCTGGTTTCTTTCAGCCAATGAGGGAAGTGTACATTGTGTGAGAGACTACAGTTGCGGCAAGGTTTTGTTGTTGCTTCTTTGTAGGTTTTAGGAATCCGATGTTCTTTTCATTTCCCTTGTTGCTATGGAGTAAGGCTCTTGATCTTTCATATAAGCAATCCAATCCTCCTGGATTTTTAATTCATAGGATTCCAGTGACACCAGAGCTGGAAAACTGATACCCTCAAAGAAATGCTAATGAGCACTAAAAAGCTAATTAATTAATGACCAGGAGGGAGAGGGAATAACCCTAAGAGCTCCTGGTACTTCAGCACAACCTGCAGATGAGCAAATAAGTCTCTCTTAAGGTGTTCTTGTGTACTAGCTTTGGCAACTTATTAAATCATTTGCCAATCTCTTTTCACAGGGCTCAGAAACTTGTGACTCTCTGGATGATTGACTCTAGCTCATCCCTCAGTCCAGCAATGTGTGGAGGAGTCCAAGTTATTCACCCATGTTTTATTGCTGTGCGGGAAAAATATCTCAGTGCATGGGCTTGTTTTGCCCCACAGGGCATGTAGCTTATGTGGGGATATACACTTACATTTTAAAATATGGGACCGAAGAGGAGGCAGGAATAAAAAGAAACAAACTCTTCCCTGTGCTGCAGCCCCAGTTCAAATGACCTTCCTCCTATGTCTGGCTGCTTTGCAGTATCAGAAAATGGAGAGATTTTGTCGATGGATCCCTCACATCACACGAAAATGGAGCAGAATCTCACCCGTTGTGAAGAATGATTTGTATTTCCAGGACAACCACCATAATGGCATGTGGGCAGTTTTGCATGATATGGCTCATTTTCATTGGTTGGTGTGTGGTATTTAACATCTTGCCTCTCTGTTGCATTAGCTAAAAAGAGGCTTCTTTGTTCCCCATACAGTTTGTGTTAAAAAGCCAGTTTTCTAAAAGCAGAGCTAGACAACCCACAATACAGCAGCTGTTGGTCTCTTCCTTTCTCTCCTGGCAACAGCTACTAATGCAAGATACCTCATGTGATAACATCACAGGATTTTCCACAAGTGACAAGCTAATGACAAAATGCTACTTTTATTTTCTTTATTATATTTTCTACTCATTTTCACCCCACTCTGTAGCCTGGAAGATTGCCAGAGTAACTTACCTATCAATAAAAATAAGCTCTATGTGTTTCAGCCTAGTAATATTTAATGGCCTTCTTCAGGGGCTGATAAAAAATAAAGGAAAGAAAAGGGACAATATATAAACAAAAAAATTATAACAGGAGGCAATTTGCTATATTAATTATGTATTTGTATGTCTAACTTAAAAATGCACGTAAAATGTCTCCATTTTAAAACCGGTCATTAACCCAGATAAACATGTACAAAAACAAACTATAACTTACAATGTAACTTTAAAGTTGCCTTCAGGGATTCCAAAAACAGTGTTTTCTGAGCTTATACCTAGCAACCTATAGCTTGAAAAGTGGAAGTCTGAGTATTATACTGTTTCATTCCCCCCCCCCCCAGTATCTAGCAAGGACATCTTTATCATAATAAGTCTTCAGCAAAATTAGGGAATGTGAGAAAACTCAGGGTTTTTTTAAAATACTAAAATATTTATTTTAAATATTTTAAATATAAAATATATATTTAAAATATATTTTAAAATATTAAAATATTTTTTTAAAAAAAACTGAGAAAACTCAGGTTTTAAAGTTGATGGATATACCTTAGGCCTACAGTTAGACTATAGAGAACTGAGGTGCAGTCTTGAATATCTAATCCATTTCTTTTTTAAACAGAATCCTCTCAATCTGGGGGCGGGGGGGGAGTTCTCAAGCACTCCAAAGTGCAGATCATGAAAAGAGTGAACAAGCAAAGGGGCACTGGTCTTCTGTTTCTTATATTACTAAGGTCTTTCTGTATATGGATTTTTAAGGTGCTTTTCCTATGTATATTTTGTTGCAGAGACACCTGATGGCATAAATCTCATATGGAGTGCTATAAGCTGAAAAATTGTTTCAGAGTGTATTTTTTTTCATTATGAAACTCTGGCATCTTAAATATATGCGTACAATAAGTACAATGTCCGCATGGGTGATGGCCTCTCAGGGCTGTTGGTGATGATAGAATGGTGGGGTGGGCATGTTGATGTATTCTGAGATCACTTTTTATCAATATATCACAGATGCTACAAGTCTTCTTAAAAGAAATAAAAGTTTTTTCCTGGCACCCTTATATGTTCTGCAAGATGTGCCAATATTTTCTAATACTGCTCTCCAATCGTTGGGTTATACTATCACAAGTCAAACTGCAGTTTATTATGGAACTGGTTTTCCTTTCCTGTTTTTTGAAAAGATCAATGCATGTGGTGTGGGCAGCCCTCGTGAAACTGTTGTTAATTACAGATTGTGGATAGCCTCTGTCCTGTAGCTGACAGCTGAGTGACCTTGATTCATCTGAAAAGTCTTCCATCCTTGTATAGTTTGTTTTAATTCTCAAGAATTGACTATATGGTACATTATTTCTCAAAGATTTTGGGTGTGAAATGTCAGTCTTAGATAAGTATTTTGGTCAGTGTTTTTCTTCTTCTTTTTTTTAATAGAGAGAAGTACATAGTTTTGTTCCTTCTTTCCTGAAAGATCAAACTGAATGTTGTTATTTATGGAACTGAGTCCCCTAGAAAAGTCTTGTAAAATCTCAACATCCTGTCCAGTTCTTGAGATAACTGATGTAGCAAATTGTAACTTGTTTCCAAGTATGATTTTTGTAGTTTATGTATTGTCCCTTTTCTTTCCTTTATACTTTATCAACTCTTGAAAGAAAGCCATTAGATATTACTAGGCCGAAATTTGTTGGGCTAATCAGAAGAATGAAATCATCTTTTTTAACACCCAGAGACTTTGTCTCTTCTGTACATCTGATCTGTAAGCTGAGCTGATGGAGTGGGCCCTGCTTTCTGTCTTAACCCTGTGCTGTCCCATCTGATGGAATGACTGCTGGATGACAACTGTTGGAGAGGCAAGGCCTGTCTTTTCTCATGAAGGCTGAAGTTGGGCCAGCCTTTCTCCTCTGACCCTGCTGCAGCCTGATGGAATGAATGGTGATAATAATATTGTGCTCTTTGTAAGAATAGATGCTAGTTGGGAAACAGAAGGCAGCAGTTGGTAACAAACATCTAGCCTGATATACCAGTTAAAAAAAGTTTCATAAGTGAAAACTGTTTGTAAAATCATTTCAACCCAAGCTAGACAAAGTGCTGCCCTCCAGATATTGTTGGACTGCAACTCTCAGTATTACTCCAAATTTCCTTTGCTGCGTATCAATTTATACATTGTGTATAATAGAACCTAAATTAATAAATCCTGAAAGCATGAAATGAAAATAAGAATTGTGGGTCAGCAGCACAGTTTTTTACAAAAAGACATCAGGGGAGAATGTCCAAAAGCCTGGTTAAAACAACGACAACAACTTTTGATATTCAACCAAAAAGAAAGAGACCAATGAAGCCTCTCTGGGTAAACAGCAGGATTCATAGCTCCTGCACCATTAGGATTAGTTGTACTGAGTATACAGATTTGTTTTAAAAAATTAGAACAATTTATACTACTTTACATTTTTTTAAAAAAATCAAAGCTGTATTGTTGTTGTGTGGCTTCACATCATATCATCAAGCTACAGAGAGAGAATCCACTCAAATGATGTCAAAAATCTGTCAACAAATATGGAAGAAAAAACAATGGCTCATAGGCTGCAAACATTCAATATACATTCTAATCTCCAAGAAAGGAGACACTGAGGATTGCATTAACCAGAGGACAATTGCATTAATTTCCCATGCAAGTAAAGTGATGCTCAAAATTTTACAACAAAAATTTCTACCATATATGGAGTGAGAAATGCCAGATGTCTAGGCTGGGTTCAGGAAAGGAAGAGGCACTAGGGATCATATTACAGACAAATATTTGATAAGTTGAGCTCACCAAAGAATTTGAAAAGAAAATCAGTCTGTGCTTTATAGATTATGGCAAAGCTTTTTATTGTGTAGCTCACGAAAAACTATGGCTTGCTCTTAAAGAAAAGGGTATGCCACAACATTTGATTGTCCTCATGCATAACCTATACTCAGGACATGACAGTCCCATCAGAACAAAATATGAAGAAACAGGATGGTTTCCAACTGGCAAGGTCAGGCAAGGGTCCATTTTATCACTCTATCTGATTAACCTGTATGCTGAACATAGAATATGTAAAGCTGGATTAGACTTGGAGGAAGCAGGTATGAAAATTGGAGGAAGGAATATCAACCATTTAAGATATGTAGATAACACCATACTGCTGGCAGAAAACAGCAAAGACTGTGGAAGAAAGTCAAGGAAGAAAGTGCAAAATGAGGTTACAGTTGAATATTGGGAAAACAAAAATAATGACCACAAATAATTTATGTAACTTTAAACTAGATCATGAAGATACTGAGATAATCAAATATTTCCTATATGTTGGCTCAGTCATTAATCAGAATGGAAACCGCAGTCAAGAATTCAGAAGAAGACTAGGGCTTGGAAGGGCAGCTATGAAAGGACTAGATAAAATCTTTGAATATAAAAGTATATCTTTGAATACCAAAATCAGGACTGTCCATGCCATTGTATTTCCAATTTCTGCATATGGTTTTAGAAGTTGGACAGTGAAGAAACCTGACAAGAAGAAAATCCACTCATTTGAAATATGGAAAATTCTGCAGTTGCCATGGACTGCCAAAACCACAAATGAGTACTAGAGCAAATTGAGCCTGGAAGCCAAGAAGACTAAACTGAAACTGTCATACTTTGGCCGTATCATGAGAAGCCATGACTCACTAGAAAAGACAATAATGCTTGGTAAGGTAGAAGACAGTAGGAAACAAGGAAGACCACATTTATAGGTGGAAAGACTAAATTAAGAAAGCCTTGGCCCTGCAAAACCTGAGCAGGGCTGTTGAAGATAGGGTGACTTGGAGGCCTCCCATTTGTAGGATTGCTGTAAGTCAAAGCTGAATTGATGGCAGTTAACAACAAAGCAAATTTATCTTAGGGTTTGCTTGGCAAGATTTGTTCAGAGGGGGTGTGTATTGCCTTCCTAGGCTGAGACAGTGTGATTTACTGAAGGTCATCCAGTGGGATTCCATGGCCCAGTGGCAGTCTGAATCCTGGTTTCCCAGAGCACTAGGTCAACACTCAACTGCTATACCACACTGGCTTAGTAATAAAAACCAACAAAATACAGTAAATCTATCATAAAACAACCATAAAAGCAGAAAATATTTCATTACTATTGGTCGCTGTCAAGGATAACCATAAGGAATACTTTATTTAAGAAAATTAACTTTTAAGTTGCTTCAGAATTGTTAGTATTGTGCTTTGAAAAAGCCATTCAAGATACAAAACCCATCTTTAGACCCATTACATCTTATCAATGTGGAAATGGGGGAGATACATCTTGCCAGGTGAACAGACTTCTTCCAATATGTTTTTAAAACCCTGTGCCTGTCAAATCTTGGTCCCACAATTAGAAAGGAAAAACTATACACTTGCAAAATGTTAGAGCTTTGTGTTATCCTAAGAAATTGCCAGCTGCTTTAGGATGATCAGAGAACTCATTTGCACAATGTACCATCTTGTTTAAAATGTACCATCTCACTCTCCATCTCCTTGCTTCCCACTTAATTTTATGGTGGTCACTAGCATACTGTATGTGTGTTTGGGTGTGTGTGTGTTTTGAAAGGTAAAGGCTGTCTTTGGAGGCAGAGTCCACCAGTGACTATTAGAGGAGCATCCATGTTGGAATTATGAGCTCTAAGTGTTAGATGGCAGGTACAACCATCGCTGGTCTGATCTGTGAGCAACGTTTCCTAGCGTTCCATCTGGCTTAAGAAGCAATGAGCTGGTTAGTACATGCTCTGCAGGAAATAGAAAGCCCCAGGTTCAACAAAATGTCATTTCTGTTGAAAAGGGGTTGGAGAGCGTATTGTCCTCCATTTGTTGTTGGACAGCAACTCCTGTCAGTTTTAGCCAGCATAGCCAATAGTGAAGGGTAACTTCTCAGAAAATTTAGAAGTACTTATTGGCATTTAAGGAGAAATACAGTAGCTCTCACTGTAACCTGCCCTTCAACTGTCACAGTTTTGGAGGGACAGCTCTGATTAATCCTCTGTTGTCCCACTTTTCCAGCTTTTTAAATAATTTCCTGTTGCTCTCTCCTCCTCTCACTTCCCTTCTTTATCCCCAGTTTACTTCAGTTGCTGTAAACAGAGATCAAATTGCAAAAGGAGTTTACACTTAGTTAGGTCAGCGAGAGGAGAGGAGAGGAGAGGAGAGCAGAGGTGGCAGAGTCTTGCCCTTCTCAGTGGGCTCAGGTAAAAACAAACAGCTGCAGCCTCTCCTATTTTGTGTGATCTTCCTTATTTATAACACTTGCTATCTTAACAACAGTCTGATGTTGCCTGTCCATGTGTGTTCCAGTTTTCATTTTTGAAATGTTGGAGGGGATTCTGTAGCAGGGAAGAATGTGACGAGAGTGCCTGCTTCGTATACTTTGTATACAGGTGCTAAGTCCTGATGGATAATTTCAAGTCAGTGATGAAGGAACATGGCAGTTACAGTCCAGTAACATCTAAAGGGCCACATGTCCCCTGTCCTTGCAATAGAAAATTCTGAGCTAAATGGAGATAGAATCAACAGAAGGTAAGGCAGCTTTGTTGTTCTTTGCTGTTGTGTGCTTTCAAGTTGTTTCCAGGTTATGGTGACTCTCACACAAAGCTATAACAGTGTTGTCTTGGCAAGATTTATTCAGAGGGAATTTGCCTTTGCCTTCCTCTGAGGCTGAGAGAGTGTGACCTTAAAAGCTCACACTCCCTTAGCCATGACTGCGGGCAGATTCGAACTCTGGTCCCCAGAGTCAAAGTCCAGTGCTCCAACCACCACACCATGCTGGTTCCCAAGGCAGCTGTATCTTTTCATTTGTTCTCTTTCGGCAAGCTGTTGTGTGCAGGTTGGCCTTTGATCTACTGGCAACCAGCAGTGAAATTCACCTTCTAATTGCCGCCTGAGGAGCTGGCTTTTCACAAGGACTTTCTCTTGGCCTGCTGACCTTTGGAATGCAATACTCTCATGGTACAGGTGCTATTCAGAGGTGACACGTTGATGTGACGAGGGGCTTAATTAATTATCTGTCAGAGTCACATAACTGTTTAATTCAGCAGTCACTGATACCATCGTTCACAGAGATAATAATCAAGATTGTCAGTGGCTAACTGCTTAAAAAAAGAAGAAGAAGAAGAAGCAACAGTGCTCTGGAGGCTAGTAAGCAAGTGACTTTTAATGCTTTTCCCCTATACAAGCTGAGAATGTGGGACTACATTGGAGATTAAAAGAAAGGAATTAAATTTCCTTCAAGGTGAAGGGGCCTATGATAGCCCGTTTGGCAGAAGAACATCAAGAAGCCCAAGGTCCTAAAAGAATAATAGTGCAAAGTGCTGTGGCGTTCCAGCACCAAGATTAAAACTTCTCAAGCCCATATAACTGTGGGATGTGTGATGAGGACAATACCTTAGCTCATGACCCCACCTTCACATGTCTACAAAAAGACTGCAGAGTCATCAGGCGCATTTTACCTCAGCAAGTGGCCCTTTGACCACAAGCAAAGCCTAACCAATACTGCAAGGAATGTAAAGTTCACTGCAGATATACCGAGCCTCTGAATGTTCTGCTGCAGTGTCCTTGAGTGCCCTCCTTCCCCCACAAGCCCTTCTTTCTAATGCTTTCTGCTTTTCTAGCTTAATCCATTTTATGAAATATTCCATCCCTCTGTCTCTTTGCCTCTTCAGTTCTCTGTATCCGTTGATGCTTGCACCTCTCTCTCTTACTCCTGCCGCATTACTTCTACCTCTGCTTTGTCTCTAAACGGAGAAACTTCCATTTACGTACCACAGCACTGCCTTAATGTCCATCTTTTCCCTGATAGCATAATTCTGTGGATGGAGGCCAGAAATAAGTCTCACTGAACTCAGTGAGACTTAATCCCAGTCCCAGGAGGTGTGCATAAACTGGCAGCCTTAGTAGTCCTGCTGAGGGCAGTCCAGCCATTTGCTGCACTGGTGGGGAAAATGAATGGGGTATCAGGGGACTGACTGCATCCAAAGGATAATCACGGTTATCAAGTAGCAGCAGTTTATGTAAATTTTTCTACACAGCAGTTTTCCTTTCTTACAGTAGATGTAGATGTGATTAACAAAACAACACTGTTATATTTCTGGAAACTACTTAACACTGAACAAAGGGGACATTTTTTTCCTTCTGTGCTGTTTTCTCTAGCAGCCATATTTATTCCACAAACCTATATTTTTGAAACAGAAGGCAGCCCTAATTTAAGTTTGTTCAGACACATAATTCTGTCTTCTTCTCAAATATATGGATAGATTCCAGCTATAATAATGATTCTGCTTTATTGCAGGCAGAACTTCTAAAATATGAATAATGTGTACAAATTATGAATGGGTGGCAAGCTTAATTCTGTGCTGTACTTTGAGGCACAATTTGTTTGGAAGGAACGGTATAAAGGGAAATGACTAAATCCTGCCAGGCTCTGAGTATCCTCAATACATTAACTTTGGGATGATGGAAGGAAGCTGAGCAGAGAACGCAGCTGGACTCTCGATTCTTGTACCTGTATGTTTTTTTTCCTTCTGTGAAGATAACAGCTTGCACTAGTGTGTGTGTCTGTGTGTGTGTGTTTCATACCATAATTTCAGATGAGGCTTTTATGCTGCTCTTGTTTTGCTAGGCAGACTGGTTTTTCATGCAGCCTTCACAAGACGTCATCATTGACTTGTTTACAGGCTGAAATTCTTTCCAAGCTGAAATTAAGCTGATTCTGCCCTGGAGCTTTCTTCACAGCCAAAATCATCATCATTGTCGTCATCATCATCATCATCATCAGTTTTGTTTTTTTTCTTTTTAAAGATGTGGTAAGTTACAACTGCAGAGAAAGCAAAGCACCTCTGTAGCTGCAATGTGGTGTGCTATTTTGAGAAGTGTGCTGTTGGACCACACACCCCTGATTTCTATTGGGAGAGGAAATAGGCAGCCCCACATTTGTTTTAAAAGAATGAGTGGAGCCACAAAGGTGTGGATAAGCTGCAACTATAAGGTCTGGGCAGGGAGAAAACTACAGATCAATGCAGAAACCCATAGGGGGTGAAAGGCAGCCCCCATCCCTGTTCTATGAACCATGTTTTCCTCTTTAAAACAAACAGCAGAACTTCCCCAGAAAGCTTGCAAGTGCATTAGGGGAGGCCAAGGGAGGGAGAAATTGGCCTTTCTCCACTCACACAGCTATATACTTCCAAACCGCTGCTTTGAGCAGAACGTACCAGAACATGCACCAAAACCAACATAAATTTGTAGCTGGCCCATTACAATTCAAATTGCAGCATATATCTCAGAAAAGAAATTATTTGATATTACTGTATTGCAACTCCCTAAATTCTTCACAACCATATAGGCTTGATGGGGACTGCCAACTCCCATCAAGCCAGCTTTCCCTGCCCCACCTTAGATTAAGGAAAAAATGCAGCGGGAGGGATTAGTCACTCTCTCCTCCAGTGCTGCAGTTCCCATCAAATTTGGACCTATTGGAAGGAAAAGAAGGAGCTGTTTTATAGCAATGTGTTGGACTGCAGCTCCTATTATCTCCAGCCACCTGATTCTAGCCATCTTGAACAGTGTCAGGTGGTGGAAGGCTAATTTCCATTCTCCATGATTTCATTTAGTTTTCCTCATCATTTGCCTAGAGATTAAATAAAAGACTATCCGCATGCAAAATGTGTGCTTTTCACTAAGCTACGCCTTTCCCAGGTCTTGGAAGTCTTCACTTGACGTGGGGTGCGGCCTATCATGTTGCTGCTGCTAACGATTTGTGCAATGTCAAGTATAAGTCATGGTTGAGGAACATGTATACTCCCACATCTTTTTGGACTGCAGTTTCCATGATCCCCTACTGTTGTGGTTGGTGAGCTACAGGGGTTTTCAAATCTATTCTTTTAGATCTGCCTTTCATCACTGTGTGGAAACAATGACAGATGTGTCTCCATACTGCAGGCACCGCACATGAATCTGAGACATGTCCAGGATAGAGTGCACTGTGTGCATGTGCATGTGTGTGCACATGCACACACACACTCACAGGTCAGAACTAGAAGTTCTCATTGTTTTCCTATGTCAGGTATAGCAACTGCATGGAGACCAGGGGCCAGTTTTTCCCTACCAGATTTCCTTGCGGGCTATGACTATCCACATACAGCAAGCCTAAATACCTTCATTTTTCTTTGATGCCCCACATTTCTTATCACCATTTTGGGAGACTGAAGATGAAAACAGAAGTGTTTTTATGGAGTTGTATGGGGTTCTGGGGTGTTTGTGCAAACGAGGGTATTTTCACATATTTTCACATTTGGGGGGCTTTCTCTACGGATATTGGGGCAAAAACCGCCCAAAAATCACACTGAACGTTTAAACGTTTGGGTGGGTGGAGGGATTGGTTGGGGTTCAGGGAACACAAAAGTGAGGTCCAGAGGCCACATGCAGCCTGTGGGCTGCAATTTCCCAACCTCTGCCCTATGTGACTGGAGAATGAGTTGTAAAAGGCAGCACCAACCTACCATGAAGTTGTGTGTTATGGGGAAGTCAGTTAACAGTGAGGAAGAGACCTTTCAGAGAAGTTTCTCCTCAATTACTGATCATTAAGCAACCTCTCTGATACAGAATCCCGTGATCCCCAGGGTTTTCCTGAACATTGTCTGAAACCAATTGATCCTTTGCAAAATGGATGGCAAGGAGGCCTCTTGATAGGCTTTTCAGTTGCTTCTCTAGTTTGCTACCAGTCCTGAAGGGGTAACAGTGGAGAGACTTAAACAGTGTATGAAAGTAGCATGGAGGAATGGCAGTCTGGGGCACTACATACTATGTACTACAATTGGCTGGGGTCAAAGCTAGAGTTTTTATATCTTATTCCATACTCAGAAGGGATGCCTTGACAAAGCCACAATGGCTTTCTCACTGGGTTGACAAAAGGGTCTGGAATGGGCTGAACTCCAGAGCAGTGGTTCTCAACCTGTGGATCCCCAGATGTTTTTGGACTTCAGCTCCCAGAAGACCCAGTCACTATGGTCAATTCTCAGGGCTTCTGGGAGCTGAAATCCAAAAACATCTGGGGACCCACAGGTTGAGAACCAGTGCTCCAGAGTGACAAAACATTGATGGGACTCATGGCAATCTGTTAATGTTTGGTCAGGTAGGGTATAAAGGGAAGATCTCCGTAGGGTAAGATTGAGGGATGGTCCCTGATTGCTCACCATTCTGGGCAGTTTGTCTTTCATTGTATTCAAAAATACCAAGAGCCTGAAATGGTGAAGGGCTTAGCACAAAGCCATCAGCGTCAGGTTTTCTTCTTAATCCTATCCAAACTTTCATGACTCGAATATGTCTCTGGCCAGCATAACCCTGAACATGTTCTCCAGCCAGCATGACTCTGATTGCATTCTCTTTTCATTAATAAGTTCAGTTTATGTAAATTGAATACCTCATAGGGGAATGGTAGGTATTGTAACACTAATATAAAGGATAAAGCCATTTTGCATGAAATGAAGAATATATTTTGGAACATAGGAAATTCCCCTATATTACACTAGACAGCCTTTCATTTCTGCTCAATAGATGGTCTGTTCCAAGTGCCAGCAGCTCTCCAGAATTGCTGGCCAGTGCTCCAGTTAAATTCAGGTTGCAGTCCTACACATGCTTAAGCCCATTGAATTCAACAAGGCTTACTTTGAGGATATGTTTGTAGGATCACATTGTTACTCACTTTGGATAAATTAGGCTGCAATTCTAAATCTACAATGAGTCAGTCCCATTGAACTCAGTGGGATTTCTGGAGGTTGAGAAGAATTTTTCAACTGACCAGACAGAGGAAAATGTAATGTTTTACCCAGCATTACTCAGAACAGATTAAATCTTGGTAGGGGTGCTTTATATCATTCAAGAAAAGTATATTGGAAAGATATAAAGGGAAGGAGGAAGGATGATAAAGCAAGGACAACCTGTGAGAAAAGATTGAATAAACTAGGCACATTTAATCTGAAAAAGAAAAGGCCTAAGGAACATGAGATTAGATTCCAAATGTATAAAATATTGTAATAAAAGAGACTAGGATCAATGTTTCACTATAACCACTAAAGCGGGGACAAAAAAAAGCAATAAGATTCGTTGCAGAAAGGATGAATTTTGAAACTCAGTTGTCTGAATTTGCTTTGTGTGCTCTCAACTGAGTTTGAATGCTTCCAGAAGCCATCCTCTTTGGGTTAGCATTCTACAGAGAAAGTTAAGCAGGCAGGGGCTGATTTTAAGTGGATATTTTGTTTTGATTCTGTGTTTGTTTTATTATTAACTCAACTTTTTATACAGTTCAGGCTTCAGGGAAGGGGTGGGATGGAAACTGAATTAAAGGTACAAATTGTTGGGAGTGGCAACCTTTGCATGCCTAATTGAATGGCTAGTTTATTTGCATGTCTATTGTAAGCCTAGAGAGATAGCCTAGAGAGAAAACTTCCTGTTTGTTGGTTAACACCTCTTCCTCCAGCACGTACACATTCCTTGTTCTTTTAAAAAGGTTCTCCGGCCATTTTGTCTCTCCCTTTTTGTCTTCGCCATTTTGTCCTGAAAACATACTCTGAGATCTCCTAATAGGGATCATTTTGCAGCAAGCATATGAGTGCTTTATTTTCTTCCTACCTACTTGAAGAATTGAACCTATGTAGACTATGCACAAGCTTTTGTGAGTAAACTCTTTTATATTTTTAACCAAACTGTTTTTGTGCTTATTTTGAGCTAGATTAAGTGTGTTTGGGGTAGAGTTAAAGAAGTGGGACTGGTGATCTGTTCAACTTCCGTTTAGTGCATTTACTAAAATACTCTGCTGATTGAGAGTCTCATTACCAAAGTCTCTCAATATTCAAATATATATTTTTTTAATTTCCCCAATACAAGTTTGGTCTGATACCTTTGTAATCCTGTGTGCATCGGTCCCTTTTTATTCAAGTGCCTGGCTATCTAAATATCTGAATTACTGAATCAATTTTGATTTAGAGAGTGGTTGGCCAGTGGAACAAGTGAGCAGAAGAGTTCAAGGGACCTCTGTTAGTGGAAGGTCTTTCAGACAGACTAGTCAAACATGATGTCACAAATGTTTCCGATCCAATTAATCCTCCTTGGTATAGAGAGCTGAGCTTTGAATTACGCTACAGCTTTAGTGTTGATGGCCTTTGAATCCCTGCCGCTTCAAGCTGCACGGGATGTATAAAAAAATAAAGGGCCGAGCTTTTACCACTGTGACAGCTGTGAAAGACGGCGGCCAAGGGGACTTGTGTAGCTCTGGTAGTACTGCCAAACTGGCACTGTGTACCAGTGCCATAGGAAGCTCAACAATTACACTCCAGCTTGGCTCGATGCCTGCCCAGACTTGATAATGAGATGCAAGCTCTCCGATTTACATGCCTGCAGCAAATAGTATGTTCCCAGTGGAGTGGCCATATGTGCAAAACTTCAGGTGTCCTAAGCAATGCTCTTTATACACCTCTGTGTGTATTGGGGATGAGGGGCAGAAAGAGAAAATGAGAGAGCACACTTCCTTTTTGCTGTGAAACAATGTAACATCTTCCTTCAGCAACCTATATTCCATCTGAATGGAGTTTGCCCCAACACTCCCTAAAATGGGGTGGCGGTAGATAACAACTTTGTTTCATTAAGAGTGAGTGGAACAGACTATGTGCACATTCTGTTTGGTGCCTTCCTCACACTCCCTGCTTGAATAAGGGCTGGCAGGATAGCCTTTGTGTTCTTGCCATGGCACACTCCATGCAGCTCTTTGTCCTATTGTCCAATTCAAATTAGACAAGAACTCACCTGAAATCCAGGTCATTATTACCTATGCAGAAGGGATATAGAAATTGGGTGCATTGTTTGCTGAATTGATGGCACTTTCTGTTGCCTCTTGTCATGTGGCCCTACTAGTTTTCTGTTGGTACAAAGCCTGCATTAGGATTAAACAACTGCCCAGTTCCTTATCTTTCTAGCATGCAAAGTGGTGGTCTCTTGACTGGTACCAGTCCCTGATGCCGGTTCCTGTTAAATTTCCATGAAAGATAAACACAGTTGTAGCCAACAGACATGAATATGGTGCCTGTCAATGATACATTGGAATAAAATAATTGCTGGATCTCCACATCAGATAGCCTGAGAAGCACTGGTTTAAAGTGTGCCTCAGTCAGGTTGAAGCAGGATCTGTAAGTGGACAGACTGAACTACCACTGGAACAACACAGCAGTTTTGGGAATTCATTTACCTTATCCAATGAAGTGACTAAGGCAGGCTCTGTTGGCTTTAACTGGAAGCTGGCAGCTTGAGATCCTTACCAAAGCCTGTTTTAAGTGAAAAGAAAGGATTGATTAGGGAAATCACCTCTCTACTCCTACTGCCCTCTGTAGGCACATCATTGCTCATTAAAATACAGTTGTATTGTACTTACCTAGATCCAACAGGATTGAGATTGCAGGATCAAGACACTGTCAGTAAGACAGACCTAAACTATACACACAATGATACATGACAATTTCTCATTCTATACTGAATTTGGGATTGCATTTTAGGAACTTATGGATCTGTTCCATATCTGCTCATCCATTTATTTCCTTCTATTCAAAGCACTCTAAAGCAAAGGCATTCTCCCCATCTATCCATCCACCCCGCACCCCATGCTTATGTATTTCCATTGTCACTTTTGTGAGCAGTAATTTTCCAATATGCTAAGATACACTTTGATTTCCATGGTCATGGTGCAACACAGCCTTCCCCAACCTGGTGGCCTACAGACATTTCTCATCAGACTCAGCTAGCATGGCCAGCCTGGCAGGGATAGTAGGAATTGTAATTCAGCACATCAGAAGTTGCCCAGGTTGGCTAGGGCTGGACTGAAGAGGAAAGAAGTCATGTGCGAGGTAAAAATGTAGTCTATGGTTCTTGTGCTGTCTTTAAGGTTTCAGTTGCTCATCTAGTAAAATGCATTTTCATTTTATTTATTGTTGATTACCTTTTAGTTTATATATTGCTTTTTGCCTACTTATGGCTGTTTGAGAATATTTCTTTGCTTTGGGAATCCAAAAATGCAGGCTTAACCTCATATAATAATGAACATGTTTGATTTTACACTGATCAAATAATTCCACATAGGTGAATGAAAGGAAACCTGGAATAAAGAAATAAGGCATGCATAGGTTTCATCAACTCAGCCATTTATCAGATACTGTAACTTACCTGCTTATATATACAAAATGATAGCAGCTATATCCCAAGCAAGGTGACTGTGTGAAAGCTGTTTAGTCTTCTCCAGCACCTATGGGTTGCACCTGGGTGTAAGAAGGCTAGGATTTGTGAGAGTGTTCCAAACTGCTTGTTGTGAACTAGTGCTTTTGTTCATGCAAATACAGTGGACCAGCCTGTGAAGAGAGAAGGCTTCCCAACCTCAGTAAAGCCACCCAGTCACAGACCTTGGAACACTTGTGAAGTGTGAAGGGGATATAAACTGAGAGGTCTGATGATTTGACTATCAGAAAAGGTCAGCTAAGACAGAGGAAGCAGACAGGTAGAGAACAGGATGGAAGATGATCAATGTAGGGGCAGTTAAGATAGAAGAAAGATACTGATAGAGAATAGGATGAGACAGAGATAAGCTGGGACAGAGGCATGATCAAGATAGGATCAGAAGGAAAAGAGAGAAAATGAGACAGGAAAGGTCGCAGATTTTGATCTGGCCAATCATGAAGTAGACTAAGTCTATAAAAGCTTATGTTACAAATTTCTTTCTCTCAGCTTGAAAGGTACTATGGGATTCCTTTGTATTTTTCTGTAGAGTAAAGAAATATGTGAGATAGCATACCTCTTTGAAGTCAGGATAAAAATAGGAAATTTGTTCATTTGACCCTAGTATATTTCTGTCCTGCTTTTCTCGGATCCTGGAATTCAAGGCAACAATACATGGGTTTCCCAGTTGTTCTCCCGTGCCAGAGCCTAACTAGCTTTGCAAGGGGGCTTCCCTGTAAACTTGAGTTGTGTCCTTGTACCTATAAGTGTATGGTATTGTATTGTGCCCATGTTTTTCCAGACTTGCATGCAAGCACCTTCCTCTACTCTCCAACTGTCCCAATTCGGTAGGAACAGCCCCACTTTTTCCTCTATTCTCCCACTGTTTCAGTTGCTTTAAAAATGCTCCAGTTTCTCGCATCTCCTCCCAGCCTTTGTCCTCAGCTTACTTCCATTGGTGCAAACTGAGTTCAAAGTCACAAAGGTAATTTGCATTCAATTAACTCAGGTGGGGGGGATAGGAGAGGAGGGTGCAAAATCCTGCCCTTCCTAATAGGCTCAAGACAAAAGTAAACTGCTGCAGTCTTTCCTAGCTTTATCTGTTTTGTCCCCATTCACTTGTGCCATCTTGACCACACTCTGATACTGCCTGACCACATGTGCTCCAGTTTTCTGCTGTGAAATGTAGGAGGGTATGACTTTCTCCATGAGGTACTGTTCTGGCTCTCCTAATCCAGGAGCTAACATCCTGGTTGGTCAGTTTCACTACACAAGTTTGTGAAAAACTCAACTGAATATTAAATCAGCCTTGTCTTCCAGACATCCTGCTGCCTCTTGAAACTATAGACAGTAATCCCCTCTGGAATTAGGAGTGCTGTTTCTTCTCTATCCACAGTAGCTGCTGTTGACAGCAGTAATATACACAAAGCAGAAAGCAGCGTACAGTTTGATTTTCTCGGAAATTGGGTTATTATGGCTAGCAAACTTGAGCACAGAGGCAATCTGACAAACAGGCACATCTGACAGGCCAATCATACAGCTAGATATCTATTTGCTTCATATGATGCATTTGCTTTGGGGAAGAGAAAACCCCCCACCCCCCAGAATCTGTTTCCTGGGAGCTCTGGTGCATCTCCATTGAGTCTAGCAGACTTGCCTTTAAGATGAATACCAAGTACAAAAGGAAACAGGAAATTAAATTGTTTTACACATATGCACACACGCACAAACACACACAGAAGCTCCAGTAGCAAATTTTTGGCTGCCAGAATATAAATCTTAATTATTTATAGAATTATGAATGAATAAATGATGCACGGAAGCATTCCGCTGGCTGTAAGCCTGTGTATGTGTATGTATTTTAATGCTATCTAATCTCTTTTTTGGTTTGTTTCCTAATTTCCCTTTTAGACCTTGCTAGGTTCTAAAAATAGATATTTCCCATCCCTGCAAGGAAAAAAAAAGGAGTGCCTTCAGTGTAAGCTGCATTTCTCCACCCCTTTGGTTATCTCCCCCTCCTCCAGCTTCCACAAACTGGAGTCACTGCTGCAGTCAGGCAATTATGTTTCAAAGCCAGAGCATGCCATTGAACTTTGCTTAAAACTGCTGAAGCAAGCAGGAAGAAGCACTGAATTTGAATGTACGGCTCAGAAACAAGGGTGTGTTGTGACTGCGTACATTCAAAGCAGGAGCAGGGCAGTGATGGAGAGATGGTAGGGCTGGAAGAGGCAGCTGGTGGAAACTTCCCAGTGAAACTGTTCTATGTGAACGCTGTTATGAATTCCTGAAAGCCATTTTGTGCCCACACCTGCCCATCTGTCTATCCAACAATCCAAACCCATTGCTGTTTACAGAGGAGGAGATTTCAAGATTGGCCCTCATGCCCATAGTTTGTCAAGATACTGTTTATAAAGCAGATTTAGATAAGTATTTTGGTGTTAATTATATTTTGTATTAGAGATTATTTTGAGCAGCACTATAAGAAGGAAAAGACAGAATCTTCTCCACTCCATCCCACTTACTGAAATCTGTTAACAAATCAGTATGTCTTAATCTAGCCTTTGACTAGAACCCAGATCGACACCTCTCATCCTCCTGTATTAGGAAAGGATTTGTACTGCGTCTGTGGGTCTTCCCCCAGAAAACCATGCCAGCTCCTCTTTCTGGGAGCCACACTGCTGCGTTAACCATACTCTCCCTTGTTTATATAGTAGTAAAGGAAGATGTCTTCTACTGAATCAGACAATTGTTTGCAGCTCTGTTTTACAGCCCTCTCTTGAAATCTAATGGTATAGTCTGGCTCTCTCTTTAAACATGGGCCTTCTATAGCAACCTAAGTCAAGATCATACCCAGAGCGTGGAATTTTCAGCTTACAAATAACCTGAAACAAGCTACTTTTCTTGGCAGCAAGGGTATAATGAAGATAGATTTCAAAAATAAGATGATGGCAGTAATGTAATCATATTGGTGCAACAAGGAATGCTTTCTGATTACTTTTAAAAGTTAATTTGGAAAGTCATCTCTAAAGGAATTTTTCAAGCTGTACGCCATTTTCTCATCAATTCTGAGTTCCTAAGGCCAGAATTCTCTATTGTGAATGCATAACCTAGAGTTAAACACTTGTGATGGCTGTTTAGGGGCTACATTCAGACTGTGGAAGTCCCCAAATCTCTATTTACTAAGAAGCAGCTGTTGCAATTGACAGAGGTCTGTTGACTGACGTTCCTACACCCTTGCATGAGCAATCTTGAGTACAAGGGATAATTGCGACAGGGGCATTTATTCTGCCTGTTGCACCAAAGACTGCTCACATGGGTGTGTGTGTGTGTGTGTTTGGGGGGAAGGAATGGCAGTCAGCTACTTTCTGAATGACAGGTGAACAGACCCCCATCAGTTGCAGCAACTGCCGCCTAGTAAATAGAGTTTGGGGAGATTGGAGTGGGATTTACTGTGTACCACTGTAACTACAGTGCTTACACATATGTACATCCCATACAGGATTCCAGCCTAGGCTTTTCCCCCTAAAAGGAACAAGAAAATAACAAACTTTTCAAAGAACAAATTGCTTTTTAAACAGCACTGTGAGTAGTATATTAGTTTTTAAACACTGAGATGAGTGATGGGAGCAAACTTGATTTTAAAAAATGTACTTTATTTGGGTATTCATGCTTGTGAGAGGATAAATAATTTCTGCATTTTTCTCCTCACTGTGGGAGAAAAATGAATATTTCTGCACAGTTCTTGCCAGATAGTCACTCATCTTGAAATGTTTTGGGGAACTATTCTGTTCAGAAATAAAAAAAAGAAAAAGAAAAAAAATACTCATGGGAGTATTTTGCACACAAACAATGATTTTGTGAAAAAGCATTTTTTTTTACACAAAAACCATGTGTGCAGATAGCCACCTTTTATCATGTGCAAAATTTAGTGGTTTTGGTGTTCAAAAAAATCTTGTGTCCCCAAAATACATGACTATCTGGAAACAATCTTTTTTTGCACAAAAGGTAGTTTTGTGTGGGAAAAAAAATCTGCTCAAAAAACCCTCTCATACTTTTTTTTTTTTTGGTCAAAATTAGTGAGTTTTGTGCAAAAAACATGATTTTGGCACAGAAAAATTGATGTGGGTTTCTTGAAACAATTATTTTTTCCCCCTGCAATAAATGTAGGGGGTGCTCAAAAAATAAACACTCTTCTAGGCAACCCCCCACTGTTTCCTGACAACCATTTTTCAGTGCAACTACTGCTAACAAAAACGTGAATATCTTGAAAAATAGTTTTTTTGCACAAAAATGTCTTTTTGGCATAAAACCCACAATTTGCACACAAAAACACTTCCCAGATTTTTTTGGGGGGAGTGCAAATTGCAGTTTTACACAAGGAAACACTAATTTTGCTTAAATATGTGGCTATCTGAAAATAACATTTTTTATGTGAAAATGGAGTTTTCTGCCCCCCCAACCAAAAACCTTGCCACAACTGTTGTACGAAAAAGCACTTTTCAGAAATCCATGTGGGATTTTTGTGCAAAATTGTGGTTTTTTTCAGGTGAAAACACAGCAAAGTTCTTGTCGTATTATTGTTCCAAAACAAGTTTCCCAAGTGTCTGGAAACCCATTTTTTAGCCAGAAAACAAGTAAGGTAAATATTTGTTTCACTCTTGGATGACACCCACCCCACTAAACCAACAAGCAAGATTTTTCTAGTTCCAAGGGTTGAACAAGACAAAATGCAAAGATCAGTCTGATAATCCACTGTTTAAACTCTGCAATGACTCAGTCCAGGTAGAGAAGGGAAATAGAGCTTCTCCATAGGTCACTTTTCTGATTGAATTGGTGTTCCCATCAGCTTTATGCCCTGCAGGAAGGAGGTTTGGCCTCTCAAAATGAAAGCAGCTTGCAATGTAGGATATGATAAGAAGTTGAAAGTCGCCCAAGGAAAAGGGTTAAACATCCTTCCCACTTCAATTATATGCATTGTTGCATTCCAGTATTTTGTTTTTTAAAAACAAAGAGAGATTTGCTAGGACTTGGCCAAATTTAGACTTTGGGAGAGCAGACCATCTGTCACTTGCTCTTGCGTCCACTTTGGCCCAAAATATAGTTTATCAGGGGCAAATAGGAACTTCACAGGCAAAACGTGGATTGAGGAAACATTTCAATGGAGCAAAAAGTGTTATTTATCCCTTCATACTTGTTGGTGCAGCCCTGATCTGATTTGGAAGTTCCACAACTGACTTGTTTTCTCAGACAATCTGCAGGTGATTCAGTGATCCATCTCATCTTATGTATATCAGTCCATCTCATGTCATTTTACGCTTTGCACACCTACATAAAAAACTAACATGGTGGAAACAGGCTAGAATCATTCTCTCTGACATGTCTGAGCTATGCAATCCTATGCATACAAAATCATTTTCAGTGGAGCTCACACCCAAGGTGTTTTAGTTTTCTATGAAGGATCATTTCACCATGTGGAATGACACAAATGGAATACAGCCCAGACACATGATCCTGTAATGAATTTAAACCAGTATATATGGCTCTGCTCTCCCTTTTATTCTCACAACGTCCCTATAAAGTAGAGCTAACTCTCCTAAACCCAACAGAGAATGATTGGTCTAAAGTCATCCAAAGACTTTTATGGTTCAGTTGTGACTAGAACCCGGATCTCCCCAAGCCCACTGTAAACAAGGCATTAGGCACTATGAATAACTATGTTAGAGAGCTAGCAGGATGTAGGGGTGTGGGTGTTGGACTAGATTTCTGGAGACCAGGGTTGAAATCTCTGTTTGGCTATGGAAGCCCATTGGGTGGCCAGGGCAAGTCATACTCTCTTAGTCTAAGAGGATGTCAGTGGAAAATCCCCTCTGAACAAATCTTGCCAAGAAAACTCCATGATATGTTCTCCTTAGGGACATCATAAGCTGGAAATTACATAAGCCACACAACATTGGCCATAATACATTGAAAGTTGGGGGAAATGAAGATTAACATTGTTACTTTTCAATCCAAGAGCAACACTGAGCTAGAGCAGCCCCTAGCACCAGAGTGCTTTGGTGCCAGCGTGGTCTAGCACTCTCACTCTAGAGCAATGTTACTCTAAGTGGCAGTCCCTGGATTGGTGCTGATCCCTGAGTCATTGGCTGCTTGTGCCTGCTGAGTTCCCAGGAAAGAAAGAAATAATGGTAGTCAGTAGGCATAAATATAGTACCTATCTCTGGCATTCTGGGGAAAAAAATGCTGGTGCCCCATATCAGATAGCTTGAGATATACTGCTCTAGACTGCTTCAGGGAAATCTATTGTCCCAGGAAGCTACTTGGGGCACTGTTAGCCTTGTGGAGAAGCATTTCATGTCCTAGGCATCTTGGATTTTGGTTTAAAATATGGGGAAGCCAGTGGGTGGCTGTGCCTTGAGGCCCTATCAGAGTGGGAAGGTAATGTTTTTAGAATAACAAGCTGCAGTCTTTATTGGGTTCTCAGTGGAACCCCTTGAAACAGCTATCCACTGTGCAAAAAAGGTACAAGTCATGCTGGGAAATAATGGCAATATTATAGCTGTTAATGATAACCTTAGCGATGTTGATGGTAACACCTTCAATAATCAGAATAACCAATAGTGTCACAATGACACAACTGTCTTGGGTGATACAAGTTTTCTAGACTTACTTGAAACTAGCTTCAGAGGAGGATATAGGATTTAGACTTCTGTGCTTGCCTTAGTGGTTGATCTTTGCCTGAGCATTGGCAAGGGGAGTATTTCCCTGTTGGTGCTTTTGGACCTTTCAAGGGCATTTGATACCATCAATCATGGTATCCTTCTGGGACACGAGGGTGCTGTGCTTCAGAGTTTCAGTCCTATCTCTTGATAGGTTCCAGATGGTGGTGCTTGGGGATTGCTGATACTCAAAAAACGAGCCGTTAGATGTCATACCACAAGGTTCCATTCTATCCTCAAATATTAGTTAGCATCTCACAAAACCACTGGGAGAGATCATCCAGAAGCATGGGCAGAGTGCTATCAGTATCCTGATGATACCCACATACACTTTTTCATGACTTCAAAAAACAGCATCAGCTAAGGATAGCGTGTCTTCTTTGAACGAATGCCTGGAGGAGGGAATGGACTGGATGAGGAAGAACAAACTTCAAGTTAATCCAGATAAGATGGAAGTGCCTACTGTTAAGGGTCCTAATCTGACATTGCAATGTCAACCAGTAGTGGATGGTGTTAGACTCCCCCTGAAAGGTTGTGTTCACAGGTTGGCGGTACTTCTGGATCCATTGCTTCAATGACAGCCCAGAGAGATATGATGGCCAGGAGTGCTTATGCTCAGCTTTGGTGGATATTCCCCTTCCTAGAGCTGGAGGACCTAAAGATGCTAGCACATGCACTGATAGCCTCAAGGCTCAACTTCTGCAATGCACTGTAGATTGGGCTGTTCCTGTACCAAGTTCAGAAACTTCAGTTAGTGCAAAACATGGCAGCCAGATTAGTCCAATGTATCTAAGAGTGATCATACTACACCTATATTAAAATCAGTCCACTGACTGCCAGTTAGTTTCTTGGCAAGTTACAAAGTGTTGGTTGCTACATTTAAAGCCCTACATGGTTTTGCTCCAGGTTATTGACCTTCTCCCATATGATTACATGTTACACACACTCAGATCCTAAGGGGAACATTTACTTAGAATCATAGAAATGTAGAGTTGGAAGAGACCACACGGGCCATCCAGTCCAACCCCCTGCCATGCAGGAACACCCTAAAAGCACTCCTGACAGATGGCCATCCAGCCTCTGCTTAAAAACTTCTAAAGAAGGAGACTCCACTACGCTCTGAGGCAGCGTATTCCACTGCCGGACAGCCATGACCATCAGGAAGTTCTTCCTGAGGTTCAGGTGGAATCTCCTTTCCTGCAGCTTGAATCCATTGCTCCTTGTCCTGGTCTCTGAAAACAAGCCCTCTCCCTCCTCTATATGGCATCCCTTCAAATATTTAAACATGGCTATCATGTCCCCTCTTAACCTTCTCTTCTGCAGACTGAACTTACCCAGTTCTCTAAGTCTATCCTCATAGGGCATGGCTTCCAGGCCCTCACCATTTTGGTCGCCCTCCTCTGGATTTGCTCCAGCTTGACCATGTCCTTCTTGAATTGGGGTGCCCAGAAGTGGACACAGTATTCAAGATGAGGTCTAACCAAAGGAGAGTAGAGTGGTACCAGTACCTCCCTCGATCTAGACACCATACTCCTATTGATGCAGCCGAGAATTGCATTGGCTTTCTTGGCTGCCGCATCACACTGCTGACTCATGTTCAGCTTGTGATCTATGAAGACTCCTAGGTCCCTTTCACATGTACTGCTATCCAGCCACATGTTTCCCCATCCTATATTTCTGTATTCCATTTTTTCTACCTAAGTGTAGGACCTTACACTTCTCTCTGTTGAATTTCATTTTGTTAGCTGTGGCCCAGCTCTCCAATCTGTCCAGGTCATTTTGAATTTTGATCCTGTCCTCTGGCGTATTAGCAACCCCTCCCAATTTGGTGTCATCTGCAAATTTGATGAGCATGCCCTCTATTCCTTCATCCAAGTCGTTGATGAAGATATTGAACAGCACTGGGCCCAGGACAGAACCCTGTGGCACCCCACTAGTCACTTCTCTCCAGGATGAAAAGCAGCCATTCATGATCACTCTTTGGGTTCGGTCAGTCAACCAGTTACAGATCCACCTGACAGTAGCCCTGTCCAGCCCGCATTTTACTAGCTTCTTTGCAAGGATGTCATGGGGAACTTTGTCAAAGGCCTTACTGAGGTCAAGATATGCTACATCCACAGCATTCCCTTCATCTATCAAACTAGTAACTCTATCATAAAAAGAGATAAGATTAGTCTGGCATGACTTATTTTTGAGAAATTCATATTGACTTCTCGTGATTACCGCATTGCTTTCTAAGTGATTAGAAACTGACTGCTTAATGATCTGCTCCAGGATCTTTCCGGGTACTGATGTCAGGCTGACTGGGCAATAATTATTTTTTTCCCTTCTTGAAGATGGGGACAACATCTGCCCTCTTCCAGTCAGCCAGGACCAAGCTGGCAACTGTTAACCAGAGGGCTTTTCCATTAGCTGCCCCCAAATTGTAGAATGACCTGCTGGAAAGGATTCAACAGCTGAATGCACTGTCTGTGGCCATTTCCACATGATGTTGCTATAATGCTACAGCAGTGGGTTGTCACTGGTCCAGGAGCCCTGCTACCACATGACATCATTGCTATCCAGTTGCTATCCCATCCCCAAGCATTGCTGAAGCATCTTATATTATTTCCAGAAAAAATCTGTTAAGCGCCTCCTTTAGCACTTCAATCCCATCAGTTGGCTCTGCAGTACTGTAATAGTGCTTGATAACGCTACTTGTTGTCATGGATCCAGGAGTGGGCAAGGCAATGAGGCGCCCACCTTGTCCTTCCCTCCCCGATTCCCATGGAGTCGTAACTTCGAAATCTATCACCTCTCCATGTTTATTTTAAAGTTCTTATTTGTGTTAACACTTTTTATTTTTTTAAAATACAATAGATGCAATACAATAAATGCAACCCAAATAAATGCAGTAGTGTACTGGCTTGTGGTGCAGTTACAACAGTGTTGCGCTATGTGGGTTCCAAAGAAAAACAAAACCCCCCAGCCCAATCAGGGGTGGTGGGGAGGGGTGAAGGTGGGGAAAAGGAGTGGACAAGGATGCAGTAGTGTGGAAGGAACAGCAGTGGTAACAGTGCTACTCATCCACTAAAGGAAAACAGCATTCCTAACCTGCTACCATCACATGAGTGCCAATGCCAGGATTGTAACGATATAATGTGCTAATGGGGTCCAGTGCAGAAATGGCCTGTGTTTAAAGGCCTATCCAAATGATTCTTAAATTACAAGTTTTTCAGTTATGAATTGTTTTTAGTATATATCCTTTTTAAGCTGATGTTATGCTCTTTGAACTGATTATGTATTTTTAATTGATGTTCATGTTTTTAACTGTATTATGTGCCTATTTGTTCCTGTATTTTAATCTGTTGTTCCCCATCTCAATCCATAGAGAGGCAGGCATGAAATAACAATAACAGCAACAGCAACTACTACTGCTACCGCTGTAACTATTATTTTGCAGAAATGCTCCAACATGATTTGAGAAGGAACTAGGACTATACTGTCAATATAAAAACCCACCACAGCATCTTCCTTTCCTGTTATGCCTTCATTATATGTGCCGTTCTGCTCTTCTGACTCCATACACTGATTTCCCAACATATCCTGGAGTCCTGGCTGCTGTAATTACATTCCCCCCTCCATTGGCACTGTAACTCCAATTATGAAAGCAGCCTGAAGAAGCTTTTTGATTTCACAACTGAGTGAAGGCTAAGATAGAAACAAGTACCTATTCATGGGCAACAGTCTCAGTTTGCTCAAGTTAACATCATCATTTGGGAGGGGTCCTTTTTGGAAATGCAATTCAGGAACTAAAATGGTGCAACAGCATATTCTCTGGGGGAATAAAGCAGAAAACAGGCTGGCAGTCTCAATTACGATGGAGACATAGTGGCTCCAATGACATTTGGACTCTGGCAGACCTGTTTAAACCCAAGACTGCCCAAGTCACGTATAATAAAAAGGGAGGCTGATTTCAGGAAGGAATAATATAGGGAAGTTTAGATGATCTACAGCATACTGAAGTGTAGAAACGACTGACTGATGTTTTCATTAGGCTTCCAAACGAGCTATTAGCTATGCCTTTATTTTTATCTATTTTCTCTCTCTTTCTGTTTTAGAGAAACACACAGATAGAGTAGTTTTGTACAAAATGTGGAAAACAAGGCTATAAAAATGGTGTCCCTATATTGTATGGTCTATATTTGTTGCTGTTATGTGCCTTCAAGTCAACTCTGACTCATATTACTATATCATAGGGTTTTTAGGCTATTGCCTTCCTCTAAGTCTGAGAAAGTGTGACTTGCCCAAGGTCACCTAGTGGGTTTCTGTGGCTGAATGGGGACTGGAATGCTCATCTCCCAAAGTCCTATTCCAACACTCAAACCACTAATCACAAGGACATTACAAGTTGGCCCTCTGTATTTGCAGTGTTTGATTTTCATGGATTTGATTATTTGAGAGTTTGTCCCACCCCTAACCCCCACCTCAAGTACTTCTTTTCCAGGGAATCTTCCTTCTGGGTGGCTCCAATCAGGCCACACCGTCCTTTAAAAATCTGGCTCTGGTCCTCTTCCACCAGCCCCTGCCTGGCCAGATAAGGAGGTATTGCAGCCTGATTTCTCAGCACCGCAAACCCTCTCCCAGTGCCCCATGCATACCCAAGGAAAGAGGTGGGCAAGAGAAGTATAGGGCCACAATGCCGACCCATTCTCTTTCCCTGTCCTACCCCTAATCTGGTTTGGACCCTGGGTACCTACTCTCCCCACCATGCCTTGGCCCCCTTCCCACAGACACACTCACATACAATTTGATAGTTGCAGTTTTTCCACTTTTGTGAGAGTTCTGTGCTCCTAACACTAGTGACTGTGGAGGGTCAACTGTGTTTCTATCTCTATAATAGGCAAATGTGCAGAATGCAACTACTTCTGGGGGTGCATACTAAAAGGTAGGAAGTATTGCTGTGTAACTGTAGACTGACCAGTGTCCTTTAATATAGCCTGGTGCGCTCAATTGCAGTGGAAGGGACCTCATCACCAGTGCTGAAGATTCAACTGTGGTCTAGTCAGTTTCTGTATGTAGAATGGGGGAGAGGGACACCATCTTGTCATTTGTCTGCAGCAACAAGATGTCTTAGGCCAGACCTGACATCCTGCGTTAAGAGTTAATTCCCTTATCAAAGCAACTATGTGACCAATAGTTCTATGTGGGAAGCTAGTGATCTCTGACAGGGGATTGTCTACAGCCTCATTAATAAGGTTTAACAATCACATAATAATAATAATAATAATAATAATAATAATAATAATAATAATAATAAAAATAAAAAATCACAAACCTTAAAGTGTAAATATATCTACCCATTAGGTTCAATTATGGTATAAAAGCTCTTTTGTGCTGGGAACTGCATATGCTTCTATAACAGGGGTGGGCAATTATTTTTTCCAAGGGGCCACATGAGAAACTAAAAATATTGTGGAGGGCCGGGCCAAAAGGCTGAACTCAATTCTGCATAATATTAATTGTATTTCTTTATAAAAAGCAGTAAATAGCATTGTTTTGACAAGTTGTTTAGATCATGCATGAGGTAAAGTTAGGCCATTTCCACACGGGCATACTGCCCACGCTAGAGCGACCTCTCCTGGAGGTCTTCTTCACCGGGGGGTGTGCTAGAGCAGTTAAAAAAAGTGAGGTTCTAGACCTCAAACTGCTCTAGTGCAGCCGCAGGGGTGGCGCTGTGAGTCTTATAAAAACCACCTTCGCAAGTGGCAGCCCCTGGTGAAGAACTGCAGAGACGTGGTAGCGCATCCCTGCAGATCTGCCTGGGGGCAGGCTTCTGGCTGGCGCGCTGTCCTGATTGGCGGAGCGCCACTGGAAGCTGCCAGCTGCCATTTTGGGCGCCGCCGAAATTCGGCGGCGTTTGGAACGGCAGATCCGCACTCTCCGCAGGGACGGAGCAACCCGCTCGCGGGTAAGTTCTGCCCCTGCGTGCGCGGCCCTGTTTGGCCCCCCCCATGAGGAAAGGGCCTTAGAAAATATGTTTATTTTGTAATTTCCAATTAGCCTTACACGGGCCGGTCAGAGACAATCAAAGGGCCGTATGTGGCCTGGGGGCCATACAATGCCCAGGTCTGTTCTATAACCCTTTCCGCATGAGGGGGCTGCACCTCTGTGGGGTCAGGATGGCAGTGGTTGGCTGGTCATGTTCTGCACGACATTGGCCATTTCCGCACTAGACTTTATAGCGCTATTATTCCACTTGGAACATCCTATGGAATCCTGGCCAGCCCCTCCTGAAACTGCAAACCCCAGGATTCCATAGGATGTTGCAAGTGGAATAATAGCGCTATAGAAGTCTAGTGTGGAAATGGCCATTGTCACTGGCCCACTGCCATCTTGCCCCCAGGTGGCATGCGTGTGTGCAGTATTTGCAAAAAAGAAAAAATATGTTTTACACCTACCATCGTGCCGCGCAGCTTCCCTTCCCAGCCGTGCAGAAGGTGGAAGCACACAACAACAACAACAACAACAACAATAATAAAAAAAATTATTTCTATCCCGCTTCTCCACATGGATCGAAGCGGCGAACAACATAAAATACATTATACATTAAAAGACATTAAAAGACATTAAAAACATACCCAATGATGCCTCCCTCCCCAGCACAGCAATGGCAAGTGCCTGGCTGCACTGTGGAAGGGAAGAGGTAGGGCCAGTGCACTCCTGTCTGCAGCGACCTGATGCAGTGTGGAGGGGAGTGTTCCTGGGTACACTCCCCTCCTTGCTGGGGCTGCAACGGAAGGATCCGCTGGAGTCTCGTCATGCAGAAGTGGCCTACTATACTTCCCTTTTATATGAAGGAGGTGCTGATCGCATGGGGCTGTTGTCTGCAAACATGAGATGAGAAACTGTTCCTAATTTGTTTTGCTTCTGAACAATGAATACTATATAACATTTGCCTAGGTAAAGGCACTACAGTTTCTAGGACCCTGTGCTCTGGAAAGTCTGTACCTTATGTATGAGGCTGAACAAATCTTTTTAGCCCAAAGGACTCTGTGAGGTGTTAATCGTGGACCACACCTAACTATCATGAGCGTGCCTATGCATGCATGCATCCACATACAGGTGGGAGGGGAAACTCAGGTTTGCTGGAATGAGGGAAGTTTTAACCTTGATGACATCTTGCTGATTGTTCTCCAGACTGCTGAGGTGAAGGGAGTGTTTTAGGGTTGCTGTGGGATGGTGAGGATAAACCCATGTTAACCTTTATGAGAATAGCAGAAGCAGCAGCCATGGCTGCTTCATGTTGCTGCTTCTACATTGTTATTAGTGGCATCAAAGCAACAATTAGCAGTGGAGATGGGGTTGCAGCTATGGCAGGTGGGGTGAGGATATTGTCCCCCCAAGTAAGAATTTGGTTCCCCTCAAATCAAATTTTCTTTCAGCCCTCCAATTTCTTGCATTGCAGAGAGAGAATCACCTACAACTCTTCTATTTGCTGTGTTTTTATTCCCTTGATAACTTTGACTGCCCCTTTTCTTTATATGTCTAAACCCTGGAGGGTGGCTGCAGCTCAGGTTGTGCTGCCTCAGCCTTTCTCGCTGAACAATCAGGCTGCCTGGATAAGTTCTAGATAAGGCAGGCAGGAAACACTCATCAGCCACTGGAAGCAACATCTAGCTCCCACTGCGTGGAAAAGACACCTAGTTCAGTTGAGAGACTCTGCCCTGCTTTCTGAACTCTGACAACTGAACCCTGGCTATTCTTTTGCATGTCCTCCTGCCTATCCTAGTTTTCCTGGCTACTGACTGATTCTTGACCTGTTGATTTCTGGACTGCTAATTACCCATGCAGACACTATGGGAGGGTGGAAAAATGATAGCACTGCCCTTGCAATAAGGATTCTGCTAGTCCAAATGGAATTTTCCTTCAGGCCTCAAATTTTTAGCTGTGGAGAGAATGAGACATTGAACATTGTCCACACTTAGGACTATTTCCTGTGTTCATATTCTCTTGGTGACTTTGCCTGCCCTTTTTCTTCGGATGCTTAAACTGTATAGTAGAGTCTCAGTTATCCGACCCAAACGGGCGGCCGCAGGGTCAGATAACTGAAAGGGTCAGATTATCTGGACGCTCGTGGCAGCTGCCATTTTTGGGGCGTGTTGGGTGGTGTGTCAGGGCCGTGTCGGGGCGGGCCTGGGGGCACGGAAATGCCCACAGCCATGCCCCCAGGCTGTCACGATGTTGGTTTATCCGGATGGTTGAATAACCGAGCGTCGGATAAATGGGACTCTACTGTAGTTCTAAATGACCAACTGAAATGTTAAATTACTGAAATGCTTTGAGAACTGAGGGAAAATTTCCTTTGGGCTGGCAAAATTCATTTTGGGAGAGCAGCACTCCCGTTTGGCTCCCCCACAGCTACAACCTTAGGTGAGTGGGACACAAAAGGCTTTGGCGGGAGTGGGGGGGACTCACGGGCCTTGCTCCCTCTGCTCACACACTTCACACTGACTAGCTGGAGCTCTCTAGGATCTGAAGGCAAGAGATGCCGGGGATTCAGCCCAGGCCCTTTCGAAGCAAAGCAGGTGCTCTATGACTGAGCTGTAGTCTCTGGCTGAAACAAGGGCCATTTCCACATGAGGCTGTTATAGCGCTTTGATTCTACTTTCAACATCCTATGGAATCCTGGGGTTTGCAGTTTCAAGAGGGGCCAGCTGGCCCCTCCTGAAACTGCAAACCCCAAGATTCCGTAAAGTGTTGAAAGTGGAATCAAAGCGCTATAACAGTCTCATACGGAAATGGTCAATATGTCATTTCCCTTCTTCCTTCCCATCCTTTTCCATTCTTTTCTTTTCTATTCTATTCTAACACCTTTTGTCCAGTCTTTCCACAAAATCTTCAGGCTAATTTACAAAACAAAACAAAAACAAAACAACCAAACCTGAAGATAACAAATAATTACATGTTAAAACAATAGCAATCATTAATTTTTTTAAAAAAACCTTCGAGAATAAAAGTGTCCTTGGCTAGAATCTAAGTGATAACGTTGTTAATGCCAGGCAGGCCTCTGTGAGGACAAAATTCTACCAATGGGATGCTTCTACCAAGAAGGCTCTCTCTGGTCACTCCCCACCTTAATGCAGACCAGAAGATCACCTGACTACACAGGCAGGTTTGTATGAGGATGAGTGTTCCCTGATGCCCTTGTCAGTGTATGAACATTGCTTTGCATATATCTCACGTAGGAAGGCCTCTGGAGAGCAGGGAATATCATAAACACAGCCCAAGACATTTGGATGGCATTCTTCAGCTCTAAGAAAGAACATCTAAAATCCAAGCATCGAAGATAATCACAGGCAATATACTAACTGTCATAACCTCATTGCAGTTAGCCATCCACATTCACTAGGGTTAGAGGCACAGGACGCTTTCAAAAGTGGAAAAATCACAAATATCAAAATCTATGTTTTTTGTCTGTGAGGAGAGAGCTGAGGCATGATGAGGGAAGGGTGGATCAGCAAAGTGGCCCTATACTTGCTCTCTCTTACACAGCTCCTCCCTTGGGTGTGGGGGAATTGTGGTGCTAAGGAATCAGGATGTGATCCATCCTCAGCTGGCCAAGAAGTAGTTGGTGGTGGTGGTGATGGAGGAGGAGGAGGACCAGGACCAGGACCAGGGGTGGATTTTTAAATGGCTGTGTGGCCTGATCAGAGCTCCTGCAAGGAAAGGTTTCCCCCTGGAAAAGATGTACCTGAAGTCAGGTGGGAGGGTGGAGACTTTCAAAGCCATGAAAGTGAACCCCACAAATGTAGAGGGTCATCTGTACTCTTCATTTGGAATAATAATTCTCTTAGTTCACTGCTTATTAATTCATACAGTTGAATAACAAAGGTTTTTTTTTAAAAAAAAGAGAGCACATAGATGCTGTTTCTAAGGTTACCATGTGGCAACCCAGAGAGCTTATCTTTGCAGTTAGCAGAGGTAGCCACTGGTGTCCTCATTTGATTTCAGAGGTTAAACGAGTTGGTCCTGGTTATTACTTGTATTATGGGAGACCACCAGAGAACATCAGAGATCTCCAGGTAAGGCTGAGAAAGATTCTGGCCTAAAAGCCTGGACAGCCAGCTCCAGTCAGGGCTGATAACACTAGCTTAGAGAGACCAGTGGTCTGACTCAGTATAAACAACTTCCAGTGGTCTTACTTCTTTACTATTGTTACATATAGTTGGAAAATATTATATAGCCAAAAATATTTCATGAGGTATTAGCATTGTTGCTTCAGTACTGAAGTGGGTCTAGAGGAGGAAGAAAAGAACAGCCTGCCTTTTACAGCCTTGACACCAATCCAAAATGACCGTTTAATCAAAGTGAATTGACATTGGCCTATTGCCTCTTTATCAGTGTTGCTTAGTCATTTGTGTGCCATCCTGCTTCAGAGTCAGGAGAGTCAGTGTATACTCAACTCGACATGAGCTGTTCCTACACATTAGCATTTTCCTGGCATTTGACTGACATCTCCATTTCATGATGGTAAATGAGTCACCCTCAGGTTGAAGTGATGGTGACCTCTGTGGTACCCATATTAGGGCCCAGTCAGAATTTTTCATTTTTTACCACTGAGACTACGTTAACTACACTACACTAACTGTAAAGTCTTGAGTTGAAATGACATTTTTCTTTTCCTTCTAGTTTTATACCAATGAAAACAATAATCAAAATCCTTCAGTAAAGTTGGCCAGCATGGTGTAGTGGTTTGAGCATTTGACTATGACCCTGGAAACTAGAGTTCAATTCCCTGGTCAGCGATGGTTGACCTTGTGCAATCACACAATCTCAGCCCCAGAAAACCCTGTGATAGGTTTGCCTTAGGGTCATCATGAGTCAGAAATGATTTGAAGGTGCACACAACACAACAACAACAACAACAACAATGTTAGCCAGGTAACTCTGAGCTGCTGTATATAGGGCTGAACCTTCTCGTGAGAGATTCAGAATTGTTGACATTTGAAATCTATTTCATATTAAAGCATTTGCTCTCCTCTTGCTGTATGCCTGAGGGAAGGACCCTCTTATTAAGTAAGCAGATGAATATAGCCTATATAAGTTTCAGCAACTGGATAGATTGGGCTGTGTACATTAGCAATGAATAGAGGTGCTTTTCATGTAGAGCAGCAGAGTGCAATAAAGGGATATATTTCTTTGTGAATAGTGACAGCCGTTACATGTGCAAATTCATATATGGTCATAAAACCACTAATGTATTCTACAGTAATGTTCAGATGATACTTCTGTAGTCCTCAGGGAACCATTTCTGTGGTATTCTGGGATTATTGTTGAAGATATGAGGGTGCATACATCACTAGGGTGGGTTCTAGCTTGTTTACTTATTGATGGGCATGGTCATACATTGATGGTATAATAGAGCTGTACTGGAAGGCTGAGAATAAGTCCATAGTTAGGAAAGTATAAATTGTTCTAAAGCTCAGTGAGTGGAGAGAGCCTTCTTCCATCTCAACTGGCATGTTTTCAACAATTGTAATTGTTATTAATAATCTCTTTAACATTCTCCAATATACAGAAAACTTATTCTAACTTATATGTGGAGTAGTGGCTTGTGTATTGGACTAGAACTCTGAGAGATCAAAGTTCAAACCCCTGTTCAGCCATGGTAATCCAATTCAGCCTAATAGGAGGCCAATGGCAAGCATCCTCTGAATAAATCTTGCCAAGAAAACCCTATGGTAGGGTTGCCACAAGCTGAGTCAGCTTGAAGGCACAGAACAACAAATGTCCATACCGGTAGCACATCTGTGAGGGAGAAGCAGGGCAAGCACTGGAAAGGAAAAAAACAACCAAAAACAAAAAAAGAACAACAACAACAAAAAATCTATAGCTCCGAAAATGTGCTTTTGGAGCAACAATTTCGAGAAATCCTTGGACAGAATAGTTGGAGTTGTAATCCAAAAAAGTAATTTTTTTTTGCCTGCCAATAGCTTGATTTTTTTTTCCTCTGAAGCCAAAAGTGAGAAGTGAGGTTACAAACTTAGGACTTACAGGGTAAACTGAAACCACACTGACATAATTTTTTGCATCACTTGATGACAGCTGACTCAGCAAGCTTCCTTACCTTAAGGCTAGTTGCAGTGATGGTAGCCAAGCAGAGCAGATACCCAACCAGAAATTTCCTCTTTCTTTTGGTTAGTTTCCTTTCTCTTCTGGTGCTAGAGGAGCCAAAGATATTTATTTTTTAAAAAAGAAAAGTAAGCACAGTTTTTCTTCTTCTCAACAGAAAAGGATGTCTCAACTTTCAAGAGCCCCAAAAGAAAGTTGGGAATGCATTAGGATACCCCACTCTTTGCAAATTTTGTTTTGAAAATCCATGTGCAGTGAAAAATGAGGGGGATTTGCACAAATTTCTCTCCCCTTCAATTCCTTATGTATGAATACTGGTGCAGAAAGCTCATATCTTTCTGCAGTGGGGACAAAACTGTTGAAATTACTTATTCCCACATGTGAGAACAAAATAAGCAAAGATCTACATTCCTAGAAGAGGTAAAGTGCTAGTATCTGTCTGCCAGATCTCCCAGTGCGATGCAGCAAGCTGCACAGAAGAACAAGGATTTGACTTTGCTCTCCTTCATCAAATCAAGCCAAACTTTTCCTGGGTTCATGACCTTATGAACTTTGGAGGCCATGTCTGAAGCACTCATGCAAAAAGTCCCTCAAAATGTCATTGTGTGAAGTGACATTGTTTTTAGTACCCACAGCACAACCCAAAGTAGGAGTCACATGCCTGGAAGATGGATGGCAGTGAACTGAGCTCCCCATTAATTATCTGAAATCTTGGCTGCTTATGTTGCTTCTCTTCATATTGAGCTGCACAGAGCTTGCCCCCATTGCCTCACTCTCTGGAGAGGGAAGGTTCAAGGATATGAGTCATGTTACTTGTTATCAGATTCTCTGTACTGCTTTATAAACTATTTCCATAGTTGATGGATTAACCCACCAATGGCGCAGAAGCCTGTATTCTTATCTGCTGCAACATAAAGGCCCTTACTGGCCATGACAACATTTTCCATTTATGTATAAGTAGTGGCTTCCTTGGCCTCCACAGGGTCAGGAACACTCAAGACAGTGAAACTGGTTTCCTTAGGACACCCCATGTCTAAGTTTTAATGAATCCCTTCCTTTTTTGATGAGGGAACAGGCACTGTGGCTACAAGAAGGTCCTTCAAGAGCAGTCTTCTATCCGGCTGTTTTTGTCAGTAGAGAGGTAATGGTAGATAGTTTGCACTTGGCTTTCTAGTAGAGATGGTAAGTGGGAGATGATATTGTTCTACCTTTGGCATTCTGTCCTCATATGCTGAAAGCCTTATCTCCATCAATTGGTTCAAAGAAATTATGCAGTAGTCAAGGAAGGGATAATTCTGAACCACTACTTTTGATCCATTGATTTCTTGAGGTTACCATTTGCAAACATTCAGATCAAGACATGACAGTTTGAATTCTGTAACTGAACCGTTATTCCCCTTTTTTTCTCAAAGTTATGGCTGATACTGGTACCTGATCACAGTGACTCCTTCTATATAACCTGGCCTAATAGTCTCCCGTTTGTAGATACTTAAAATAAGATCTGCTTGAATTTTGAAACTACAGCTGAATTGCAAGACTGCCTTATTCTCTAGCTTTCAAATCATGGAAAATTCCTGGCTTGCATCAACAATTAGTCCAAAAAGGCAGTCTTTATGATAAATAAAAGTTGCTTATGTTAGGTATCACAGAGACATGACTACATAACCAAATCCTGTTTAAAAGCCATTTTTCCACCTATTCCTCTGTCTTTCCTTTTATGCCAAAGTTCAGTGGCTTGCCTAAGAAATAAAAATATCCAGGTTATCACATGTGCAACTGATATGCCTCCTCTTCACCTTTAGTTGCAGCAACATTGTTAGCATGTAATGCCAGTTTTAAAAGAATTGCACTGGCTGCCAATATGATTGCAGTTTGAATTAAAATGGTTGTGATGACATTTAAAGCCCAAAATAGTTTGGGACCTTGGTACTTGAGGAAGTGACTCTCCCCATATGTGCCTTCCCAAGGTGTGTGTGGGTCCTCTGTGTCCCACTAGAGAGGTCAATACACTGTGCTGCAACATGGGAGAAGGCCTTCTGAACTGTGGCACCCCAACTGTGGAATACCTTCCCCTGAAGGCCTGACTGGTGCCAACACTCTAATCATTTAAGTGCCAAGCTAAAACTTGGCTGTTCACCAAACTCTTACTGCTTTTAGCCTGTTTAACTTGTTTAGTGGTATTGTAAGCTATCCTGATATCTCTTGATATAGGGCAGGGTATAAATATTTTAACAACAACAACAACAATAACAACGTTGTTAGTATTTAATGTGTGAAATATATTTATGGAAGTCGTTTATTATGTACTCGTCAGTGTCCCAAATTTCAATTTGAGAGGTCAGCAGAAACTTCTACTGGTATCAGTATTGTTAACGTTGTGTGCCTTCCAGGCAAACTTTTCATGAGGTTTTCTGTGGATTGAGAGTATGTGATGTGCCCAAGATCACCCAGTGGGTTTCCACAGCCATAGGAATTATACCCTGGTCTCCAGTACCATAATCCAGTGCTCAAACCACTATACCAGTAAACCGGTACTGATTTGGTATAAACAGATTCATGGAAAATGGAGGCCTGAAACCTAAGGCCATTTCTGCACTACATTCTTATAGTGCTGTTATTCCACTTTCAACATCCTATGGAATTCTGGGGTTTGTAGTTTACTGAGGCCAAAGAGCTCTCTGGCTGATAATTCTGAAGGGCCCAAACTGCAAACCTCAAGATTCCATAGGGTGTTGAAAGTGGAATAATAGCACTATAACAGTGTAGTGCGGAAAGGCCGTAGGACTTGGAAGGGCAGGTATGAAGGAAGTAGACAAGATCCTCAAGTGTAAAGATAGATCACTGAACAACAAACTCAGGATTATCCATACCATTGTATTTCCAGTTTCTATGTATGGTTGTGAAAGCTGGACAATGAAGAAAACTGCTAGGAAGAGAATCTACTCATTTGAAATGTGATGCTGGAAGAGAGTTATGTGGATACTCTGGCTTGCCAAAAACACAAATAAATGGGCCATAGAGCAAATCGGCATGGTGTAGTGGTGGAAGCCAGCATGGAGTGGTTGCTCACCTTAGGCCTGCCCTAAACTGGAAATGACTTCAAGGCACACAACAACAACAGGAGCAAATTAAGCCTCAACTCTCCCTAGAAACAAAGATGACTGAACAGACCGTCATACTTTGGACATCTGAAGATCTGACTTCATTGCATGTTTCTAAGAGAGAGAAAACAAAAGGAGTGAAATTGTAGGACTAAAGCCTCCCTGGAAGTAATAGCTGAGGCATAAGAGGCAAACAGGTGGGTGGGTTGTTGAGCATATTTGTTAGCCACCCTTAAACATAATCTCTCTGGAACAGGGAAGAAGACTGGGAAAGTTATATTTTGGATTACAGTTCTCAGAATCCCCCAGCCAATATAGCTACCCTTGCCGAAAAAAAACAAAACAAAAAACACTTTTGTATGCTTTGAATTAAAGGTATGAACCGATATGATAATATGTCACAATGAAACTACAGAGAACAAGCTACTTCAATCAATAATAGCCGGCAGAACTATAAAACAACAATTTGAAGCCACTATGATAAAATCCCAGGTGAGCAGGGACCCTAGAACTATTTTTAAAGAGGGCTGATTACAGGGGACAAATTACTCTCAAAAGAAAATACCAAGCTTGAGGGCTGGAGAGTTTCTTCATGCCAAGCCTGGAGTCAGGGGTGTATATCGAGGTGGCCATGCTTGCTGATGACAATAAAAAATAGAGTAGTAAGGAGGCCAGTCAACAGTATCATTAGGTATATAGGTAACAGATGTAAGAGAGAAGGAACAACCAAATAAAAGAAAGTAGGAAGTGAAAGACGACGGAAAGCTAAAAAGGATCAAATTTAAAGGATCCTTCAGGGGTGAAAAATGAATCATAGATAAAATGGAGGATTGTATAATTAAACATTATAAGTATTGATAGTATTTATATAGAATGTTAATATAGAGATAATGAAATATAAGTTTTTTTTATACAATTAAAAATGGAATATGTCAAGAGTAAATATGTATGTAAAAAGTGTGAATTTTAATAAAAAAAACAAAAAAAATAGAGTAGTAAGAACTAAAAGATATGGCAAAGTTCCATAAAACATTCTCTGGACAAAGAGAATACAGTTTAAAATGGTAAATGAAAATACAAGGGTAAAGTTATGCAAAGGAAGGCAACCACCTCTAATTTAATATCCACTGATGAGATGTCAGCTGGCAGCAACTGACTAAAGGATGTTGAGGATCATGGTTGATATCTCTTTGAACATGTCAACTCCTTGGCCATTTCCGCACTACACTCTTATAGCACGATTATTCCACTTTCAACATACTATGGAATCCTCGGGTTTGCAGTTTCGGGAGAGCCCTTCAGAATTATCAGCCAGAGAGCTCTTTGCCCTCAGTAAATTATAAATCCCAGAATTCTACAGGATGTTGAAAGTGGAATAATAGCACTATAACAGTGTAGTGCAGAAAGACCCTAAGTCTCAGCTAAAGTAGATCCATTGAATCAACTGTGAAATGGTGAGTCAATAAGTATGCAAGTCCCATTGATTCAATGCGTCAACTCTAGTTGAAGGAGACAGGAAGGACAAATTTTACTTCAGTTGAATCTCCTGACAGGATTCAGGTCAAAGTCCATCCAAATCCACAGATACGTAAATATCTTCAGGCAACACAAAATAATCTGTCCAAGGCTCCAGTGCCAAGTATATTTAATACAAAGTAAGTATTATTGAACTAAGTGGGGCTCTGATTAATAATGGCTTGGGTTTCTCTTCTGGAGAGGGAAAATTATCACTGCTAAGATATAGCGGTGCCAAGTTGTGTTCTGAAGTATGTGCCAACATACTCATTGCCCAAGGTTGGGGGCACCACTGGATCAAGTTTATTTGCTAGTGCCCTAACTCAACCTAGCTTTAAAATGGCTATTATGGCAAATCCTATGAATTCATGAGAAGAAGTCAAACACTATTTCAAAAGGTTTGTTGTTTCTGGACATGTCTAAGGAGACATGATATTTATATAGATGGATTACTCATGCTTAGGCTGGTATCTATGATTTCTGGGCTAAAACTTTTTAAAAATCAGGAATCCATATGCTCCTTCTAAAAATATCTAAACTAGAACAACTGTCTTAGCCAAAGGATTGGAGCATGGACAAAAGACTTGCAGGGAAGAACTATCTGTCCCATGCTTGATTGTTCAATAGCTTGATCTCTACCACAACACTGGCCATATCTAGCAATCTCTAACCTTGCCTTTCCTAAAGTAGTACTCTTTAGATGTTTTGGAATACTTTCTGTCCTGGCCAAAACAGCAAATGTTCAGGGAGAAGGAGAGTCACATTTCAAAATATCTGAAGTGGGGGAGAGGCTTCTTTAATTGTTCAGTGATATCACATGATCTTTGGGAAAGAGGATTTGATACTTTCATAATCATTCCATAACTTATGGGCTGTTGAAGGCTATAGACATTATTTATATATAGAAAAACTGGCATAGTAGAGAACCAAAATCTTGCAAAATGCATTTTGCTTGCAAATGTAAATTCTTTTTTGGTCCAAGGGATGCAGATGGCTTGCTACTTAAAAGATAACATGAAACTGCAGTCTGCTGCAGCTGCTCTGAAAATGCTAAAGGGAATACTGTAGAGATACAGAATCCTCACATTTAGACTGGCCCGCTAAAGATGCACATATCAAAGGACACAAAGGCAGAATACAATACATTCCATCTCCCCTTCCATTTGTCTACATAAGTTTATTTTTCTGCGCAGCCTGCTATTGCTGCTACATCATGATAACGGCATCTGCTGTTTTCAGGCTCATCATAATCAGAAGCCCCCTTGGGTTGCCAGGCAGCAAACTGATGGCTGGAACGCCCATTGGGAACCCATTACTCAAGTCATCCTGCGGACGGGATTATTCACATTCTGCTGCCGATATTTACAGTCACAGCTGCTGAGATGGTATTTGCAAATTTGTGCTGATTTGATTAGCTAGTTTGATCGTCATCACTCCTACGAGCAGGATCTGGCCATAAAATTACATTCTGCTGCATGTGTGACTCCATTTAATGGTGTGTCGAAGGAATATTATGTTAATATCTTGCAGATGAACAAAGAGAATAGTAATATCACAATGACCAGCAAGAGGCCATATGGCGCAATCAAGAGCCCTCATTCCCTGTAGTCCTAGGCAATTTTATAGTCTGGGCAGCCCTGAGGAAGCCAAAAGACTATTGGTTCTTTCTTAACTCTACAACTTCTGTATGAAGCTCACCATGTTTAATTGCTGGGTCTTCCATTTTGTCTGCATTGTTAATAGAATCCTTGTTTCCAGAATCATTCATGTTACTTCCCATCCTAATGTATACATTTTGGACATAGAATTTACTGTTGACACTGGCATTTACAAAAAATTACCAAAGACCAAATAAGTTTATTCACACAAGACAAACAAAGGCAGAGACTGATTGACAGAGGTGTGTGTGTGGAAAACTGTGTATCTTTTAATCATTTTGCCTCTTTGAGATAACTGTAGAAGGTACAACTTGTTCAGCCCCACAGTCTTCTTCACCACGGGTGAGCAAATTTAGCCTCTACATTTAGGCTGCTTCACCTCATCTTTCAGTGGAAAGTCAGCCACAAATCAACCCCAGAAGTGACCAGAAATATATTTCCATTTTCTATCCCTGCCTCCAAAACCTACAACCCAGTATGGAGGATGTGGTGGCTGGATTTATACAAGGTAAAGACAACTCCAAGCTGCATTTGTAAACATTTTATTTTGCAATTTGAATGGTTTTTGCCTGATTTTCCTTTTCAAATTGGTAGCTGGGGTCCTTGTGGTTATGCGGGAGCCATATGCAGTCCATTGGGCATACTTGCTCTGGCCTTGTTCTGCACAGCTGATAAAAATTGCTACATCTGGTCATCTTGAATGATGCCCCCTTGATTCACTGAAATGAGTGGAACTTACTTCCAATGTTGCATGTTGAAGACTGCAGCTTTAAATTTACATCTTCTCCTCAAATTTATCTCTAAAGGTAACATGTCCTAACTCCTAGTGATTGAGTATATAGTTGACATTTGGTCAGTTCTGAATCATTCTTACTATTCTCCCTCCTCCTCTTCCCTTCCTATTCTCAAGACTTAACCAACAATTCATCTTAAAATTAATGCTTTCAGTGACATTACAGATTTATATAAGCAATCACCATTACATTTCCTCTACCCCACCTCAGAAAGATAAGGCAGGCAAACTTGACAGCTCAGTTAGTCTTCTGTTCTTAATAAACAAAACTGCAGATCTTTTCTTAATAACCAAGCCTGAAACTTTTAGGTAAGGCATTCATTAATCCATCAGCTCAATTCACAATGATCTATTCTCTTAAGATGAAGTGGAAGACAGTGAATGTGTAGCAATATGGAAGAACTGTTATATGTGTATGCTGTCTTTCTTTCTCTCTCTGTCTGTATTTGTGTGTGTGTGAGAGAGAAAGAGAGAGAGAAATCTTCATGCATCTATGTCATGATTTAGGCCCTTTTCGCATGGTATTTGCTATGCGAAAGGGCCTCTGGAGTGTCACGCGATTACGAGGAGCATTTCAGATGATGTCCTCTCAATTGCACGATGCTGCCAAGGTCAGCAGGTGCCAATTGCGCACTATTTCATTTTCGGCTTGTAGCCGAAAATGGTGCGTGATTGTGCATCTGTCCAGGGCCCCACACGCACTTACCATGCATGCAGAGCCTCCGGAAACACAGCCCTCGCGCTTCCTCCCCCAGCGCAGCTTGGGAAAATGCCCGGCTGTGCTGCGGAAGGAAGAGGTGGAGCCCTCACGCTGCCTGCCAGCCAGCAGGCAGCAGCTGCAGAGCCAGAGCAGCGGGGACGCAAGAGCCTCTTGCAAGAGGCTGCTCACGTGATCCCCGTGGCCCCACACCAGAAAGAGGTAAGGTGCGGAAAGGGCCACGTACAACCTAAGGGCTAATTCAGTGGTTCTCAACCTGTGGGTCCCCAGATGTTTTTGGACTTCAGTTCCCAGAAACCCTGAGCATTGACCATAGTGGCTGGGACTTCTGGGAGCTGAAGTCCACAAACATCTGGGGACCCACAGGTTGAGAACCACTGGGCTAATTCAAACATTTATATGACTCCCCCCCACATCCCAATTTGGCTCAATCCAAGTTTCCTGCCCTTCCCCTCCTCACCATTGCTCATCTTTCACTAGGGAATGGGCAGAGCATTCCTATGGAAGAGTGACATGGTAGCAAATCATCTGTCATATCCAAAGCCCTTCATCATAAGTGTGCTGACCACATGTTAGGGTTTTCGTATTGTTTGTTTAATGGATTAAATTTAAGGTTTTATCTGGACAAAGAGTGCATACAAACACACAATAGCATACCTATCAGCATTTCATAGATGAAAACCAGCACATATATGGCCAAACATCAGAGTGTGGTCAAGATGGCAAAAGTTGTTGTTGTTGTTTGTTGGTAGTATTCCACTTTTTCCTCAAACCTGGAACCCAAAACATCTCACAACTTTAAACAACAAAATTTAAAAACATATAAGTAAGGCATATTAAAATAAAATTAAACTGTTTATAGAATTAAAAGAACAGCTCAATAAAGAACAGAAATGTAATTAAAAGAGTTAAAAAGGTCTTAATAAAACAAAATTAGAACAGTACAGTGGGCCCCTAGCCCATTCTTTTAAAACTTCCTGTATTAAAAGTCTGCCTGAATAAAAACATTTGAGCCTGCTACCAGAAGTACAACAGGGAGGGGACTTTTACATACAAGCTCGGAGAAGCTGCAGCAATTTGCTTGAGCCTACTGGAAAGGGCAAGATTCAACCCCTGTTCTCCCATCCCTGAATTAACTCAGTGGAAACTACTTTTGCATTTTGAACTCACTTGGCAGAAATTGAAGTAAGCTGAGGACAAAGGGGAAAGTGGGAGGAGGAGAGAGAAACTAGGACATTTTAAAAGCAGCTGAAAAAGTGGGATGGCAGAGGATTAATCAGCAGCGTCCCTGTAAAACTGCCCCAACTTCTCCTCACGTGTCTGTTTTTCCTCATCAATACTTTTTGCCATCTTGACCACATTCTGATGTTGACACACGTCCCAGTTTTCGACTTTGAAATTGTTGGAGGATATGAAAAGGTAGCATATGAATGAAGTAGATCAATTAATATAATGAAAGAATGGTTGAATGCTCAAACCTACTTCCTCATATCATGAAGAAACTCTTTGGAAATTTTAATGAATTTCAGAAGGTCAAAGCTAATATTTCCAAAGCTACACTGAAAAGAAGAGTGGGGTGTGTTTGTGGGAGAGTCTGTTTAGGAACAGCTCTGTCTTCGTCAATTGATACACAAGATTTTTTCTTTTTAATTTTTATTTTAGCACTCAGATAATGTGATCTCCATGCAAAAGGAGCACAGTTTAGGAAGAACAACAAAAAATTAAATACGTGCACCCAATTGTACAGTAGTGAGAGCACAAAAAGATACTTATAAATGATAAAAGTGCATGCACCTATCAGAGTTTTGAGAAGCTGGAGCTGTTAATGTCCGCCATTAGTAGCTGCCCTACTTCTAGGCTTTGGCCATTCAGGCAAGTTGCTATGGCAACCTCAAAGGAGTGTGGCTCTTCCTAGCAGTAGATTCATGGAGCTCTTAGCTTCCTTTCTTTGATGCCATGTTGCAGCGATGGTGCAGTGGGAAATTTTGAACCGTAGGAGCTCATCGCAATAGTGTATAAGCAGATAAACTCCTCAAAACATCAGTGCATAATTCCTAGTTTATTAGTACCAGTATCACTGCAATCCTGTACATAGTTACCTGCGAGCAAGGTTCACTGAATTCAGCAGTGCTTATTTCTGACTGTTTCAGGTTTGCCTTGCAAGACACACACTGCTTTAACAAAAGATCCCCAGCCAGCTGAAATGCAATTTGGTTTTACTTAGAAATACAAACAACTTTTGCTAAGAAGTTCAGATGGCCCATTACATTTGTTAGGTTTGGAGGCTCAGGACCCTCCACCCACAAAACTGGAAAAACTGCAAACATCAGAATGGGTCTGTTTGTGGGAAGGGGGACGAGTCATGGGGGAGAGCAGGCACCCAAGGTCCAAACCAGGTCAGGGAAAGGAGAGGGAACAGGAGCGGATTGGCTTGGTGGCTCTATGCTGCCTCTCTTTTCACCTATGTCCTTTCTTGAGTGTGGGGAATGGGGCATCAGGGAATGGTTTGTGGTGCTGAGAAATTGAGGCACAGGCTGCCCTTAGCTGGCTAGACAGTGGCTGGTGGAAGAGGAGGAGGATCAGGGCCAGGTTTTCAGAGGGCTATGCAGCCTGAGAACCTGCTGAGAGAGAAGGTTCCCTCAGAAAAGAGGTCTTTGAGGGAAAGGGCAGGGGTTGGAGAACCTCACAGATGTTCAGATCCATGAATGTTAAACCCGTGAATGTCAAGGGCTGACTGTTTTACATTTTATTGGGTTGTCGTATTAAAACTTGGAGACCGTTCCTGTACCTTTAATGGTTGTACAGAGAAGGGGATTTCAGCAGATGTTGCTTGTCGTGTAACCATGTAGCAAGCAACACCTACTTGAATTCCCTCTTCTGTGCAACTGTTAAAGGTACAGGAGCCATCTCTGGTTTTCACCTTGGCAACTCAAGGAACCCCATTTATCAAAAATGAACAAAGCTTCCAAACACCTCAATTATTTTTCTTATTTGTTGATTTCCTCTATGCTGATTTGCCACAAAAAGCAGCGAAATTTAGACGTTTCATTAGCACCTCATTCAAACCCTCTTGTGCCAGATGTCTTTCAAGAGAAAGATCCTTCAGTTGTCCTCCCATGTACAACCACTCAAGTATGCTATTCAGGGCAGGCTCTTATATCTTTCAGAACAGGGCTGAAGAAGCAAATATAACCTGAAGTTATCTCTGCGGAGGACTGGTAGTGGCAGCACTCCCCTGTATTAGACCAAGGCTAATCGGAATAGTTGCTAATTCCATAATTTTATGTTTCCTGGGCACAACATAGTCCTAATTAGCAAGGAACTTCCCATTCTCTTCTAAGAAATAAAGTGCTAAGGAAAACACAGAGACATTTAAATTAGGTGTGTGGATTGCTCTGTTTTACACAGAAAATCACAAAGAAGGTCTGTAGATGTACAAGCATTATTTTTGCACATCAAAGGTTCCCTCCACATTGGTCAAAAGAAGTGTGAGTCCCTGCAGTATTGTGCCTTGGGTTTCGACAGTTGTTACCACCTCCTCACCTATTTGCTCCATTCTTCTGGGGTGCTATTTGGAGCAATTTCTTGGATCCATACTAGGGCTCTTATAAGATATTTTTTAAAAAACTGAAGCATGGTTTGCTATGGCAGAGCAATGGTTTGAAGGGAAAAAATTCTCCTCTCTCACTTTATATATTTGTTTTTAGTTATAGTGCAACAGTACCATTTTGCTAATGTAATATAGCATTATAACTCTTTTAAAAGAAAGGAGGAGAAGCAAAGGGAATATATTGTTTCAATATGTCTTGGGGTTTAAGAACACATCCAGATTGATTCAAAAGCCCCAGATTTTGTACCTGTTCTTTCCAATTTTATACAGTGTTAAAATGAACTGACCAGGGGAGCTGATATGAAAAGTTTCTGATCGTACGGGGAGTTGACAGAATACATTCTGGTGTATGGATCTCCAAAATAAAATCGGAAAGAACAGGAACAAAATCTGGGACTTTCTGATCTTTTGAATCACTCTGGATGTACCCCAGAAGAAACACATTCAAGGCTGGAAATAAAATATTGCAGCTTGGGCCAGAAGTGTCATGTGTGTGTGCGCGCACGTGTGCGTACATGTACCTGGAGAGCTACAGTAACGACTGCCTAAATCTCCCAGCCCAGTCTTTCCATCTGAAGTAGGCCTAAGTCATTTCTGCTGTTACACATTGGTTGGTCATGTACTACCTCTGCCTGCTAAAGGTCCTGGCAAGGCAGGGACAGAATTTTTGAAAGTCCTTGAAGAGCTGGCACCAGTCAGATCAGACAATATTAGACTAGATGGACTGAGAATAAAATAAGAATAAAAACAAGAATAAAAACAAGAGAGGAACTAGAGATGGAAGGTTTCAAATGTAAATGGTTCTTATATAATAAATTGAAAGAAAGATTTAAAATGGATAACAAATTGGAAGGATTTGAAAGTATAAGGAAAAGAAATACATTTGAAAATGTCATTCTTGAAAAAAAAGACCATATGGTGGCTCAATTATACAAAATATTATTAAACAGAGAATTGGAGACAGAAATAATTAAAGATTCAATGATACAACGGGCAAGAAATATACAACATGAAATTAGCTTGGAACATTGGGAGAAAAGCTGGAAAAACACACAAAAATTTACATTAGCCCAAAAGCTGAAAGAAAATTACTTTCAGATGCTCTATAGATGATACTTAGACCCAGCAAAATTAAGAAAAATGTACAAGATTTCCAGTAAATGTTGGAAATGTAAGACAGACGAAGGAACATTTTTTCATATGTGGTGGTCATGCCCTGAAGCTAAAAGATATTGGAAAAGCATTCAAAAGAAAATATTGGAAATATTACAAATTAATATTCCTTTGCATCCTGAAATATTTCTTTTAAATATGTTACATCACATAGAAAAAGAGCATATTAGATATTGGAGAATAATACTATATATGGTATCAAATGCAAGGATTACTTATGCAAAGTACTGGAAGTGTGAACATATACCTGATATCGAGGAATGGGAAGTTAAACTATCAGAAATGATAATGATGGATGATTTGACAATGGCGCTTAAGGGTGAAACAAGAGGGAAAAATAGGGAAGAATTGAAGCCAATTAAAGAATACATACAAAGAAAATGGGCGATTCAGAAAGAAACATGAAAAGAATGAAAACAAGCAAAGATATGGGAAAAGGGAATTGAAAAATATATTTTCAAAATAATATGGCAAGTCACATAAAAAGGGAAATGATCTATTTATCTATCTATTTATGTAAATTAAGATAGAAGATCAATAGAAGAAGAAGAAGAAGAAGAAGAAGAAGAAGAAATAGAATTAGATGTTGGATAGGTATATAAATTTATAAGTATATAGGTATATAAATTTGATTGTATATATTTTTTTGCTTTCTGTTTCTTATATGTTTATAAAAAGAAAGAATGATTATTTGTAAATATTGTTTGTTGTAACTTTAATAAAAATAAAAGAAAAAAATAGACTAGATGGACCAACAGAAAGTAGCTTCTAGTTCTTTATCAGTTAAAAGACTTTTCAATCACACAGTGACTAAATATGTTATTATTATTAGTATTGGTAGTAGTAGTATTGCCAGAATCCTGTTGTGGTGTAACCACCTTACTTACACAGCTGTGCAGGGACTCCTGATCTGACCCCACTGTCAGTTGAGAAGCAGCTGACTGATGTTCCCACCTTCTCTTGTGAGCAATCTCCATTGTGACATCCAGAAGTCACAATTCCTCCTTGCTCTAGAGATCGCTTGCAAGGACGTGCATGGGAACGTCAGCTGCTTTCTCAGTGCTAAGGGAATGGAACCCCATCAGTCCCAGTGGCTGCTGCCCAGTAAGTGGGGACTGAGGGACTTTCACAGCCCCTAGGTATCCCCTAAACTAGGGCATAGGTAGGGATTACAAATCCCGAACAGTTACAAATGCATAACTCTACTTTACTCGTTTGTAACTCCACAACAGGATGCCAGCCAATAATAACAAGGATGACAGAAGGGTTCTGGCTTTCCAAATAACTTTTCAAAAATGTGGCAGTAGTAGGGTTAATAGCGGTAGGAGGTGCTTATTCCCCAAATATCTTTGTGTGTGCTGTGTTAGATCAGGGCTGTGTTTTCCGTCAACGAGGCCCCCTGTAATCTGTTAGGAAGCATACATGGTTAGGAGGGATTTCTGAAAGGAGGAGGCAGGTGCCCTGGGAAAAGAACCATGTGGTTGATGTTCTGGAGAAATGAATAGATAAAAGAGAATCCTGTGTTTGTAGTGGAAATTAGTTCATTAGCAGATTATGTTTAGGTTTTAAAGAGGCTATTATGGGGGGAGATGAGTTGGTATAATGAGTGCATATTTATTTAAATGCTTAATTATTTATTTTAAAAAGGACTAACATTTGGGGAGGTTAGCCTGGGAGGGAGAAACTCCCCTCCAAAATCTACCTTTTCCCCCACAGCATGAATGGCTAACAGTTTAGTTCACACTGATGCTGCTCAGTTTTCTCCTATCAACGTTTTGCTAGATTTTGACTTTATTGGAAGGACCAAAGCCATTTATAGAGGCCAGTTTTCAAAAGCAGGGGCGGGGGAAGCTGTCATGCCTTTCTGTATTCACTGTTCACTGCAGAAGCAGACATTTGTCTTTAGGCTGATAGCTGGGGTGGGGTGGGGAACCCTACAGAGTGCAGGATCTAGCAAAGTTAAACAAATTTATAGTCACCACAAATTTGAACACGCAACAATGAAGCATATGTATTTTCCCACTTAAACCATTAGGCTATAATAAAGTTTAACTCTGCGTAAATTGTGTACAGTTTTACAGATTGTGCTGATCAATAAGTCTACAACTTTTAGTTTATAAAACCATTCCAGTCCCTGCCCCCTCTCAGTTGTCTGCACTGTTACTGATAGAGTGTGTGTTGCCGAGGGTATCAGTCACCGCCTGTGATATTATTCACCCTTCCAGTGCTGTACAGCAGCGTTGGGCAACTTTGGTGGCTAAGGAGTGAAGTTTTTACTTCCTCTACCGGCTGTAGGCTCAGGGCTGCCTTATCCATTAGGTACTTTAGGGACAGTGCCTACAGCCTATGAAAATTTTAAGGGCTACAAAAACAAGATCTTGGGGCCTGCGATAGCATTCTTAGTGGTACATCGAGACAAGGCAGGGGGACCAATACAACTGTGCATGGGCCTACAAAAACCTTAATTTGGTCCTGCATGGGCTTCACAGGCTGAGAAATACAGGGAGGAGAGAAGGACCCAAACCAGAAGTGAGTTGATGTTCACTTCTGGATTTGATTGGGAGTGGGTAGGTGAAATAGGTTGTATTAGGTTTGGGGGACCATACAACTCCCTCCCTGCAAAGAATCTTCAGGAGTAGAAAAATCTGTTTTGAAGGTGATTTTCATCCCTGTATGGAGGAGATGTTATTGGGGCTCCATAGGGTCCCAAGACCTGCGAAAATCACCCGGCCAGGGTAGGGGTTGGGGAAATGCCATTTGCTCCTAACCCCACTCCTTTGCACAATGCGCACGTACAGAATTTTTTGTACTTTTCTGAAGAACTAATTTATTTAGGCCTATATGCAGTTACTAGTGTCCACTAGAAAAGTCTCTTTAAATCAGTGCAATTTACATCAATGTTGACTTAGTACTCAGCATTGATTCAATAGGCTTGGGAGCAGTAATTGGATTTTTAGACATTCATTTCATTTTATAAGAATTAGTATATTTAGAATGAATTCACGGCCATTATGTAGTTGTTCACAGTGAAAGGAGACAGAGGAGAAGAGGATAGAAAAGGGGTAATGGCAATTCAAATCTCAGTATCCTTTTATCAAAGTTCCACAACTTTTTTTTTAAATTGTTTCAGGTTTTTAGGTAGCAGTTACTCCCCCCGCCCGCCCCATTTTTGCTGATGCTGAAGTGAGCAGATGAAAACAAAAACTTTGATACATGGGTGAGCTGCAAAACATGTGGTACAAAGTAGGAAGATAACTGCATGCTCTTCAGAGAAAGCTGGCACATTAAAGGGATGCCAGTGGGCAGAATGAAACACTTCCAGACTCATGTTTCTTTATATTTGAAAGGAAAAGGGAAAAAAATCAATAGAAGGAAAGAGCTCACAGATTGTTTGCCAGCTGCATAGGATTCATCTGGGCTGAGCAAAAGCCTCAGGATTTGGTGGGAGTTGTGCCAGTACTTATTGGGACTTTTTAAAAATATCCATATGACATACCTCCTGTCCTTGCCTATTTTTCATGAATTTCTCTGATGAGCCATGACTTTTTGAAGCCAGGACATGGAGTGGGCTTTTTTTCCTTTGTCCAGCGAGTTTCCACTACAGGCAAGGATAGATTCCCACATCTGCAAGCATTGTTTTGGTTCCTTCTGTACTTCCTAAGCAGTCCTACTGATGACATGTTGAATGAGGGGGTGACATTTGCCAGAGAGGTCTTCCTCTGACCTTCCTTCCCTCATTACATTTCTGGTTACCAGGTTGAATGATTCCTCTATGCTGTGCTGCATTCACAGTATGATCTTTTCTTTCTCCTTTTCCTGCAGTGATAGTGCTAAAGTGCTTTAACACTGGAATTTTCGGTACTATGTTGTTAAATAAATAAATAAATGTATGTATGTATGTATGTATGTATGTGCCAGACCAGGAATGTAGATACCTGGAGAGGAACCTAGGAGGGGAAATGTTGAAGAGGGAAAGAAACCCTGCCACAGTTAACCACACCTTAAAGAAGAAAAAAGAGTGGATGAAACTCCAGTATATTTAGAGCATGACTGCATGTGGGAGCAGAAGAGGCGTGACATTAAAAAAAACAAAAACAGAATAGCCTAGTGTTTTTTTGGTATTATTGATCTCTCTGGAGGAGCCCTAAATGAGCCTGGCTTTGCAAATGAAATGGTAGAAGGGCATCTCTCTATGGACTTAGCCCCCAACCCAGTGCTTGGTTGTTCATGTTTTAAAAAGGGGGCAGATCTGGGTGGGGGAATGGCCAGGCTTCAAACCACATTCCTGTCCTAATTACTCACTTTGTACAGCTTGGAGTGTATCCAGACAGATTGGAAAGTCCAGAAAATCCCAAATTTTCTTCCTATTCTTTCCTATTTTATTTTGAAGACCCATACAGGTCCAGAATATTTTTTGCTATCTCCTGCTATGATCAGAAACTTTTTATACCAGCTTCCCATGTTGGTTTATTTTAATCCAGTATGAAACTGGAAAAACAGGAACAAAATCTGGGATTTTTCAGTCAGTCTGGATGTGCCCTGATTTGCCCAGTCCCCATGGCTCACCCACATTAACATTTCCTGATAAGCTGAGATGCTAATGTTATGCACCAATGTTCTCTGCTCATGGCTGTGAGCTGGCAAAGCAGCTACCTTGTTTTCTGGTGTAGAGCACCAAGCTGTTGAATCATTATTACCTCTTATCCTTTTAGATCATCATCTAGTTATGGGATCCTCCTTTTTTCTTGAAGAGGGAGGGGTATCTTATGCTCACCCAAACCATAAGGCCATCAGAATGTGGAAATATTTGTGAACTGTCTCCTTACTTATTATTTTTAAATATTCAAAATATGCATTTAATGCTTATTTTAAACAAAAAAGGCCATTTAAAGCAACTCTTTGGCATTCTGTTTACCTCAGCAGATTGATAAACTGAAGGGGAAGCTGTCCTTCAGAAGACTAAATACCAAGAGAAGATGTGATAATACAAGAGCATGATAAGAGAAGACAAAATTATGAAGGTTTGCAATGGGGATAAGAGTAGGATATTTATAGCCCTGATGCCCTAATTTACTTCCTTTTGTCCCAGCGGGAAGTATGGTCAAACTTGAGAAATACAGGCACAGACTGATGCAAATACTAATGTGTGTTGCAATCTCCTCGGGGCAGAGACTTGTCTTTTAATAATGTAATGCTTTAAAGAACCATATATGATGCATTTATTATTTAGTTTACACAAAATATGCTGTTCTCTCCTTATGTACAATGGGAAGAAGCAGTGCTGTGATTCACCAATCATGAAATTTCTATGAGAATCAAAGGACACAAAGAGATGCTTGGGAGGGGACACTGCGCTGGAATTCGTCCCCCAACGCCCAAGCGAAGCAGTGGTGGGGGGCGACCTTTGCCGCCCTC